>QNUK01000663.1:0-338811 GCA_013621035.1 Clarias magur | reverse complement strand
TAGGTGAATGTACGTACATGACGGGGAAGGAGGTGGCTAGCATCACATCAGGTCTCACCACTAGAAGTGCTGTTATTGGTATGGTATCAACAAATCACAGGAATCCAAACTTTTTGCAATGCTAGTGAGCAATTAACTACTTGTACCAACTCACAGCAGTTACGGTCTGCCTGGCTTATAACATTTTATAATTTAAAAGAGCAATATGTTTTGATTCTATTAAGATGAAATTATAATAGGTGGTGGGTTATATGGTGATGCAGTGGTTTGCACTGTGCTCTAGCACCTCCAAGGTCGAAGGAACAGTTCCTGCCTCACGTGAAGGTTGCATGTCCTTCCTGTAGTTGATGAGTCTCCTCTGGGTACTCTGGGTTCCTACCACAGTCCAAAGACATGTAGGGTAGGCAAAAATCTATTTTCAAATTACCAGTAGTCTGTGGCAGTTTATGCTGTTCTGCCATGTGATAGCCTACCCCGAGTTCACTGGGATAGGCTCCAGGCATCTTGTCCCCCTGTACAGGATAAGCTGTATAGAGAATCAGTGAATAAGTGACATGTAATGTATTTTATAGTTTACTAGTTTTTAATTTTACATTTTTGTGAATGTATTTTTGACTATATATATAATTTGGATTAGAACTGCAGATAAATTTTTTTTTTCTTTTACCAAATTGACATATAGAATGCTAAAATACTATATTTTAACAACCTATTCAATTTTAGGAGTGATACTAAGTCTATTCAATTTGCAGTTCTGTATTAATGTTAGAAGTAGGAACTGACATCTAAAAAATCCAGAATATAAATGTACAAAACATAATCATACAGTCATGTTTTTTTTAGCAAAGTTTTAGAAATAGGCATAAATAATGTATAATGTGTTTCAAACTGATAAACTACTAAGTTTACTTGGTTGCTATTTATTAATTAAATGAAAATCTTTAGCCATTTACTCAAATATCATTTTCTTATTGTTCCTGTTAGTGTTTGTTTTAAAATATTTGCTTATTTGTAAATTATATACAATTTGATTACATACAATTTTGAACAAATGGAAGTCCCCTCCTGTCTTAAAAATAAAAACATGTATAAAAAATTTATTAGGAGGTCTAATAGCAACTGGTTTAAAAAAAAAATTGGGTTAATGGGTTACAGACTTAATAGAATCATGTAAATTGACTTGTTAAGTAAGTGATAAAGTCTAATAAAGTCTTAAAGTTATAATGTCAAATGATAAGGTATATCCACTAAAACCTACTTCTTTCTTTGTACCACTGGGTTAACTTTTAAAAACATTTTAAACAATTTGCTTCTGATTTCCTTTGTTCTTAAGCAGTATATGAAAGGATTAATTAAAGATGGAACAATAATTGACCCCACCATCAATCCATTTAGTTCTTGCAGTGTTAAAACTACACCAACCCTGGTGAGAAGTATTCGTGTTAACTTTGTTACATAATAGCAGACCATGACTATAATGTGACTTAAACAAGTATGTATGGCTTTTTTCTTGTCTGTGTTTGAAGTCATCCTTGAAACAACAACAACAATACTTATATAACTTAAGCAGATGACACTGAGTGTTAATAAAAGTATACAAGTTGTTAAAATAGATATGTTATTAAAATATGGCTCTGGGTCTGCACACGTTACCCTTGTAACAGATGCATAATCACAAAATATGTATTTTACAGTAGAGTAACAAACTGGTAAAGGTGCAACAGAAGCAGGTAGCATAGACAAAACTGAAGCTACAACCAACCAAAGTAAAATAGTAATTGCAACACATCGGAAATTTGTCATAAGAGAACTGTATCGCAAAGGTGTGCTTATAGCAACAAACCGATCAAATGCCATGACAGTAATAGCAAAGATTTCCATTGCTCCGCTAAATTGGAAAGCAAACATCTGAACCATGCATGGTCTATAGGATATAGTTTTATAACCAACAAGAAGAATACCAATCATAGTTGGACATGAACTTGTACAGTAGATCATGTCTATAATTGATAAATGGCAGATAAAAATGTACATTGGCTGGTGCAGGCGCTTATCTGTGACAATAAAGCCTATATTTGCAGTGTTAGCAATTATAGTAAGCAGGTACAATATCAGAATGACCACACCAACAGTCAGTGGTTTTTCCACACTGTCAAATCCAGTGAAAACAAATTCATTAATCATGTTCCTGGAATAATTTTTAACAGACATAATTACTTAAACTTACTTCAATCCACAATGACAAAAATTGTGATGGTTCTCTTATTAAATCAAAATTCATTAAATGGAAACATAATGCTATAAATTTAATAGACTACTTGTCCAGTATTTGGATGGTCGAGGAGAATCAAGAACAATTGTCTTTATGTTGTAATGACTGTAAGAACTGACATGTCATATGTGCCTTTATTTATATACATGTCTAAGTGGGTTTGTTGAAGCTCATTGGCTCATCAGGTGTACAACTCTATTTCCAACCCAAGAACATATGTGAATTATTAAGCATCATTAAAATACATCTTAAATACAAATATAATTTTAATCACATGTATATTAAAGCTCTTTTTTAGCGGTTGTGGTAGAAGTAATAATAATAAGATTATAAAGGTAGTAACAGTAGAAGTAGCAGTTTATAAAGGCTGATTTTAAATTGATAAGCATTTTATCATACCACTAAGGTATTGTAAAGTATCACTGACCTATCAGATATACAATACCCGTACTAAACAGGAGCACTATGTGCACGTATTATGTCTTGGAGCCTAGCACATGGTTCTACTGCCATCAAATCACAGATTTATAGAAACCATCAAGCAAAGCTCTTTTCTGCAAAAAGAGTTGTTTAAAGTTACTTGATATACAGTAGGTAGGAGACGAGAATCTGCTTTACCATCGCATTTACCGCTGCAACAGCGAGAGATTTAAAGCAGTCACCTTTTAGTCATCCCTGAAATGACCGCCAGGTGGCACAAAGTGCAATTTTAAAAAAGATTGAAATCAGGGTGCATCTACAGAATATTCACATTTCATGTGAATTACATCATCTGAAATTTGTTTTATTAGTTTATGTAAAAGCAGACATTTTAGTATATAAAATATATATTTTTCTGTGAGGCAAGCATACACAGAGTTTCGGTTCTATTATTCAGCATAAACACTTAAACATAAGCATTTCTCTAGATTAACATTAGAGCAAGTGGCCATGTAAAGTTGCATATTTCAGATGATTATCCAAATTTGAGGTGAGTAAAAATATTAACATTGATTATCAATCATCCCCCAGTAAAATAAGGTAAATTAAGTATGTCTTGAAACATATTGTCATGTCTACACTAGAGGAAGCGGACACAGAAGCATCTTTTAAATGATTTATTTTCGTTCCTTAGGGTTCACTTTACTTAAGTTCAGAAAAAATAAACAACTCAAAACATTATATATATATATATATATATATATATATATATAGAGAGAGAGAGAGAGAGAGAGATCTCCCCAGACTGGGTCTGCAGGTGGGCAAACAAAAACACAATAAACATAAAAGACCTCGTTCTGGGCGACGAACCGGCCACTTTAAACAGACCCACACCTGCAGACACTGCTTAGTCCTGGGGGAAGAGAGGAGACACAAAACGTTATATAACATCAAGACATTGACGATAAAGAAGGTGCACAACAATGAACCGGCAAGGTGCTACGGGTTCGACCAGAATATATAGATAGACACACAAGGGAAACACAGGTGCTCTTAATTTAGTGTTAAGGTGTAGACAATACACACTAGGTGGGGACAAAGTGTCGACTCAGTAATCCAGTGAGCTAGATCTTATTTCCACATGCTGCGGTGGTACAGGTGTTACAGTAACACCTCCCCTCCCCCCAGGACCGGCTTCCCGAGGAGGGTGTGAGTGCTCTCTCCGCGTTAGTCGAGTATAGTCGGCACATAGGTGCACCCCTGAGGGCAGTGGCGTGGCGCAGGATGTGACCGTGCCGTTTGTGCTATCTCCGAGTCGAGGTCCCACATGATCGAAGCCACTACGAGAGACGAGGGCAGAATGGGCTCCAGTTCTGGAGTGCGTTCGGGTGCGGGATAATACCATGACAAAGCGTCCGCTTTTTTGTTATTTGAACCGGGACGATAGGTGATATTGAAGCGGAAGCGCGTGAAGAACAGCGCTCAGCGGGCTTGGCGAGGGTTTAATCTTTTCGCTTGCTGGATGTACTCTAGATTACGATGATCGGTGAGTACTACAAATGGGTGTTCAGCTCCCTCCAACTAGTGCCGCCACTCCTCTAACGCCGCTTTAACTGCTAGCAGTTCTCGATTGCCGATATCATAGTTGCGTTTGGCAGGTGTTAGCTTACGTGAAAAGAAAGCGCAAGGGTGGAGTTTTTCTGGGTCGCCTTGGCATTGTGACAGTACCGCTCCTATCCCTACCTCCAACGCATCGACCTCGACTAAAAAGGGCTTGATTGGATCGGGTAATTTTAGGATCGGCACAGGGGTAAAAGCAGATTTAAGACGTTGAAACGCCATCCGCCTCTTTCAGGGGAAACTCACGAGGCCATTTTGGTTTCCCTTTTAATAGTGTCGTGAGCGGTGCTGCCAACATACTGAATAAATTTATAGCAAATAAACCGCTGATAAAAATTAGCGAATCCCAGAAAACTTTGTAGCGCCTTAACTGACTTTGGTTCCGGCCATTGTTGCACCGCCGTGACCTTGGTCATCTTCATCTCAACCCCCTGTGGCCCTATGCGATAGCCGAGGAATGCACCCTCCTCCTTGTGGAGTTCGCATTTCTCCACCTTCGCATAGAGCCCGTGTTTGCGTAGCCGGTGAAGGACGGCAATTACATTTCGGACATGCTCGGAATATGACCGGAAGTATACCAAGATATCATCCAAGTAAACTATAACAAACTGGTTCAACATATTCCTAAACACATCGTTCATGAACCCCTGAAACACCGCAGGTGCGTTTACCAGCCCATAAGCCATTACGTTGTATTGGTAATGCCCCGATGTCATGCTAAACGCAGTCTTCGATTCATCGCCTCTTTGCACACGAATGAGATTATAAGCGCTGTGGAGGTCGAGTTTGGTGAAGATGGAGGTGCCTCGGAGTTGGTCGATAGCGGCTGGTACCAACGGCAGAGGGTGCTTGTATTTTATTGTGACTGCATTGAGACCACGGTAATCAATACAGGGGCGTAACCCCCCCCCCCTTTCTTTTCGATAAAGAAAAAACCTGCCAATGCGGGTGAGACGGCTGTGTTTTCCCCGGCAAAAGCTCTATCGCTCAGTCCCACTGCCGATGAGGGGGAAGTCGTGCTGCTGCCCTAATACTAAACACGTCTCTAAACAGTTCGTACTCTGATGGTACATTACTAGATACTTGTGCGCGCAGGCTCTCAATAGAGGTGGTTTCGACCGTCAGTGTCGGCAGTATACACATTGTCGCGCATCTAGGTGCCCAGAATTCACAGACCATGGTGAAGAAGTATTTGTTACCACATGTTGATCTCGGCAGAGGTCCTACCCAATCAATTTGCAGGTCTGACCATGTAAGGCTCATTCTTTTCCGTTGCAATTGTGCTCTGTGATTAGGCTTTGTTGATTGCAACTGGCAACACACCAAGCACCCTTTTATGTATTTTGCCACATTATGCTGCATACCAAACCAATATGCGACATGTTTAAGTGTTTCATAGGTGGCTTTGGCACCGTGATGTCTGGCACATGATGCATCATGGGCGTATGTTAGCATCAATCCCCCCTTTGGCGTAGTGAGAGCCTCAGGGACATATGTAAGAACGGCATGTTTGAGAAACAACATGTGCTTGACATCGAGAAGTCTGTGGATGTCGAAGGAATCGGGCAGGTCAGACGTGGAGATTGGATGGGTTGTGGAGCGAGGTAGCAATGTTGGAGGGGATGGGGGAGTGCACGCCAGAGGCATGCTGTAGGCGGGTTATGGCTGCTACAGATGGGTCGGGAGAGATTCTTCGCAGTGATATCTGGGTGAGCATGGTCGTGCCCGAGATCCTTCCAAGCGCTGGTTCTTCTATTCAGGTTGGGTACTAGCAGAGGATCTTGTTCTTCATTTCCACACTTTGGCAGGAGGCTTGACATTGTCCTGATGTTGAGCTCCTTCTAAAGCTAGCTCATGACTCATGAGTGTTGAAGTAAAGGACTGCAGTAGATTTAGCGCCCTTTCCTAAAGGTGCCTTTTGTTTGCCATAGGCTTTATGCGGCAAGTCTCACAGCTGCTGGACATCCATTGTTCGTGGACATGTGATGACACCGAGGTGGTGGCTTATCCCTGGATGGAGGTTTCGTAAAAAGAGAGGTGTAAAGTTCAAGTCTTCTTCCATGTCTGGTTCGTTACGGGTCCCCAAGTATGCTCTCCTGAGGCTGTAGTAGGTGTAGGACTCTCGATGCCACCTTGTTTGATTTCAGAAGTTCTGAATCAAGGTCAGCAAATTCTTTGATGAGAGCTTTGCGGAGTAACTGCTAATCAGTCTTAAGATTAGCATTCACATTTAACTTGGGACTCTACCCAGTGGTCAGGAAGTACATAAAGACAAAAGGTTAATGTTGCAGACACCTGGGCTACCAGACTCAATGTCCTTAGAATGTCATAATCTTTACCTCAAAATGTAAAACCAAAAGTACATAACTTTTCAGTTTATATACTATTATGTATTACTATTATACAGTAGAACCACTACTGACACAGATGTTGTTCAAGGAATAAGAAACAAACAAAACAAAAACAAAATAGGGTAAACAGATGTGTGAGTGAGGCTAAGTGTGGTTCTCTGTGACTGTGGTCCTCTAGTGGCCACTGCGCCACACGGAGGCCACTTAACAGGGTTGACCGAGTGGTGGTACTACTGGTTCAATACATCTAGGTACTTGGGTTTGCTGTTTTAGGGAAAAACAACTGACCTAAGTATTGAGAAGACCCTAAGTACCCTTTGGGGTTTTGCTAACTGGATAGGCTTATACGCTTATGCACTAGGCTCAGTGATGAGCTGGGTTGATTCAGTCGGAGTGATTCTAGTGCAACAGTGACTTAAATCAATGAGACACAACATAAATAAATTACAAATTATCCTTTGTTTAACCTGCCACTGACTTAGATGCTAAAAGCCAAACACCTGGCCTTCTTGCTGGCAAAATCTTCAATCATAAATACCAAACAAACGTATTTGAACAGAGTGCAAACTGCAATAAAGTGCAACAGTGATGTTTAACGATCAATTAGACAACATAAATCATTTAGAAATTATCTTTTGTTTATCCTGCCAGTGACTTAAATGCTAAAAGCCAGACACCTGGCCTTCTTGCTGGCAAAATCCTCAATCAAATCCTTAAAATCCAGTCTTAAAGCCAACTGGATTTCAATGGACAGTATGGCAAAGTTGTTCAACCTTTCCTGAGACATGGTTGATCTTTAGTAGCTTTTTATCAATTTAAGCTTGCTGAATACCCTCTCTCCACAGGCAGCAGTGACTGGAAGAGTGCAAATGATCCTCAGGGCAATGCACACCTCTCCAAAAATGCTTTGGAGTTCCATTTTATGAACTGCATTTAGGAGAGCAATAGGCGAACAATCAGAAAAAGTGGCCGAAAACATCCTCAAACTGAGGTGTTAGGTCCTTTGTACACAGATCTGGCCATTAAGAATGCACGTTTCGAGAAAAGGGATCTCGCGCGCTTCCGCGGCAGCTCGCAGGAAGCTGTGAAAATGTCGTTCATTACCTGTAGGGGGCAGTCGTCTTTCAATCTGAAGTACAGTGGAACCTGGGATTACGAGCATAATTCATTCCAGATGTGGGCTCGTATTCCAAAACACTAGTAAACCAAATCATCATTTCCCATAAGAAATAATGAAAACTCAAATTATTCGTTCCACAGCCCCCAAAAATAAATGCATAAAAATAATTAATACAATCTATAAAATGAAAATAAAACAAATTACCTTTACTTTACCTTTAAAAAAAGTACAAATAAATCCTGACAAGTGTTTCCGTTGGTGCGCGCACTGTGTGTGTGTGGAATTAGTCCCTTCCCTCGCCTCGTTTTACACAGTAACACTCCTCCTCCCTCTCCCCACTTCGCTTTTTAAGATTCACAACAAACACACACACACACACACACACACACACACACACACACAACCGAAACACAACAGAAACACCATTTTAACAGGAAAAAAAGAAATCTCTCTGAGACTGGCATGTGCGCATACTAACAGAATCACTTACGTTTCACAACAAACAGACACACACACAAACATGGAAACACAGTTTTAACAGGGAAAAAAGAAAAAAGATGAGAGAGTGACGCTCGGAGTCAAAATAAGAGTCGCATGTGTGATACACGATACACTTGCTCGGTTTGCGGAACACTCGTAAACCATGTTACTCGCAATCCGAGGTTCCACTGTATTGTGTGTCTACTGAAGCCAAATGTGTTCTCTCTCTTAGGCGCCTATTGACAGCAAGCGACAGAGCTCATAAACGTTTCGAGCACAAAATTTAAATACTGATATGTATTTATTCTTCATTTTCTTAATTTTCGTCTCTCCTGCAATGCTCTCTTCTCCTACTTATTTGACTGCGCTTTCTCCATTCAGTATTACTATCATTAATAGAAGTAATGAAAAGTACAGCTGATTCACTATGTCTGCAGTGGTTAAAACAGCGGATTAATTTCATTTGGGGTATTTCTAACAGACAGTCTACTAAATAATAATAAATAGATGAAAAAATAACCCAGCACTACCTCTTGCTAACACAACCTCTTGCAGGGGAGCCTTTCCCTGAATTCACCTATTTCCGACGTAGTCTAATCAGAGCTCTACCGACCGTTCGAGTGTAATTCATAAATTATGTTTATAATAATGAAATGAAATGCCCTAAATCATACTTTTTTTGGAGGGGGGTTTCCCCGATTTTCTCCCTAATTTAGTCGTTTAATTCCTCCCCATCACTAGGGGGCTCCCACATTAAGGAGCTACTACCACTCAGCCGGGAGGGCCGAAGACTATCATGTGATCCGAACCACGTGACACCAGCTGACCACATCTTTTCGAACTGCTCGCTTGCGCACCGTTGGGGGCTGATCATGTAGGTGATAAACGCATGTGATTTATCGATAAAAATGTAAACTGCATTGATGGATGGATGTTGTTGATAAATATTTAAAATTATAATTAAATAAATAGCTGTCCATCTTTTTTTGTGTTTATCTTTTCGGTTTATTATACACCTCTGCACCACGTAAAGGTACCATAGCAAGAGAGAGAAAAAAACATATATGTAATGTTTATGCTGTAATTTGGTCATGTTCATGGGGTAACCATATGTGGCATTTAATAGCATTCGCTAGTTATCAAGTTGATATACAGGTCAATCTGCATCAAACATAATCCCTCTAAGTAAGTAAGCATAATAGTAAATAATGAATAATCATAGTATCATCCCATGGATGAACATGACCAAATTACTGCATAAACACTGAAACACGAGAATTTAAGCATGAATATACATAATGTGTTAAAATGTTGGATTTGAATTTAAAAGCCATTTGTGTGTGTGTGTGTGTGTGTGTGTGTGTGTGTGTGTGTGTGGAAAAAAAAATATATATATAGAATAAGAATTGTATTTATAATAAGATAATTAATTCCCCCCCCCCCCCCTCTCTATTTCTCTCTATTGAAATTCAGTTTTTTTTCAGGCATTTTCATATCATGATTTTTATCAAGGTACCATGTTTTTTAATGTGCACAAATTTTAAGTAGCCATTGCAGCAACTTTTCTTGTCAATGAGGGATTTCCTCTATAGCACTATTTGAGTTGGGCATCATGTAGATCCAATTACAATTACTCATGTACCATATATTTTAATATAGTAAGGTCAAGTTTACTTGGTGTTTTTTTATTTTGCTTATTAATATTTTCTTAACTTCTTCTGTTTTTAGGCTGTATAGTAATGGGTTTATCATTGGAGGTAGCAGGCTATACAGCAAAATGATTGCAATTTGCAAATCAGCATTAAATGTAATACCTATATTCGCAGCCAAGTAATTAAAACACCTGGGTAAGAAGAAGAGAGCAATTATAATGAGTTGAGAACTACATGTGGAAAATGTTTTTAGCCGGCCATGTGCAGTAGATATTTGTAGGACGGCAAAAATTATGAAGGAATAGGAAACCACAATTATGGCAAGAGATCCCAGCAATATCACCATGGCATAAACAAAAGCTGGAAAACTATATGGAGCCCTGTCAGTGCATGCAAGTCTGGTAATTGATACATGATCACAATAACAGTGAATAATGGTATTGGCACCACAATAAGGAAGTGGAAAGGCTCGAACAACCATCATTATACTGATAGGATGAGAGAATACCCAGATTACTATGGACAAAATTAGTGTATTTCTATTTGACATAATAGTATGATAACCAAATGGATAGCAAACTGCTATATATCGATCTATGGCCATTACGGCTAGTGTGTATGAACTGACCGCACCAAAATAATGTACTAAATACATCTGAGAAAAACAAGCTGCAAAAGAAATAGTCCCATCTTGAAACAAATATCTAGCAACGATCTTTGGTAAGGTGCTTGTACTGAACAACACATCAGACAACACAAGACTTATATAAATAAAATACATAGGTTTGTGGAGACATTTGTTAGTTGCAAACAAAAAAAGAAACATTCCATTTGCTATCAAGATGCACACGTAAACTAAACACAAAACTGCAGATACAAGGAAATAGTACGTAGGATGAAGTCCAGGAAAACCAACAATGAAAAAGTTCTTCACAAATGTCACATTTCCATCTGGCATCTTTATCTGTGGGTCTGAAATAGCAAACACAGAAAAACTATACTATGTAATATGTACTGTGCATATGAAATATGAAATTATAGTGGAAATTAAGGTAGTCAAGAAGCCTTATAAAATTGTGTCAAGTTTAAGGTGCATTAAAAAGGTAGAAAAATGCTATCAATTAATATCTGAATATGAAACTACTGTTTCTATGTACATGTTTATGATGATTGTATATACAGGTGGGAATGAAAATTTAGTAAGAGAAGTGGTAGAGAATGAACCAGCAAGTATGTAATCAGCAAAAAAAGATAGATAGATAGATAGATAGATAGATAGATAGATAGATAGATAGATAGATAGATAGATAGATAGATAGATAGGAGATTTATTAAGGAAACTTTATTGATCCTGTGAGGGAAATTTCTACATTACAGATTACAGCAGCAGTAGGTTAAACAAACAGTAGAAGAGGGGAGGGAAGGGGGGGAAAGACAGAATGTGAAAAAGAAAATTCGGAAAAAGAAAAAACAATGATAGGTATCGTAAAATAGTTTAAATATCACTTTAGTGTTATTTTACATAGATTTCTATATCACCTATAGTTTCCGGTTCAAATAGCAATGCTATAAATCACACACAAACTATATTGTATGTATGTTCATTCCCTACCTTTCAAGGATGTTGCTAACAGTCATTGCACATCAGAAAATCTGCCTTTGTTCATGTCAATTTATTTATATAACACATGGTGTACATGTCACATGACTAGGATTTTCATTCATGTAAATTAGATCATGAATGAAGCACATAAAAAAACTGCACTGTGATTAATCCAGATGTAAAAAAATATAGAATTTAAGAACATTGAAAGTCTACTTTCATGAGCTCTGCTATCATAAAATGGTTGATGGTGATTATGTTGGTCATGTTGCATGAAAGACTAAAATAAAAAAACTATAAATATATCAACAATATTCAAAATGTGTAAATGGAAATGGAAACAATAAAGCAGTGCTGACATGGCATGGTCATTATATGACATGATCTTACAGATAATAGGCATAAAATATTATGTAATATGTATTCTATTCATAGAAGAAACACTCCACCACATTCACAAACATTTTGTCACACATGCCCACTTAATTGATGCTGAAGGATGACTGATGTGTAGCTGATATGCATATAGCATGAATCTAATCATAACATCTCAGTCCCCATGCCTCATACAATCTGGTGTATTCTTTTGGACCATGGGTGGTGCAGTGGTGTTTGATTTATAAAACTCCAATGTTCCATTTTAATACTTTTATTAAAAGTTAATAATTCAGGGATTAACCCAACATACTGCCACACTCACCTGAGAACAACAGCCATGCCAAATCCTTATTTCTCTCCCATATCATTCTAAACACTGTACGCCACAATGATTAAGTACAAACAGGTGTTTGGGTGTTTTTATAATAATAATAATAATAATAATAATAATAATGACTGAAATATCACATTATTATGTGAAGTAATATTCACATAATAAAATATTCACGTTGTCTGTTATGACACTTGCAATTGAGCTCTGGTGTAATTTGGCTCTGTACATTAATTCATTGGGCATTATTAAGAAAGGCGCACACCTGTCCATTTAAGGTGTGACTGCAAATGGTGTATGTCTGTGTGAAAACAAAGCCATGAGGTCGATAGGATTATTTGTAAGATAGGATTGTGTCAAGACACAGACCTGGGAAAGGATACAAGAAACTTTCAGTCAAAAATAGTGGTTGCAACATCATGCTGTGGGGATGTTATTCTGCACTCTGCACACGCACACACACACACACACACACACACACACACACATGTTTGATCCATTCCCTATATATGTTTCATATTTATTTTCCTTTCTTTTGATTCTTTAAAGCTGTTTTGCATCTGTACATTAATTCATTGGGCATCATTAAGAAATGCACACACCTGTGACTATTTAAATAACACTGGACTGAAATGTATTAAATTGAATTTAATTTGAATATGTCACTGGCATCTGGCAAACATATTTATAGCTTTTATTTTCACATTCTGCTTATGCAGCGTGTTATTAAGTGAGCAAAAGAAGAAAGAAAGACAATTGCAGTTTATGGAAAGCAATATTTCAGTAATGCAATGTTCAATTACTGGTTTTGCCATTTGATAGTGCTGTACTACTTAATGGCAAAAGCCACCAAATACTATGAATGCAAGTGTAATGACTTTGTAATGCATTGGTTATAATTTAAACAAAAGCCTCTTTTTGACATTGTATAACAAGTGTGACAAGTATAATGCTGTTACACTAGATTACTGTAGAACAAATGCACTAATGCAAAAGACTTTTATTTTGTAATCACAAACAGTACTACTGTGTTATTCTATTTCTTTGTTATTTGGATTTTTCCTTTTAATGAAATTGCCAATCCTGTATAAAATGTACAGGAAGCACTGTTCATGAAATGAACTTCTGCATGAAATGTGTTAATTTTTTGTTATTAATAAATTAATAATCCAAGTTATGAACATTGTTAGTGTGTGTTGAATTGAAGCATGAATTTATGTAATAGCCACTGCCACATGTGCGACATGGTGTTGAGTTTTGTTATTTGCTGATGCATTCTCCAATAAAACAGCTTGCCCCAATAAATTAAATACATCTACAGATGTGACCATTAAGAATGCATTTTTTCGAGAAACGGGATCACATAATTATTATGTTAATAATTATTATTATTACGTGATTATTATTATTACCTTTGCTTTTGCTATGAATACTAAAAGTGCTACATTATTAAACTATGAGACATTTCTTTTTCCATTTCCTTCCTAAAGCTTTTGTCTGCATCACAATGATCTAAAGCTCAGCACGTCTTCTTGCCTTGTTTTAATCTGTAATATTTAAGTTAACTATATTTCAAGTGTAGGTTTAAATATTCCTTTTTAATTATGGACAAGAGTATTATGTTTTATCTATAAGCACTGTAATTTTCACTGGTTTCAAAGCACAACGTTTTCAGAAATTTGAGCACCAAACAAAATCCCCAGTGGCACTGCATTTATGTACCCCCCGCCCAACGCAGACTCACCTCGGAAAGAACTTCTGAAAACTACCGCTGACTGTGATATCTCTTCCGCCTCCATATTAAACGCATTTGTGTATTAAACGTACATTCACATCAACTACCACACAGAGCTTTATCAGTAATCTCCCAGAGTCACCAACTTTGATTGGATCGCTATCTGACTCCACAGACCTCGATCAGGCGACTGAATATTTAATGTCGACATTTTGTTATACCTTAGATAATGTAGCTCCAGTTAAAAGGAAAATTATTAGAGATAAGAATCTCGCTCCCTGGTATAAGGATGACACACGCAATTTATAACAGGCCGCTCGGAAATTGGAACGTAAATGGCGTCAAACTAAATTGTTAGTATTTCAAATAGCATGGAAGGAGAGCTTTAGAAAACTTTAGAAAAGCTCTTAGTGTAGCTAGATCAACGTATCCCTCCACTACAGAAAATAACAAAAATAATCCTAGATTTTTATTAAAACTAAATTTTTTAATAATAAAATGGTAAACATTAGGTATAAAATTGAGGCTTTGAAACCGGACAATGTAATTGATGCAGATGTTAAACTAACCAGATCAGATCAGAATTTGAATGAACTAATTTCACTCATCTCTTCTGCAAAATCATCAACCTGTATAGTAGGTTCTATACCGACACATTTTCTCAAACAGATAGTGCCAGAAATAACAGAACCCCTGCTGAAAATAATTAATTCTTCACTCAGCATTGGCTATGTTCCAAAATCTTTTAAATTAGCAGTTATTAAACCGATAATTAAGAAGTCTGACCTCGACCCCAGTCAGGTGTCCAATTACAGGCTTATATCAAACCTCCCTTTTATCTCTAAAATTCTGGAAAAAATTGTAGCGGAGCAGCTATGCTCATATCTACATAGAAATAAAATACATGAACTGTATCAGTCAGGATTTAGGCTTCATCACAGCACAGAGAGAGCACTCGTTAAAGTAGTAAATGACCTATTGGCCTGATCAGGGTTGTGTAACTATGCTTGTGTTACTCGGCCTCAGTGCAGCTTTTGACACCATTGATCATAGTATTCTCCTTCACAGATTAGAAAATGTAGTAGGCATTAAGGGAAACAGCCCTCTCCTGGCTCAGATCCTATTTGACTGATGTTATCAGTATGTAGAGTTAAATGGTGATTATTCTGCATGTTCTCTAGTGGAGTTTGGTGTTCCACAGGGTTCGGTTTTAGGCCCACTGATTTTTTTCCCTTTACATGTTTCCTTTGGGCAACATAATCCGTAAGCATGATATTAATTTTCACTGTTATGCCGACGACACACAGTTATATGGCTCAGCAAAACAAGATGAGAGAAACCAGCTTGCTAAAGTTGAGCAATGCACAAAGGATATAAGAGACTGGAGAAAAAGAGAGGAAGAAACTTCCTTCTGCTTAATCGTGATAAGTTCTAGTCATAGGACCGCATGCAGCTAGAAGCAAGATTTTAGATCACACTGTAATTTTAGATGGCCTTTCTTTTCTACCTAGTGCAACAGTAAAATACCTTGGTGTGATTATAGATTCTAATCTTTCATTTGAAGCTCATGTAGACAATATCACCAGGATAGCAGTCTTTCACCTCAGAAATACTGCCAAGATAAGAAATATTCTGTCACTAAATGATGCAGAAAATAGTATTATGGTGAACTGGAATGTTGAGATGCTGTCCTCCCCACTTTCACTGATGACTAATGTCACAAAGTGACCTGTTCGGTTTGCACAGCACTCATATACACACACACACACACACACACACACACAAACACAAATACACACCATGTCTTACCTCACTCCTCCGTAATCCCCCGGCTGTGGTGATGCGGGTGCACACGCATGCCATTTGCCTACTGGTTCACATACACGCAAACATATCCACTCCATTTCCATTCCCAAAAGTAGTCCATGCTGTGCATAACAACACATTCACCCACACAGATTTAAAGCTGTTTGCCGTCTTTTCCTTTGGTTTTTTGTCTGGTGTTTTATAGTGTTTATGTATTTACCGGTGTTCAGTGTTTTGTTAGCGTCTGCTTAGTCGGTCTTTCGCGTTGCTTTCAGACCATCGGCCGGCCAACCCTAGCGCCACCTGGCGGCCTGGCGATATAGTGCCAGAGTTGCGGTGTGCCGGCGCAAAGCAACCGGAAGCCGACTCGTCCATTGTTTGTTGTAAGGGGGAAGTATGAATTTTGTGTTTAATTTGTAATGTTTCGTTTTGTTATTTGTGTATATGTTTAGTTTGTTTAGGGTACTTAAACAAAGGAGCATGAAGTGGATGCGGGAATATATGTATTTTATGTGTATTTAAGAGGATGCATACAATTAGCATTTCATACTTCCCTTTTCAATGCATCTCACTTGGTTTGTTCTGAGTGGGCGGGGTTTGAACCATAAAACGGAGCCCCAAACCAGTATGCAGGGTCAGTTTACCTGGCGAGCGAGCGTGCAACTGTGGTGCCGTGAGCGATATTTAAAACATTTGTGCGAACATATAGTTATATGTTTGTTTGTGGTTTTTTTTTTTTTTTTGTATACTATTTGTTTGTTACTTTGTATATAGATTTGGGTTGTTATTTTCCACTGGGACTCTTACACCTCTCAAACACTGTAAATAAAGTATCACTTTTCATTTAACACCTCTGCGAGTATTGCCATCATTTTTGGAACTATTTTTTTTCCCTTTTTCCCCGTTTTTTTTTTGGACCTTGGGCTGCAAAGACCCGTTGTCTCACATTTGGTGTCAGAAGTGGGATGGCTACTCGCAAGACAGTGATGAGAGGCAGGAAGCCTAGGGTAGGGCTTCGCTCCCAGTCCAGAGCTATGGCTGAGAAGGATGTGGCCTGGGACACCGTCAACTCTACGGAAGAGGAGAGAGAGGAGGATCTCTCGACTGTTCGTCCCAAGTCCTCATCACCTCAAGACAGACCCGTCTCTCCTACAGCGTCATCTGGAGGTGGGATGTATGCTGTGATGCGTGACTTCTTAAGCGCTCAAGAGCAGAGAGAGCAACGTTATCTTCTGGAGCAGAGGAAATCCTCACAGACCAGGGGACCAACTTCACGTCACGGTTGATGAAGCTACTACATCGACAGCTAGGCATCACCGCAATCAAGACCAGCCCGTACCACCCTCAGACTGATGGACTGGTGGAATGTTTTAACCAAACGCTCAAGAACATGCTCCGCAAGTTCGTCTCTGACACTGGAAGGGACTGGGATAAGTGGCTACCATTCTTGTTGTTTGCCTACAGGGAGGTACCACAAGCATCTACAGGCTTTTCTCTATTTGAACTCCTGTATGGATGGCAGGTCCAAGGGCCACTGGATCTCCTGCGAAAGAGCTGGGAGGCCACTTCGTCTCATATGATGGGCAAGTCTGAGAAAGGCATTGTCCAGTACGTCCTGGAGATGAGAGACCGCCTGGAGCGCTACAGGGAGATGGCCCAAGAGAACCTCAGACAGGCTCAACAAGCGCAAAAGAAATGGTATGACCAGCACGCCAGAACCAGAGAGCTGAAACCTGGACAAAAAGTACTGTTACTGCTCCCTACCTCGACGAACAAACTACTGATGAAGTGGCAAGGGCCCTACTCTGTTGTTCGCAAGATGGGACCAGTGACGTACGAAATTCATCACCCTGATAAAGGCAAGGCAACCCAAACTTACCACATCAATCTGCTGAAGGAGTGGAAAGAGCCACCCAGCAAACCCGAAACGGCTCTGCTGATTCGGGAAGTGGAAGAGGATCAAGAGGATGATCAGCCAGAGCCAACGCTGAAGGAGCCAGCACAGCCAGCAGGTGTTGATCTTCATCTGGAAGAGCCCAAGCAAGCTGAGCTGCACCATCTTCTGGATCAGTACCCTTCGTTGTTTTGCCAGAGGCCTGGGCGGACCAACCTGGTCCAACATGAAATCCACCTCCTTGATCCAACAGCTTCCCGTCAGCGACCATACAGAGTACCTGAAAGGCTGGTGGCACCCCTGAAGGCAGAGATTGGGACGATGCTGGAGTTGGGAGTTATTGAACCCTCCAAGAGTGAGTGGAGTAGCCCAATTGTGATCGTCCCGAAGAAAGACACCACCTTACATGTTTGCATTGATTTTAGAAAACTGAATGCACAATCAAGATTTGATGCTTACCCTATGCCACGCATCGATGATCTTCTGGAAAGGATCGGCCAAGCCAAATATATCACCACCTTGGATCTTTGCAAAGGGTATTGGCAAGTGCCCATGGAGGAATCGTCCAGACCCTACACGGCGTTCCGTACCCCACTGGGACTGTTTCATTTTACAGTTTTACCGTTCGGATTGCATGGGGCACCCGCGACGTTTCAACGTCTGATGGACCAAGTCCTCAGGGGCTGTGAAGAATGGTCAGCTGCCTACCTAGATGATGTTGTAATATACAGTACAACCTGGGAAGACCATCTTCTGCACCTTAAAAAGACCCTGAGCAAGATCCAAAAAGCTGGCCTGACCTTAAATGTGGCTAAATGTGAGTGGGCTAGGGCAGAAACCAACTACCTTGGATACCACCTGGGAAATGGGGAGCTGAGACCTCAAGTGGACAAAGTAGAAGCTGTACAGCATAGTCCAAGACCGAGGACCAAGAAAGAGGTCCGATCTTTCTTGGGGCTGGTGGGATGGTATCGACGCTTCATCCCACACTTCTCCACTACTGCTGTCCCACTAACCAACCTGCTTGGCAAAAATGTTAAGAACCCCATTACTTGGACAGAAGAGTGTGAAGCAGCCTTTAAAACCTTAAAAAAGCAGATGTGTTCAGGCCCAGTCCTCAAGAGTCCAGACTTCATGAAGGGGTTTGTTGTGCAGGTGGATGCTTCTGCTGTGGGGATTGGTGCAGTCCTGGCCCAGGGAGAGGCAGGGGAAGAAAGACCCATTGCTTACCTGAGCAGGAAGTTGCTGCCAAGAGAGACCCGATACTCCACAGTGGAGAAGGAAGGCCTAGCGATCAAGTGGGCATTGGAGAGCCTCAGGTACTATCTGCTGGGTAGGGAGTTTCTACTTGAGACAGATCACAGAGCCCTGACATGGATCCATACAATGAAGGACCATAACTCACGTGTCACTAGATGGTATCTTTCCCTCCAACCGTACCAGTTCAAAGTTCGACATCGACCTGGGCCCCAGAACAAGATAGCCGACTACCTGTCTCGATACCCAGTCAGTTCGCGGCCTGGAGAGGGGAGAGGTGATGTCACAAAGTGACCTGTTCGGTTTGCACAGCACTCATATACACACACACACACACACACACACACACACACACACACACACACACACACCATGTCTTACCTCACTCCTCCGTAATCCCCCGGCTGTGGTGATGCGGGTGCACACGCATGCCATTTGCCTACTGGTTCACATACACTCAAACATATCCACTCCATTTCCATTCCCAACAGTAGTCCACGCTGTGCATAACAACACATTCACCCACACAGATTTAAAGCTGTTTGCCGTCTTTTCCTTTGGTTTTTTGTCTGGTGTTTTATAGTGTTTATGTATTTACCGGTGTTCAGTGTTTTGTTAGCGTCTGCTTAGTCGGTCTTTCGCGTTGCTTTCAGACCATCGGCCGGCCAACCCTAGCGCCACCTGGCGGCCTGGCGATATAGTGCCAGAGTTGCGGTGTGCCGGCGCAGAGCAACCGGAAGCCGACTCGTCCATTGCTTGTTGTAAGGGGGAAGTATGAATTTTGTGTTTAATTTGTAATGTTTCGTTTTGTTATTTGTGTATATGTTTAGTTTGTTTAGGGTACTTAAACAAAGGAGCATGAAGTGGATGCGGGAATATATGTATTTTATGTGTATTTAAGAGGATGCATACAATTAGCATTTCATACTTCCCTTTTCAATGCATCTCACTTGGTTTGTTCTGAGGGGGCGGGGTTTGAACCATAAAACGGAGCCCCAAACCAGTATGCAGGGTCAGTTTACCTGGCGAGCGAGCGTGCAACTGTGGTGCCGGGAGCGATATTTAAAACATTTGTGCGAACATATAGTTATATGTTTGTTTGTGGGTTTTTTTTTTTTTTTTTGTATACTATTTGTTTGTTACTTTATATATAGATTTGGGTTGTTATTTTCCACTGGGACTCTTACACCTCTCAAACACTGTAAATAAAGTATCACTTTTCATTTAACACCTCTGCGAGTATTGCCATCATTTTTGGAACTATTTTTTTTCCCTTTTTCCCCGTTTTTTTTTGGACTTTGGGCTGCAAAGACCCGTTGTCTCACACTAAGGTTTGTTGACGGTGAGGTGATTGGTTGCTTTACATCTCAGGGAGCCCTCATGTCTGTGTTTCCTTCTGGCTCTCCCTTTTAGTTATAGTTAGTCCTGCCGGAGTCCTTGCTTGCAATCTGCACTAAATATACATTCACCTTATACATTATGTGACCATACCTAACTGTTATCTCTCCTCTTCTGCTCACCCCCCTCTCTGTTTCCCTCTCTCTGTCGAGCTACACATGTTGTTCCTGAGCTGCCGTTGATCCAGACTACCTCTGCCCTCTGGACCTGTCTGACTCATCCTGGTGCCCCGTTTCTGGTTGGAGATCTCGTCACATGGATGCCCTGTGTGTCTCTTTAGGATGTGTCTGGGGACAATTTACCTATACTATGAAAACTGTCCTTGGCCTCGACTGATGTTGACAGCTCTCTGAGAACTTGGCTGCAGTCGCTCGTTTGTTCAGGACTGGAATTTCCTACTAGTCTACCTGAACCTCCATTAACTACCTGGACTCCATATTAACAATTAACATCTGTTAACAACTGTTATACTGAACTGTCTGCCACCTAACACAGTATGAATGCAGATCAATTCCTGCTTTGTGTTTCACCGAAATGAGGATGGGTTTCCTGTTGAAAAACTAAAAATAATAATAATAATAATATAATAATAATAATAATAATAACAATAATAACAATAAAACACCTCAGGAGCAGCTTCTCAGAACCAGGGAATCATTTAATGTTTAATTTGTATTCAAAGTGCTGAAACATGGCAAAATGTCTTTCAGTCTAAACTGCACAAAACAAGGGTATATAATAATAATTAATAATAATAATAATAATAATAATAATAATTAATAATAATAATAATAATAAAAAACACAGGGAGACCTTTCAGGGCAGTTTTCATTCAGGGAGACCTTTCAGGGCAGTTTTCATTCAGTGAGCCACAAGTCTAAAAACAGCTCACAAAAGCAAAGTCATAGCAAGTTACTGTAAGTTAAGCAACAGCAGATTGCAGATCTGAAGCATTTTCAAAACATTCTTTTCCTCCAACACGACAGCAAAGTTTATGACACTGGTAAAAGTGGTGGGGGAGTCATCATCTTCAATCACAATAGGAACTCCCACTTTCATCCCTCTGGTCTGTCTGTCATTAGGAGTACTGTCCTAATGTAATAAAGAGTACAAAAAAATCACTTTTGAGATCCATCTTTTCTAACACGAGTAAGTAACTCTTGCGATGCGGAATTGTGGGTAATCGTCTCCCCTGCTGGGTCTAAAGCACTATTCGGACGGGACTAGTTTTACTGGGGGACGTTAGAGAAATTTCTGTTTCACTGAGGTACTTTGTGATTTTAATCCCGTCCGAATCTGCCATGTCTGTTTTTTTCTCACACGACCACTGAAAATTCCAGAGCAGATGACCTACTGTTTTTCAGCAAACTCGGCGGACCTCTGAGAAATCTAATCCCGTCCGAATGTGAATGTCTGTGTTTGCCGAATTCTTTTTTTTCCAAATCGCGTTTTCTTGTGTTTGTCAGCGTGAACTACCGTACAATCTCTAGAGCGCTGGTATTCGAGTTTCTGCCTTCTACACTCCAGTAGAAATCATCATCCTTAACACGTGGTCTTGTGCAACGCCCACATGTAAAACACAGACACACCTACCTCCGTAATAAACATGGAGATGTTGGCCCCTTCCAAACCAATACATGAAATGACATATGTCGGCTGAAAAAAATAAAAACTCAAACGTCCCCCGGTAAAACTAGTCCTGTCCGAATAGTGCTTTAGTCTCATTTCTCACTGGTATAATCAAACTCCATGCGTGTACTGTTTACTATAACACTGTGACCATGTGTGTGCGCATAAAAAAAATAATAAAATATTTTATTTTGTGTTTGTAAGCATGTGTTTACAGCATGCGTGTGTGTGTGTGTGTGTGTGTGTGTGTACATATAAAGTAAAAGAAAGTCTCATTATAGAGGTAAAAGATCTATTTGCTCCTTCTTAGTATCAGCCGGTCGTTATGTATGTGGCGCACACACACGCAGAACCTGCGCGCATAAAGGTGAGAGTGTGTGTGTGTGTTTGAAGGGGCACGGTGTCAAATTACATGCGCACACACACATAACGGCAGGCTGATACAGAGAAGGAGCAAATGGATCTCTCGGCTTCACAATCACACACACAGCGTCTGCGCCCATAAACGGAAACACTTATCTGTTGGGATTTATTTTTACTTTTTTTAAACGTAAAGTGCAAGTTAATTTGTTTTATTTTTACTTTATATGTTGTATTAATTATTTTATGTTTTTATTTTTGGGGGCTGTGGAATGATTAATTTGAGTTTCCGGAGCGAATTGTGCTCGTAATCCAAGGTTCCACCGGTTTTTTTTTTTTTTTTTTTTGTTCTATGAAAGTATTGGATTCTACTAGATTATTGTAGAAAAAAAATACAGAAAGAAACACCTGATGAATCATTAAATCAGTAGTCTCTGAGCTATATAAGTTTGATATGATCAGCTAAAGTAAAATAAGAGTTCAACTGAATAAGAATTAAGATATATTAATAATGTCAACAGCATGTAATGTAATATAAACATTTACAGCTGTATTTTTGTAAAAGTGCCTGCAGAGAATCAATGCAACATACTCACCAGACATGTTCTAAATAGTGCAGATGAATCATCACGGATAAACACAGGGAGACCTTCCAGAGCAGTTTTCATTCAGTGAGCCACAATATTTGAAGTCTGAAAAAAGGGCGCCAATGTTATTGTCGCTTTTGATAAACTTGCAGGTATTCCTAACATTTAACTAATTAACATTAGGGAGACTCTAATTATGAGAGAAAGATTTTGAAAAAAAATTGAAACAATACTGTTTGCATAGAAAAAAAATTTTCACGTTTTTTTTTTTGATTGAGTCCTTATGCATTAGTCTGAAATATTTGATAGTGTTATTTTTTATTTATTTATTTTTTGTTCTATGGCTGCTAAAACTTTAATCTACATTTCTGTAAGGGGCAAAATATGATTTCTTATGTTTTCCAAGGTGAGAGAAGAACTGTACTTCATAGCAGATCTCACTGAACTTGCACAAGTATGTTCATGAAGGCTATATGTATTTGATCAGAAATACGGTAAAAACAGGACTAATGTATTACAATTCAAGTTCTTTTTTTCTATTAGAATGTATTTAAAATATATATAGTTATTGCTGTGATGTAAAGCTGTATTTTCTGTATCATTACTCCAGTCTTCAGTGTCGCATGATCCTCAGAAATCACTCTATTTCTTTAATTAATTAATAATGATCAAGAAACATATACTTGTTTTGTGGAAGCAATAAAATTTTTTCCTAGTACTGAATAACAATATTAGACATTTTTATAGGTTAACATTATTATTGTTATTAAACTTAAAAATGACCAGATCCTCATATTTTGATCGAATAAATGTAGCATTGATAATCATAAAACTCTTTTAAAAAGAAAAAAAATATAAAAATCCTAAACCTTTGTACATTTTAAGAGCTAATCTGACCATTTATAGGTTTGCAAGCTAATATTCAATAGGCTTTTTTACTTGCACAAAAAAAGACTCAATGCACATTTAATGAAATGGGAGGAAAATATTATGACTAGTCTTACATAAAAAAGTAAACTAGTAAGGTTATCTCAAGCAGGAGCTGTGTATGTGCGTGTGTGTGTGTGTGGAATTTGCCCCTTTCTTCTCCTCATCTTACACAGTAAAGCTCCCCCCTCCCCCACCATCTCTATCAGCGCGCGTCATTTGACACCTTGCACTTACAGATGTAGCCACTCAAAACTACCAGGGTTGGGAAACCGCTGTGTGAATGGCGTATGGCTGGCGTGTGGCGTGTAGTTCAAAAAAGATGAGCAGATGTAAATCTCCTTTGGATTATAAAGAACACCTTTGTATAATAAAGCTGTTTTCTTTCTTGTGCTTGAAAATCAAAGTGGTCAATTAAATATGCCATTACATCCCAGTCTAGGGTTGGGCCAGACAGCAAAAGAATGGTTCAGGGAGGAGGAGGAGGATAAGATTCAGGGTGGACCCAGGCCATAATAATAAACAAAGTGGTATATATATATATAAATATATATCCACTATGTTTATCCCAAAATAAATGGCAGCCACGCCCATACTCCTGGTGAGTGCACAAACATACAGTGAAATTATCTACAAATATATACAAAGACCAACCAAAGCAAAGGGGCAAAGCAATAAAAAGTCAAAACCAGAATACACAACCAAATGTGTTTCACTTGGTTTGTTCTGAGGGGGCGGGGTTTGAACCATAAAAGGAAGCCCCAAACCAGTATGCGGGGTCAGTTTACCTGGTGAGCGAGCGTGCAACTGTGGTGCCGTGAGTAATATTCAAATACTTTGTTTGTAGATATAGTTATATGTTTGTTTGTTTCTTTTGTTTTTGTATAGTATTTATTTGTTACTTTGTATAAAGCTTTGGTTAGTTTTTTTTTTTCACTAGGACTCTTACACCTATCAAGCACTGTAAATAAATGATCACTTTTTCAACTAACACCTCTGCGATTATTGCCATCATTTTTAAAAATTATTTTTATTCCATTTTCCCTTTTTTTGTGGTGTTGGAGAACCCCTTTGTCATCATTTCACAAAAGATTGCGGATGCAGATGCAGGGGAAGACTTGACTTATTTATTTGTTTCTCTCCTCACACAAAATAAATCAGTCCAAAACCCCAAACAAAACTTGACAAAACATTAACACAGGAACTGAGTGCCTTCACTTTGAGCCGAGAGCGGGCGCGTACTTTATCCCAGTCTAGGAATTGAACCTGGGTCGCTTCAACGAAAAAACAGGAACCCTTTAGGCGTGAGAGGAAGAGAGACTTGAACTTGACCTTGACTTTCAACGGCACTCGCGAGTCCCGCTCTCCAGCCGTGGCTCAGTCCTGAGAGAAGAGATGATAATGTTTGTAATGTTCATGAAGCCGTCACACACTCACTGGCAGTATTCAAAACAGATAAACTGTGAACAGACAACACACTATGGGAGCGGCTGGCTTATATAGGGAGACACACAAGGCAGACACAGGTGAACTTCATTTCGTGCTAATGGTGAAAGACATACACACGTAGACACACTAGGGGGAGATAAGGAGGCGGCTCAGTAATCCGGTGAGCCAGATCTGAACCCCCGAGGCTGGCGTGGCACAGATCTGACACTGTTTCGCAGACGTTGGGCCACCTTCCACTGATGTTCTATCCAGGGCCTGAGATAACAATAAATGAACGTTTTGTCCCTTTCTATGGAAAATGCCTAGTAAGCCTGTTAAATACGGCATAAAAATTTGGGCAACCTGTGATGCAAAAACCAGCTATGCAGGGAATCTGCAGATACACAGGCAAACATGCAAGTGGCATTCCTGAGAAAAATCAAGGAAAACTTGTAGTCCTATGACATACAATATGACTACTGGACTGCAGGGTCACAATATCACATGTGACAATTTATTTACCAGCTATGACCTTGGACAAGAACCTCTCAGGTGGAAACTTACCATGGTGGGCACAATAAAAAAAAATATACATCTGAGCTGCCTGCTGAAAGTTTGCAGGTGAAGGACAGGGCTCCACTTTCTTCAAAATTTGCTTTCATTTTGTCCAAAAAAACATCGGAGTGTAATACTTATGTCTACTTCTCTCAAAGACGCAGCTATGTCATCAGCAAGTGACAAAAAGCCCATCATTATCTTGGACTATAATAAAAACAACGGTGGAGTGGACAACCTGGACAAGCTGACTGGCACCTACACTTGCCAGAGAATGAGCAGGAGATGGCCAGTGGTTGTGTTTTATAACATTCTAGATGTGTCTGCATGCAATACATTTGTGTTGTGGACCCACATTCACCTAGGGTGGAACTGAACCAGGAAAAAACAAGCGGAGAATGTTTCTTGAGGAGTTAGGAAGTTCCCTTGTCAAGGCACACATTGAGTGAATGGAACGGGTGCTCCGGGACCCAGCCTCTGCAGTCTTGGTCAGACAGCTGCAGAGCTCACGTAGCGCTTCTTTCACACCATCAGCAACACCAAAAGGCATCAGTGCCAGCATCCTCTTCGGCCAGCACTGCCTCAACATCAACCTACACAGCAATAGCCACAAACCCACTGAGGCCACCTGATTCTAAAAGAAAGAGGTGTCAGGTCTGCCCTTGCAATAAAGACAAAGACAAACTGCTTCTTCTGCTTCTACCGCAAAAAAATATATTTGCAAAGAACACACTAAAAGTGTCACTTTTTGGCAAACATGCATCTAAATGCATGTTCTTGCACATAAAGACGTTTTTTGGAACTAGCGCCTCATTTCTATTGGTTTGATTTGCTTGATTGTTCGTTGTTTGTTTGACCTTGCAAATTCACATTTTGATATTTACTTGTTTTGCTTTCCATTGATATTAAAGGTATTTTTGAAAATCCTTTTTGGCCTTTTTCTTGGTAATAAATATATATGGGTCAAATTTGACCCATAACACCATAGAAGTTTCTATAGTAATTAATATTATATATATATATATATATATATATATATATATTATATATATATATATATATGAGATGTGTCCTAACATCTCTCAGTAATAGTCAGGTAACATAATAACCTTTTATTTATTTAAATAATTCTCTTGAGGTTCATTTAATTTTTTTATTTTTTTTATTGAAAATTAGAGGTATGCTGTTAAAGTAAACGCTCATGAGGTCACAGCAAAAATATTTAAAAACCGTCTTTTAATGGACAAGGAAGCATAACAAAGTAACCAAGAGGTGAGGAAAAAAAAATGAATGATAAATAATTGTTTTGAGGATAATATGGCTGATTAAAGAAACGGGTCAAAACCGACCCATTAACATAAGAGATAGTAACAGAAAGCTAACATAAGAGGAAGGTTAATAGATGTACTCATGTCCATCAATCTGATCTACAGTATGCTGGAGAAACTCTCAGGTGCGAAGACACTGCTCTGTGTAGTTCACGTAAAAACAAACAAACAAACAAAAAAAAACATCAACATCCTTCATCAAAAAGTCTGTCTCAATACCATTGCCTCAAACAATGGGAAAGGTCTGTCAGGTCCTCCTTGTCTTATCCCCAAGTCACAAAACGTCTAACTATGCTCCAGTCATCTCCATATTTTGCAGATATCATTCCCATCATGTTGGTTCCCATGATCCCAATCTGTGGATTACACATCATTTAGTGTTGAAATATAACTGACATTTACATCAAGCATGTTTGTTAAGGATATACAGCTACGTATAGATTTAATGGAAAATGTGTTTTCTCTTATGAATACACAGAAATACATAATGTGAACATGAATTTAGTGTATATTTCTGACTAATTTACCTCAATATTTAACATGTGGGGGATAACAGGATACATTGCTCCGTAATACGAAACATTCACCCCTTTTCAAATTCTCAACAAATCCTAGATGAATATGATATTTAAGTGATGGATTTACAACTTATAATGAATATTTCATAAGGATGCAGATATGGCGTGTTTTAAACTGTGACATAATGATTAAGAATTTCCAATTTTTTAAATAATAAAAAACATTAACCCCACACCCCCATTTTAAAGTATTTAATTTTAACAATAAAATATGCTTGCGCCTACCACAATTTACTAAAAAGTAAGTAAAAATTCAAATTATCTTAACATAAAATACTGAGTGCTCTGACCGTGATCAAGTAAGGTCAACCAGGTGTTTTTTTTTATTATTATTTTTTTAATAATCCTGGATCAGACAGAAACAGAAGACATATTAACACGGTCATTAAACATACCACAATAGGTTCTTCTGACAACAATAAAATATAAAATATGCCAACAGACTTTCCACACACAACTTTAGTGAAGATTACTAATAATTTACCTAAAATTACACTTAAGATTACATTTAGTAAATTTAGCTTTTTATCTGTGTGTGCTAGAAATGCACTTCTCATAAAATACAGTATAGTCTGAAACAGGCAGGTGCCTGGTTACGGGCTCCCGGCCAGGGAGGGGGCGCTGTGAGAAGCCTTCCTGATAATTTCATAAAAGAAGAAAAGAGGCTAGGCTAGGCTGATAGCAGCAACCACACAGCTAATACCTGACAAACCTGAATGCGGGGTATGTGTATGTCCGAAATCGCATGTGAGTGTGTCTGTCAAATAAGTATGTCTGTGTTGTGTAAGGCCTGCCATGGCATCTTTTGTTGTTACACATTTCCGCTTTCTATTTTCCTTCTGTTGTATTCTCTCTGCTGTGGTTATGGAGGAGGGTTATTTTTTTTTCTCTTTTGTTCTTTCTTTTGTCTCTTCCTCTTGCTTTCTTTTGCTCCCTGGTGTGCCAGGGCATCTCATATGGCGTGTGAGCGGCATTCGCAGGAGTGGATCTTCGGTGTCCACTGCGTTGCCATTAAAGTGGACGTGTGCCCAGAGGGCAGCGGGAGTGGAGCGAAGCATGTCCCAGGTGGTATAATGTTCATGGATTTTGTGTTGGAGAGCGCAAAGACTCTAATCTGCCGCTAGGCCAAACAGACTTTGTGTGTGTGGTGGTGGTGTGTGATATGAGGAGCGATTGGTGTAACGTGGTGAAATAAATGTGTATACACTGTTGCATGTATATATTGTACTTTGGTGATCCTTAACCTAAATCTGTTAATGGCTAGTTTGTTTTATTAACAAGAGGAAGTCTGTTACAAGCCGACTATTGGCATAGTCAATTGGCAAAGTTCCACTTAAAAGGTGGAAAAGCTAATGAACATGGAAATGAGCTTGCTCCTACCACAACTACAACATTTAAAACTTAGATTAAGAAATCATATTAACTTACCATAAAAGACTGCAAGCTTTAAGTGGAATGCCCCTTGTTTCAGAAGTGAAGAATCCAGAAAATTTGTCATGCTGTTTCTTAATTCCAAGAATGCAAAGATCAGACTTAACATGGAAGTGCATACTCAGGGTTTGAGGACACCGGATATATTGCAAATGGAATGCAGAGTACAGGATATAACCATATCATATTATACCAAAGAATGCAGTGGGGTAAACAACGGTGTCAGGAACAGGCTGAGACCTCTTGCACACCACATGCCACTGCCTAGCATCCTGCTTGTCAATGCCCAGGTGCTGAAAAACAAGCTCGAAGAGCTCAGGGCCAGGTAAATTTCCAGAGAGACATTTGGGATTGCAATCTCCTCTGCTTCACTGAGAAATGGCTGAACCATTCCACCAGTGGTACCAACCCTTGCCATCCAGCTGCCCAAGACATCTACAAGGCACAATCTTGCCCCCCGTTTGAGAAACTTGACCATGCCACCATCCTCCTTATGCAAAAATATAAACAGCGGCTCAAACAGGAAGCTCCAGATTAGAGGGAGGTTGCATGCTGGACGGTGGCCACTCTCCAGGATGCATACTAGAATGCAGACTGGGACTTCTTCCAGCGGAGATCTGATGACATTAATGTGTTTATTGAAGCATTTGTGGAATTCACCGGGAAACTAGTGCATGATACTATGCAAAAAAATGACCATCAGAATGTTTGCTAATCAGAAGCTGTGAGTGAAAAAAAAACGTATGTAATGCACTGAGATCTCGCTCTGATGCCTATAACATGGGATTTGCGTCGGTTAACGCCCGTAACAAGGCTGCATCATCCAACGTTTGGAAAGCAGTGAAGGAATCAAAGCAGTGCTATGGGAAGAAACTAGAGTCCCAGATCGAACAGAGTGACTCTAGGAGCAGGTGGCAGGGATTAAAGACTGTAACGGACTATAAAGCACCAACATCTGGTATGATGAACGCGAACATGTCTCTGGCAGACAAACTGAACACTCACTTGAAGGCTGCAGCTAATGATCCTAATAGCAGTGCTAATGCTAATGCTAGCAGTGCTAACAGCTGCAGACAGGAAGAGAATGCCAACATTGAAAATGCACTCATCATCTCTGAAAATGATGTGATGAGAGCCTTCTGGAGGGTGAACATTAGGAATGCAGCAGGACCAGACAGCATTCCAGGTTGAGTCCTTAGAGTCTGAGCTGACCAGCTAGCATCTGTTTTTACAGAAATATTCAATATTTCCTTATCCCAATCAGTAATCTCCACCTGCTTTAAAAAGTCCATCATTGTTCCTGTACCAAAGAAAAACCATCCTGCTTCCCTCAAAGACTACCGCAGAGTATCCCTGACTTCAGTAGTGATGAAGTGCTTTGAGCGGCTGATCAGAGCCCTCATCATCTCTTCACTACCGGGACCCATTACAGCTTGCTTACCACCCAAACGACTCAAGAGATGATACCATCTCTCACCTCCTTCATACAGCATTCATTTACCTGGACACCAGAAATGAAATTATGTTAAAATGCTCTTTGTCATTCTCTCCACACTCACCACAACCTTGCAATCTCCAATTTTCTAACTGGCAAACCACAGGAAGTAAGGATGCAGACATTCTCAGCCTCCCTCACATTCTCATGCCACTGGAGCCCTCCAGGGTTGTGTTCATACCCCTGCTGTACTGATTGTACACATATGTCTGTGTGGCCACTACCAACTCCACCACCATCTTCAAGTTCGTTGATGACACCGTCGTGGTAGGCCTAATCTCTGACAACAATGAGAAGGAGGAGGAGATTAGAAACCTGGAGAACTGGTGGCAGAGGACCAACCTCTCCTAAATGGCAGCAAGACAAAGGAGCTTATGGTGGATTTCAGTACAAAGCATAAGAGGAACTAATAGACCTAAATGGCAGCAAGACAAAGGAGCTTATAGTGGATTTCAGTACAAAGCATAAGAGGAACTAATAGACCTCCATGATCAACGAGAACCCAGTGGAGGGAGTAGACAGTTTCAGATACCTCTGTGTTCACATCACGCACAACTGGTGAAAAAGGCCTGGCAGCGTCTCTACTACCTCAAACACTTAAGAGACTGAGGAGAAGATTCTTCCCGCAGGCTATATTGACAATCAACCAGAACTCCACATAGGACTCAACTATTTTGACTTATTTGTTTTGAACTATTATGTTTTCTTCACACATGTGTTGGAGCACACCAAAAACTCTAAACACTAAACATTTGCACATGGCTCAGGACACATATGTTGCACATTTCTGGTTCTGTTTACACATAAATGGATAATAACACTGCTGCTCTTGACACTTCATTCACTTCATCCACCCATACTGCTGTTGTTTGCACATTGCACACCAAGGACATTCCATATACTTTATACAGTGTACTGTATTTATACAGTTTATACTTTTTATTTATGCCTTTTTAATTTTATTGTAATAAAAAATAATCCATAATTAGAGTAGTATTTATTTTAGATTTTATATTTACATTATTTCCTATTGGCATTTGCCTCTCTTATTTCCTTTTTAAGGTCACAACAGTTGTGTAAGCATTTCAATGTATATCATACTGTGTATGGTTGTGTATGTGACAAATACACCTTCTAACAAATACAAATATAGTGTATTCTGGTGGCATCTCATGCAGCCAGACACCCACAAGATGTTAAAGAATGCAATTAATCAGAACAGATAGCCTTCTTCTGTTGCTTCGGTGGTCCAGTTTTGATAATGTGCAGGCAATTCTGTTGGAGGAAATGACACCTGTCTTAACTACACAGCCCCATAATCAACAAACTGCAATGCAATGTGTGTTCTGATTTTTATCAGAAACAGCATAAACCTTTCATAAACATTTATTTCTCTGGATAGGACTATGAGGGCCATCCTTAGCTTGGCACATAAATCAGAAAGTCTTGACATGACCCTGATGACAATTCACAATTTTTCCTTACTTGGACCACTTTTGGTAGGTCCTGGCCACTGCAGACTAGGCCACAAGGGCTGCAATTTTGGAGTTGGTCTGATCCATTCATAAAAAAAATTAAAAAAAATCACAATTTGACTCTTATTAAAATTGCTCAACGGAAAAGGTACAACATTTTCACTTTCTGCCCAATAACAAACTTGCTAGGGAACGCCACTATTTTAGCAACTTGTGAGTGCAAAGTAAACAAATGGAAACATTAGTTAAAAAAAAAAAAAAACATTTATTTGTTTAACCTGCTTGGTTAGTGACCACTGATCTTAATTCTGTGAAAATACTGGTGCAAATTTGTGTATACAGAATGAACTATGATCATTCAGCATTGCAAAATAGGAAAAGTAATTCAAGAAGAGCAGATTTTTTTTTTATTTATGTGAAGTTATGGCAATATATATTTATTTTACAAAATGTCTGGCATGGAGTAATAATGAGATTAATTAATTTAAATAAATAAATACAGCTGCTTTTGACCACCTTTCAGAACCGCACATCTATGTCTAAACTTTACAGCACCTCTTGTCTGCAAATTTGTGTAGCACGTATAAATTAAATTAAGGACTGTTGAACAATTGATAACACATTCTGCACTAATTTACAAATTAGATTTTTACACTAAACCTTGTTTTGTCAAAAGAAATCCTGTTATTGTAAACATTACTTGCTAATTTTAATACTAATCTTCTTAATAATCTATACAAACACTGCAAATTATTTGACCATTTGTTAGCCCTATTTACAAATTTGTATTTATTTATTGTTTGTTGAATTAACAATAGCTGAGGTGACAAAAAAAAAAAAAAAAACTGGATTGGATTTTTCCAATTTGTTGATGATCTTAATGCTTTGTGTGCATGTGTGTGTATGCGTGTGTGTGTCATAAAACCTATGTATATGAGGGCTTAAAGTGGACAAATTCCCAGTCTCCTTCAGGTGGGTGTAATTATTATTTTGTTAGGATTTTAAGTGATTTCCTTTATTACTCCCCATAGGTTATCTCTCGTCAGATTAAATTAAATGTATTCCCTATACTATGTAGGATTAATTTCTACAATAGTAAAATAACCTTGATATGGGGTCTAAAACGTATTTTAGATGGGTCAATGTGCTTATGAACAGTGTAAAAAAAAAAAAAAAAGGACAAAAAATTAAGCTAATAATTTAGTCAGTGAAGAAATGTTGTTAAATTTAAGTATAGTAAATCCCTCTCTTTGTCCATCCATCCAGGTTCATATAATACAATTTCAGCCTCTGCTTTCAGTCCGTACTGCTACCACCACCACCACCACTACTACTACTACTACTACTACTACTACTACTACTAATAATAATAATAATAATAATAAGTAGAAATAGAACAAGAATATCAGCACTATTATTTGCAAAAGAAAGTTATATTCTGAACTTGATACAACACTTGACAGCAGGTGCTGCAATCCCTAGAAATTAGGTTTATGCTTACATGCTTTTTGGTAATGTCAGACGTGGGATTTGTTTAAAAAAATTAGAGACACTTTGACACAAACAAAAAGAGTTAACTAATTAGACCCTTTCCCTATAGTCTTCATTAGCCATGTTTACGAGTCATTATCCTTGGCTGCCCTTGAGAGGCCCAGTACACAAACAGTGCTACCGTAATCTCTTAGGAGAAAGCAAAAACAAAGCAAATAGTCAAAAGGAAACGCAAAACACTATTACAAAAATAATTTAGGAGTACAGTAACTAGCTTTTAATTGGCAGATAGAGATCTGCTTATAACATATCTTAGATGCTTTATCAAGTTTCAATAATAATAATAAAAACAGCAACAAGAACAACAATACTACTACTACTACTACTACTACTACTACTACTACTACTACTACAGATGTGGCCATTATGAATATGCACTTTTTACCTAGAAAGGCTGCAATTCAATTCACGCCGTGCCTTGAAATTTAAATAAATGGTGTTGTGCTTCACCGAATATCCTCCAAATTTTATTTTGTAATGAAATTTCAGTTCTTGTAACGTCTTAACAGGGACAAAAAAATGAAAGACATAACAATGCCTCAGTTTAAATGATCTTGATAAATGTTTTATTTCCTGATAGTAGGCTTATAGTGTTAATTACGCGAATGTCCTTATTCGTAAATATGCCAACATATCTTTGTTAAAATGTAAAAATGTGTTGACATTGAGCACCATCAGAAGACATGAATGAAAAAAAAAAAACAATAATTAAGTAAATATTATATGCACGCAAAGTGCTTTGTAATAATAAATCACTATGCTTTTTTGCTGTTTGTGTCCAGCATTGAATAATTATTTCATCCATTATTTATTTAACCAAGGCTGGAAATAATAGCTGGCATGTGATAGTGAATTTATGACTGAAATAAAGCTGTTCATCGGTGTGTGTGTGAACCTGGGCTCATACTTTCACTTTATAATGATCAAAAGGCTGATAAACATGTGCGATTCATCCTAAAAATGCAGACATACTCCCCAGAAAGTCATCACGTCTCGCAATAATGCAGATCAAACATAATACACATGTCCATGAATAAAAAGCAATATTTTAGCACATACACAAATATATTTCACTTAAATATTACAGATTAAAACAAGGAAAGGCTTTAGACAAAAGGTCTAGGATGGAAACAGGTTTCGTTATTTTACTAAAAATCTGAATATATTTAGTAGATTTATGAATTACACTCAAGTATCTAATCCACCTATGAACACTGATTTAATTGGTACCATGAAGCATTCTATTTAATGTTTTGCTAGCGAAAGACATTTTAGGCAGAAACATCCGCTCAGTCTTGTTAATTAGTTTTAAGCTCCTCAATTCTCCCATCAGCAAAACTGGTTTGATAACTTCCAACCTATCATGAATGAAAGGTGAGAAGAGGATTTACAGTAATTGGGGGTCTGTTGTTTTGCATTGTGTTCAACGAGTAGATTATATATTCGTTTGTTGCATTTCTGGGAATTATGTCTGCAGTTTTATCAATAAATTTGCTCATATCTGCGCGCACATTTATCAGCCATTCAACGGCACTCACTTTCACTTTTCAAAAGGCAGTGTTTATTGTTTATTGTATATTTATAGTGCATATACACACATTCATTATGAAAGATCTACTATAAAACAAAAATAAAATCACGTTTGCTTCAGCATTCAAAACAATATTGTTCCCTTTGAAAAGCTACACTCGATGTTGCGTGAAAACACTATGGGAACGTCTCTTTATTCCACCGGTTGTGAAGCACGTGTGTATCAATCACGGCAAACTTTGGCTTATATAACCTCGGTCACGTGACGTCATCTGATGAGGTGCATCTGCAGGTTATAAATAGGACTGAACCAGAAACATCCTCATCTTCAAGGACCGCATTGTGTGTGTGCACTACAAAAAAAAAAAAAAAACGAATGTAGAAAGTGTTAAAGACTACTCACCAGAATATAGCACAGTTAAGAGATGCGTGCCTCTGTGTGAAAGATATCTCGTGGAGGGTGATCTCCATTCTTTCTGTTTTTAAATTGTTTGGGGGAATAGCACACTATCCTCGGGCTTGAGGGAGGATGTGAGCATTACAATCTCCTCCCTATTAAAAGTACTTCGCGCTCGGCTCGCCTTTTTTAAGGCACATTCCTGGGGTTCGCATGCTGATCTGGCGGAAGCACATGAGACGGAATTCTCCTTTTCTCTCACGCTCTCGCCTGATCGTGAGCCTTTAGCATCAACTTCTCAAGCAAGCACGCATTCAGCACTTCTTGTGAAGGGGTGGAAGAGACTTTCTCTCTCGCTTCGGAGGAGATGGAAACTGCCACCTCAGAGCGCTCCTCTAGTGACGAGCAAACGTATCAGGAGTTATAAGAGGTGGTAAAACGCTTACACCTCGACTGGCCGCAGAAGCAAGAGTCCCCCAAGCGCTCAAAATTGGATGTCAGGTGGCCGGGGGAGGAGCCTCAACTACGCTCTCTCCCCTTTTTTGGCGATCTTGACAAGTTAACTCGTTCATGGAAGGTGACACTCCCCACCAAGCCGTGTAGATTAATATCTTCATTGGTGGGGAAGCTTTTCAGGCAGTGGCCAAACATCGAACACCCCCCCCCCCTACATCCAAAACACTCTAGAGAGAGGCTACCGGATTCAATTTGCTCCTCCGTGTTTCTGAACAAAGCACATCTGTTGATTCAGGAATTACAGACGTTGCTGGGAAAAGGGGCCATAGAACATGTTCCCCTCCCAGACAAAGAGTCAGGCTATTATAGTCTCTATTTCTTGGTTCCCAAGAAAGACGGGGGGCTGCGTCCTTTTTTGGATCTTCGTGGGTTGAACCGCTATCTCAAAAAATACAAGTTCAAAATGTTGACTGTCAAAATAATTGTTTCTCAAATCCTACCGAAGCTTACCAGTATCTTGTCCTTCCATTTGGCCTAGCACTGTCACCCCGCACATTTACAAAATGTATGGATGCCGCCCTGGCTCCTTTACAACTCCAGGGTAGCCGTATCTTGAATTACATAGATGACTGGCTGATTTTGGCTCAGTCACAGGAGCCAAAATCAGGACAAGATGTCGTCCTGGCTCATCTCGACTCTTTAGGATTGAGACTCAACTCCAAAAAAAAAACTCGAAAAGCTGATCCACGGTGATACCATTGGGTCTTCTGCACATGAGATCATTTCAGTTGTGGCTAAGAGGGGATTTCATTCAAGGGCCAATCCCCAGAGGCAAATCAGTGTTGCGCACAGAGGGCTTTGTACCCTTTCTATGTGGTTCATACCCTTTCTATGTGGTTCAGACCCTTCGCACCTGGTTTTGTTTTGGGCCCTGTCTTTCAGGGCAATTTACATTCTGAGGCATACAAATGTGGGAGCAGATTTGCTATCCAAACAAGCTGTGACACATGGGGAATGGATTCTCCACTCTGAAGTAGTCAGTAAAATTTGGGAGTGATTTCATGTTGCAGAGGTGGACCTCTTTGCCTCCCGAGAAAAAGTACAATGTCCCCTTTACTACTCTTTGGGTCCTCCAGTTACTCTGGGTCTGGACATGATGGCCCATACATGGCCCAGACTATGTCTCTATGCATTTCCACCAATAGCTCTGCTCCCGGGAGTCCTGATGAAGGTTTGTCAACAGGGCTAGCACCTTGGTGGTTGGTGCATGGCAAAAAATGTAGACCCAGTCCACTGCCAAATTGTTTCAGTAATGGACTTTCTACAAGGAAAGTTGACCTCAGGCTTATGCCCTAATACTCTCAGAATGTACGTAGCCTCTATTTCGGCTTTCATGTTTTGACTGATGGGGTTTCTGTGAGAAAGCACCATTAGTTGCCTGCTTTATTCATGGAGCTAAACGGTCGAGGCCGCCCACTAGAGCGACTGTCCCTTCTTGGGACCTAGCTATTGTGCTAGAAGATTTGGTTGGTCTTTTAAACCACTAGAGTCAGTGCCTGTCAGGCTTCTGACCCTTAAGATGGGTTTTCTCATGGCTATTACTTCTCTGAAGAGAATTGGAGATTTTAGACTGTACTCCTGGGCTAGTCAATGCTATTCTGCATCCTCACCCAAACTACCTGCCGAAAGTTCCATTCTCGACCATGCACCCAGTTGTTCTCAAAGCCTTCTGTCCTCCACCATTTACAGCTCCAGAGCAGGAAAGACTTAACTAATTGTGTCCAGTTTGGGCTCTTCAGATTTACATCCGCCGCACTAGCCAGTGGCGAAAATCAGAGCAGCTTTTTATATGTTATGGGGGCCGCAACTGAGGGGCAGATACTTGCAGTGCGGCGGATTTGGTATTCTCGCTCCCATAGCGTTTTCACGCAGCATCAAGTGTAGCTTTTGAAAGGGAACGTCTCAGGTTACTTAGCTGTAACCATGTTCCCTGAAAAACAATATTCTGCGCTCCAATGCAGCACTGTCCAGGATGTACCCTGCCATGTGCCCTAAGTCTCCTGGGATAGACTCCAAGCCCCCTGTGACCCTGAATACAGGATAAAGCGGTATTGAAGATGAGTTAGTGATTTAGGCCTATACAAGAAATATATTTCACTTAAATATTACAGATTCAAACAAGGAAAGAAGATGTGCTGAGCTTCAGTTCATTGTAATGCAGACAAGTTTTTGTAGCACTTCTAGTATTCATAGCAAAAGCAACCCAACAGTGTGATTAAAGTACTCAAAAGAACCCAGAAATTTGACCCAGCTCAATGATGTGTTTATAGAAACCCAGCATTTTTTAGAGTGTACTACTAATAATAATAATCAATGGGGAAAGTGCAGTCAAAGCCCAGAGATTCGGTGTGCTGTCAAGTTGTTTTCAACAGGTAGCATACAGTATATGTTTGTGTTTGTTACATTTCTGGGGGAGCATGTCTGCAGTTTTATTGACAAATCTGCTCATATCTGTGGGCGCATTTATCAGCCTTTTAATCAAAAATCACACACGTGCAACTCACTTTAACTTTGCAAAAAGCAGTGTTTATTGTTTAGTGTATATTTAAAGGTCATATACACAATAAAACAATATTGTTTTTGTCACGGTCCGTGCAGGCGAGGTGGATCCAAGCGCAGAGCGCGTAAGGGAAACAGCGCCGATTATTTCGTGATGTGCTGCGCGCTGATTGTTTTGTGAATGAAAGCTCCTGCTCTTTGATGCGGAGGCACGGCACGAGCCTCGCGGAGAGAATGCGGAAGTGGAGAGCCGGCGCGCGCTGAATGCAGGTCTGATCCTCAGTGAATAATCATGATCGTGGGTGTGCGTGATCCAGAATCCTGGTCGTAAAATGAGTGCAAGGGTCAATATCCAGAAAACCGAGAAAACAATAATCCAAAACGTGAGATGTGAGCGAGATTCATGAAAACTGGGCATGAGAGCACACAATAATCTGGCAAGGAGTGGTTGTTTGGTGCAGAGTATATATAGAGTGAAGTAATGAATGGAGATGAAGAACAGGTGTGCTTGAGCCGGTGAATGAGGCGGCAAAACGGAAGCACAGAAATGGAGTATGGAATGGAGTCACAAATGATCATCATTTGTTTTGACAGGTGGGCGTGACCTGGTGTGCTGTGACAGTTTTAGGCTAACTTATAACACACTTCTGTATTCTTTGTTGTATTTCCTCTTTTTGCACACACAGACGGGTATGTTACAATAATGACAATAACAATGATAATAATAATAAATTCACAGCACTACTGCTAATATTACTACTACTACTACTACTACTACTACTACTACTACTACTAATAATAATAATAATAATAATATATAATACTGAATGGGACAGTAGAAAATAAAGAATTAATATATATCAGTATTTAAAGTTTGAGCTTGACAAGTTTATGAGCTCTGTCTCCTGCTGTCAATGGAGAGAAAAACAAACTAAATCACATTAGGAAGGAAAGAAATGTTACGAATTAACTTTTGACAATACATACCTGTGAACTGAAAACCATTGTGTATTTTATATGGGGAGACGATGCTCAACGCATTGTCCGCCATTTATGTAGGGTTTCAGCTCTGGTTCAGAGGTAAATCGAATCTTTAAGGATTCGAGTTAATTTTGTTAAACTTAATTAAAATTTATAGCGTACACTTTATCAGCTACCCAACCAGCGTTTAGTATGATTTAGTGTAACTTACCAATTCTGTTTATCCCGTGGCCGACGACGATAATACAAAATCCGGTATTTATCTAATTATGAGCAAGGTAACGTAAGATCTGGGCAAATGTTTAAACTTTAAAATACATGACCAAGACAACAGCTCTTTATAAAGAAACAAGAATTTATTTGAACTAATCTATGATACATGAAGCTATGCTACTTGAACGCAACACACACACACACACACACACACACACACACACACACAAACATACCAACAGTTTGCAGAGTGAAAGTTAAGGAAGTTCATCTAGTACTGTTTACCAGACCAAAGAAAGTCACAAGAGCAGAGTTTTGAGTTTAATCATACGGTTTTAGTTATGAAACTAGCATCATTTTCAGGAAGGTATGCAGCTTTGTTTGTATACTTGCGTTCCGTTCCGTTCTCATGGTTCACCTCCGGGGAAGGGAATCACGGCATTGCTGATTGGTTGGTGCTCTGGTTGAAATGACGTCTTTCAGGAAAGCCCTTCGGTGGGTTTCTTCGTTGCAGTTCTGGCACGAAGTCTCATTGAGAGTTCTCGAAGAGCTGATGACGTCAGCGAACTCGGCATAGCGCTTGCAAGGGCAGAAGCCTGAGCGGCGAACTTGCTTCCTTCAGATGGTCATGATGACGACGTGACGAAAGAACGTGGAAAGAACGTGTTTGGACGAGTCCGGACACTGAGTTTTGTCCATGTGTCAGTCCGTCCCACGGATGATTGGTCCAATCGGATGTGGTTGCGGGGCTTAGCTACGCCTCACTTGGTTCCCCCTTTTGTGCATACATTAGGCCGGGTTTACGGCTGCCACGTGGGGCCAAGCCGATTACACTTTTAATTACCTTTATAAAGTAATTTTACATGAGCTCTTGTTCATGCAAACAATTTTCCGTGTACACTACTGTTGTTTGAATAAAATAAGCTTTCAGTTGATACCACACATCCCCTATCTTACACACTCATTTATAGCTTTGTTCAATAAACAGGGTTTGTGAATGCTAATGATACCTTTTAAAGTTATGAAGAATAAACAAACATAACACACAGATATAAAACATACTGAATATATGTTTCTAGCATTTTTATCCTACTGGCACCATTAAAGATTGCTTAAATAGTGTCTCTGCTGTATCCCTCTTTGTTCTTTGAAAGCCATTTGGAGACCGCATGTGTCCTAGGGTCACTGAGATGTTCAAAGTGTGACTTGGTGGTTCCCCCCCCAACTCGGGGTGAAGCTGTAAAACTGTCCGCTTTGTTTACAGGATCGCCGATTTACACAATGGTTTTAGGTCTAGTTTGAGGCACCTGGCTTTAGTGTAGCTTCAAGCCCAGCAAACCTCCTGTCCCATGCCTGGTTAAAATCCAGCATCTTAGGCTCCGTCCACACGAAGCCAGTGCGTTCTCTATCCGATCATTTTTTTTCCTCGTTCGGCGTTGTAGGACTTCAGCTCTGGTTCAGAGATGAATCGAATCTTTAAGGATTCGGGTCATTTTTATTTACAGTGAATTAAAATTTATAGCGTACACTTTATCAACTACCTGACCAGCGTTTAGTATGATTTAGTGTAACTTTACCAGTTCTGCTTATCACGTGGCCACCGATGATAACCAAAATCTAGTATTTGACAATTATGAGCAAGGTAACTTAGGATCTGGGCAAATGTTTAAACTTAAAATTACTGGACCAGGACAACAGATCTTTATCAAGAAACAAGAATTTATTTGACTATACTACGAGACATGAAACTAAGCTATTAAACACACCCGCACGCACGCACACACACACACACACACACACACACACACATACACACACACACACACACAATGCAGTTCAAAGGATGAAGTTGACATAATTTTCTAGTAATGTTCACTAGACCTGAAAGTCACAAGAGCAGAGCCTTGGGTTTTAATCTTACGGTTTGTTATGACGTGAGCACCAATTTCAGCAAGGTATGAAGCTTTTGTTTGTTTACTTGCGTTGCGCTGCGGTCTTCCTCTGTAATTCGTGTTCGGTGATAGGGAATCACGGCGTTGCTGATTGGTGCTCTAGCGCTGTGATGAAGTCTCTCTGGGAAGCCCTTCGCTGATGCGCTGGTTGCTCGGTTACTGACGGTGGAGCTCTTCTAGCGGAGCCTTTGTGGCGTATTTGAAGTTCTGGCGCGAAGTTTCGTGCCGCTGTGGAGAGCAGATCAGCTGTTAGCTTGCCGGTCAGACGCAAGGCGAGAGTCGACGGTGGACGAGCGACGAGAGAGAGAGCTTGCTTCAGATGTGCGGATGGTCAGTCATTGGATGACGTGACGTTGGAAGACGTCGTAGCGCTCACAAGGGCCGAAGCCCGAGTGGCGAGCTTGCTTCCTTCAGATGGTCAGTCGTTGGATGATGTTGGAAGACGCTGGAAGACCCCGATGTGCTCAGACCGTGGCGTTTTAACCCTTTGTTATCGGTCCATCCCACGAGTGATTGCTCCAATCAGAGGGGGTTGCGGGATTATCCCCGCCTCACGTGTTTCCTCCCCTTGTGCATACATTAGGCCAGGTTATATGGCCATCACGTGGTACTTATCCGGTTGGAAACTTTTAATACCTTTATGAATTAACTTTACACATGCTCTGTTCATGTTACTAGTAATTCATGTACATAAGCATTCCTTGAATAGGATAAGCTTTCCGTAGATACCACACATCGCATGTCTCACATATTCATTCATGCCTTCATCTAGTTAAAAAGACTTTATAACTGCTGGTTACATGTTCTATGACAGGTAGAGTCAACAGAGATACATATAGATATTAACATGATAATACAGATGATATGATATAATATGATACCTATTTATAGGTGTCAGTTTGTCCCATTGGTACTTTTAGAGTTGATCGGCAGCAGTGTCTCTGCCATGTGTCCCTTTGTTCACGAAAAAGGCCTCTCTGGAGGTCAAAGGGGGTATCAGTAAGCTTAGGTTAGGCAGGGTGTTTCCCCCCACTCAGAGGTGTAAAGATGTCTCCCTTGTTTACCAGATGGCCAATTTACAGGTTGGAGGTCAAGGTCTTTTGGCTTTTACAGCTTCCAGGTGTGGCAGGCCCTCTTCTCCAGGGCCTCTTACGAGTCCTGCTTCCAGATAAGAGAGGGACTTTATTGTCTCAGAAGACAGATAAAAGGAGGAGCTGGAGTCATGTAGTTTACTAAAAGGGGACCCCTGGGGTGCAATAAAGTGATAGCCCACTCTGCGTTCTGTTCATTCCTACAGCGTCGTCTCAAGAAATATTTCCTAATGAAAGGTTAATCCCAAAGCACCACTTTTTAGAACACTATCCTGCATTAATAAATGCTTTTGGACCTGTGATTGCTTTCTGGACAATGAGATTTGAAGCAAAGCACAGACAATTTAAGCAGATCGTGAGACATACTGGCAACTTTAAGAACATTCTCCATTCTCTGGCCAAAAAGCATCAGCTTATGATGAGTCATCACCTGCATTCCACAACAGTTGTGCCTGGTCTAAGTGTTGTAAGAGTCACATCAGTGCCATTAGATGTCCTGCATGTAAATGTTCAGGAATCAATCAAGCATCTGTTTCCTTGTCAGTCTCAAGTACAGCTGGCTGATACAGTCACCTTCCATGGAACAAGGTACTCAAAAGGCATGATCGTCGCCTATGGTGGTACTGCTGGTCTTCCTGATTTTGCAGAGATTGTTCAAATTGCCCTTTTTGGAGAAAAGGTGCATTTTATTGTGAAAACACTCATGTCCTGGTATGATGAACACTATCGTGGATTTCATCTAATCAAATCTAATGAGATTTATTTAAGAGATGGCACCCTACTGACATCACCCAGTGTCAAAGCAGATATCTTGGAGCGCCTGGCAGAGGCCATGTTTTGCTACACAGCATACCCCAGTGATGCCCAGAGATCTGCTGTAGCACAGGCACTAATAGAAAAGCATCCCTGTTTGAAGGAGCCTGGCTCTTTAAATGGAATTTATGGGTTGCAACAAAGCCTGAAATATAAATGTGGAAACTATCGTACCAAATGTAAAGCCTTGGGAAGTCCTGAGCTCCTGATAAACTCAATGAAATACAAGATAGGAGATGACCGAAAACCAGCTAAAAACATCAAGAAACCAAAGAGGTCAAAAAAAGGGCAAAGTAAATTACCTGCCTCAGCACCCTTCTGGTGAAACAGACAGCAGCCTTGAGAATTTGAGGCTTGACCTAATAGAAACCAGCAAGAAAAGGGACGTCAAAAGCATAAATTACATGATGGCCAGAACATAAAGCTTCAGAAGAATGGAAGTGGTTGCCCAGTCCCCAGATGTGGCAACATTAAAAGAAAGATGGCCTTCCCTCTTTGAACCATTCCAGGTAAATGATTGATCACTGACATGCTGCTCACTCAGTTTTTGTTTAAAGGCAAATATTATTGAACAAGGTTGTTTATGTGATGCTAGACACTTTTTGTTGAACACATACAGAATATAATATAAAGCTCCGTTGAATAGGTAGTACAGAACAACACTGATAATGAAATTGTATGTTTGTTATTATATTGCCTTCAAGATTCAGTTTTTTCATTGTTCACTTACCAACTATAGTATCCAAGTACCTCTGTGGTTAAGAAGAGAGACGTGACTCTAAGATGCCTCATTGAATACATGGGAGAGAGTGGACAAGAGCTCATCTCTGACTACTTTGTAAGTATTGTTTAAAAAGCATAGTTTGACTTTTTGGGGGGGAAAACACTTATTCCTTAGATACTATGTCAATCTTATCTCTGTCTAAGTTATAGTACGGAGCTGGACTTGGGGATTGATTAGCTTAGAATAAATAATGTAATTGGGTGGAAATAGCTAGTCTGGCTCTGTCAAAAACACACCTACAAACACCCAAATGTATGTGCAGGAACCAGGGTCCAAAATTAACCTTTTGGTCTTCCAGTTGCTTGTAGTCTTGCTTTTAAAAAATACTGTCATATTTTTCAACTAAGTAAAATCCTTGTTTTACATTAATGCAGGAGTCATAATCATCTGATGATATAACTGTAAGAGTGGCATTTTCAGTACTTTTACTTAACCACACCTGGCTTTTGAAGATTGTTCTCTGTTGCCACTTATTGTTCTGTTTATTCTCATACAGTGAAAAACGGAGAGCAGTGTCCATGAGGACTTGAAAATGTGCAATATGCAGATATATGTCTGCCGTGAACCAGATGCAGTGGGCATCATCATTGAGGGAATCCCAGTGCTTACTGATCTTGGAAATCTGCCCAGGGCATGTTGCCTGCTTCTGGGGTTGACATATGCTCTGAACCTGCAGTATCCACCACAACTCTGCAAATCATTTGAGGTGTTCCAAAGACTTTTTGTGAGACTTGACACACTGCGCCCAAAGCCTTCCTCCCAATTCATGACACTCAAAAACAAACTTCTGAGTTAGATGGTCAAATCCCAGCCTCACACTAAATGCCAATCTTATGTTTTTGTTGAGTTTTTCAGAAGATTGTTGTGAATGTTTAATTGTGAATTGGCTGCGGTTCAGAGGTTCTGTTATATAAACCATTTTATGGTAAAATATATACTAAGATATACTGTACTGTGCACTTATGGATTGAAGCTGAAGTCAGTTCGTTCTTGTCAAATGCTGTGATCCTGCTACCCTGTGTTTTTATTTTAAATTCAAATGTATATTAAAGGTGTTCATGTAAGGATTTATGTAAGATTGTTTTTTTTATATGTTTCTTTGCTTCATCACTCTTGCTTGGTGGGCAGTTTAACTTGGAACAGTGTGGTAGTCAAGCACAGACTTCTTCAGGTCTTGGATAAGTCTCCAGCTTCTGGGCACTTGATCGTGCTGAGATCAGAGGTCCTTTTTATTTCATTTCAGTGTCAAATGTTTTCTGGAATATAGCACAGATTGTGCTTCAAACACGTTCTTGTATTAGTTTATTGTTTTAATACGTACAAAAATTTACCGTACTGTGGACTAAAGTCAGTCCTTTCGTTTTCTATGCTGCACTTAAAAGATGAGGTTAGAAGTTTCTGTAATTTTTGATGCTAAAATGTTTACAACATTAACATTAAAATTGATTATCCATGTGCACCCAGTTGTTTGTATATGGCAGCTGTTATAAAGTAATAAACATTGGAAACGAATACCTCTCTTTCTTTATTAATTAAAGTTATGACAATGCTAACGAATTATTTCAAGGGGATCGAAGAAATAATTTGTCTAACTTAATAGAATAATAGAGTAAATTAATTAATTAAAATCAAAAAGTTATTTCTTTTTATTTTAAATGTTACTTATTTTAAGTAAGTATGATTTGGTCAATATGCTTCTCTTTGTCACAGTGGTTAAACTCAAATGTTTTGCTTTATATTGTAGACTCTACTTAACTTTTTAGCATAGAGTAAAAGAAATAATACTGATTTTTACCAAATCAAAATATCGAAGTTCACTAAACTTACAAAAAGTAGTTGGAAAATGTTGCCTTAATTTTTTGAGTTGAATCTAAGTAACAATTTTTACAGTGCACTTGTGCTGATTACTCAGCAAGTGAATGCACCTTGGAAAATTGTATCTACATAGTAAAATTCCCAGTGTTCATTTATTTATTTCAGAGTTAATTTGAGCCCAGATGTACTCATGTATACATATTTTTTTGGTCTGTCCACATTCCCTCCGGCACATTGAATGATGGATAATCCACACCCTGGAGGTATATCAGTAATTTCTGTAATTTCAGTAATACAGACCCAGATGGGAATTGAACCTTGTACCTGTGGTGCAAAGCAACACTGCTAACCACTAAGTCACCCTGCCACCCATATATTCAATGCTGGTTGTTAATTTAACACTGGAGAAATTGCTTGAACTCAAGTTAAGTTTCTGTACACTTGTTTGCTAAAAAATTTAGTTTATTGTGTATTTGCTTGATAAACACACTTACTATTCTCGCAGATCTTTTCATTATGCACAACTTAATGCTGCCTTGCATTACTTGATTAGCTTCATACAAATATTATAAGATTTAAATCATGTCCATAATAATTCAAATATTCTGATACATTATATGGGTAACATAAATAGGTTATTTAGACTAAATAGAAGAGAGTCTTAAGCTGTTCAGGGTATTATGTTTTCTATGCTCTGTTGCCCTGTGAGCATTTACTCACTCTTTACGTAAATATTAAAAGAAAAACATAATAAAAATTGACCAACACATTATTTGGAAGGTCTACACACTTTAGACACAATTTTCAATATTTTGTTTCTGATTTCTTTGGTTCTAAAAGAATAAATGAAAGGATTTACTAAGGATGGACCAAGAATTGTGGCAATTCTGAACCCATGTCGCTCCTCTATTGTGAGAAGTATACCTGTCCGAGTTAAAATTGTTATAATAAAAGTAGGGCTATAATAGCACACAACAACAATCAAATGACTAAAGCATGTGTTAAACACTTGTTTTTTGCTACCCTTGGAGGTCATTTTGACAACAACAATAACAATCATTATGTAAGACCCACATATAAAACTGAATGTTCCAAACAACAAAAAGAACATTAAAATTGCCATCAAATCAAAATATGGGTTAGGATCTATACAAGTGGCTCTGACAACAGATCCATAGTCACAAAATATGAATTTCAGTGTTGTATAACAAAATGGTAGTGGGAAAACTATTCCATCTGTTACAGCAATTGTAACAGAACCCAGAACCCATAGCAAGGAAGTGAGAATAACAGAACGTACATTAGTCAGAATCGAATGGTAGTGCAGTGGCTTGGTTATGGCAAGTAATCGGTCAAAAGCCATGACAGAAATAGTAAACACCTCCATAATAAACCCTAAACCAAACACAAACATCTGAATAATACATGGCACAAAAGATATGGTTTTAAAGCCTACTAAAAGGATCCCTATCATTGTTGGACATGAGCATGTACAGTAGAGCATATCTACAATTGCTAAATTGCAAATAAAGAGATACATTGGCTGGTGTAGACGCTTATCCATGACAATGAGGAATATGTTTGTCAGGTTCCCAAGCATTATAAGAATATATACAGAGAGTATGATGATTCCAAGAATTATTTGTTTTTCAAAATGGTCAAATCCTGTAATAACAAATTCACTGATTGTCGTTCTGGAAATATTTTGAGCCATATTTACTTTTGCTTAGTAGTTTAAAATATTTTTTTTAAATCTTAAAAAAATAATCTGGGTACTAGCCTGTTGCCATTTAAACTAACTGTTATTCCATATTAAAGTGACACGATAAAAGTATAAGTATATTTTAGTATATAAAAGTGTAAGTATATTTTGCACTATAAAAAGTATATAGTCCTTAGATTATAATGCTGGTATATTGTATAATGTGGTGTCCACTTCTTCTGCCAAAAGGATAAAAACGATCTGGGAGAATATTTCATGTTTATATAATTCTATATGAATGAGCTCATTGGTTAACTAAGCAGGTCATGTCTCTTATGGACTTGTCCCAAATGTCTGTGTGATAGAAAAAGTAAAAAAAAAAAATCTCCACATCACAATCATGAGGGAATAGACCATGTATCCAACATTTTTGGACATATGTGCACCATTTCTATGTTACAATTATATCGGTGGTTAAATTTTAAATATAAATTTTTCCAAGCAGAATGTAACAACATAACAAAAGGCTTCATTATCCTGCTGAATGAGGTCACTTTACTGTCATTTGTAAAATATGGTTGACCTGATGATTTCATCGTCTGCAACAAAGTTAAGATAGGTGGTCCATATATAAAAGCACAAACACTTAGCATTTTCCCTTTAATGCAGGCTAGTGCAATTTCTTCACCAAGTAAGTGATCCACACAAACCCAGCCATCCATTTGATGGTTCATTAGGTCACCTTCTTTTACAGTGTCATGCTCATATCCCCATTGCAGCCCATTCTGATCTCATGTGAGAGAGAGTTATGGTTGGTGCATAATGTCAAAATGTCAAAATTTATGATTGATTGATGATTAATTGCTTATAGGTCAAAGGTCATCATAAATCATAATTCATATGAATAAATAATAACTATATTGACCGCTCCAGGTCAAATGTACATTAAGGGTGGGTAGTTGTTTCTTTATAGTTTTCACAAGTTTAAGTAATTAAGAATGTTGCTGTCTTTTTTCCTGTGAGAGTAAAATGTTTTCACATGTTTAAGTCAATGAGAAAGTTTTTTGTCTCCTTTCCCCTCCTGAAAGTAAAATAATTTTCTTTCCTCCAGGGGTATCCAAAACGTCAAATGTTGATTGATTGCTGATAGGTCAAAGGGTGGTGTTGAGGAGTGTAGTTGTCTCTTAATAGGTTTCACGAGTTTAAGTCATTAAGGAAGTTTGGTGTCTTCTTTCCCATGAAAGTAAATGTATTCTATTATCTATCCTCCGGGATATCCAAAACATCAAATTTTGATTTAATGGTGATAGGTCAAAGAGGTTGTATAGTTTTTACATGTTTAAGTCATTAATAAAGTTTGGTGTCTTCTTTCCCCATGAAAGTAAAATGATTTTCTATCCTCCGGGATATCCAAAACGTCAAATGTTGATTGATCACTGATAGGTCAAAGGGGGTGTTAAGGGTAGTTGTCTCTTATTTGTTTTGCACGTGTTTAAGTCATTAGGAAAGTAAAAGGCTGTTTTTTAGGTCTTTCCTCCGGGATATCCAAAACGTCAAATGTTGATTGATTGCTGATGGATCAAAGGGGTTGTTAATGGTTTTCATGGGTTTAAGTCATTAAGAAAGTTTGGTGTTTGATGTTTGAAGTTATATCCAAAACGTCAACCTAATTTTGATGGCTCAAGTCATTAAGGGTGTTTACAACCACCCTGCCTTCTAAAAGTCTTTTTGACTAATCAGATTAAAGTAACTGATACCGCGTAACACACAGTTTCCTTTCAAATATGGCAGCTCTGGGTAAGGAATAATGTTGATTTTAAAGTGTTCAACTGTTGTAAATAAAAATAAAATCTTATGGAAATGACCAGAGCATTAGATGCCCAAGGAATCAGGAGACTCAGAGCCAGGGTTCAGCTGGAGAAGTTTATTTTGCTTGCAAGCATCAATCAGTCAGCCTGGGCAATGAAATCCAAACATAAATGGCAAAACACCCATTTTATAATAAGATGTAAACCTCGACCCAAGGCCAAGAAATGGAAAAACAATGGTAGAAAAATACAATCAAGGTTAAAAACATCATGTGAGAACTAAGTAAACAAGAACACTTACTAAGTAAACAAGGACACTTATAAAGATCACGCTGACATAAATCCATTCTTAATGATTGTACCATATTCATATAAAAGATTAAGGAAAATTATACAAATCCCTCAAAATAAATCCCTCTATTCCCCCCTGTGAATGCCCTAAAAGCATTCATAACAGCAAGCTTAACCTTTTGACCAATCAGATTAAAGTAACTGATACCGCGTAACACACAGTTTCCTTTCAAATATGGCAGTTCTGTGTAAGGAATAATGTTGATTTTAAAGTGTTCAACTATGGCTGCTTGTCCAGATGCACCGAAAACGTCTAAGGTTACTTTGACAAGAATTCAAACATTTTCAGAGCATGAAAAGATTCAATATTGGGGATTGACGAATGGATGTACCGCCGGCTTCATTTTCAACGAAGAAAAATGTCACACTGTTTAAGTTATCGGAACCAGGGCACATACACTGGAGTAAAGCTACAGAGAGAATAACTTTTGATCAAATTAATTGAAAAAAGTTCCATAAATGTTGTAAGGACCTTGAATATTACATTGTACTGGATGTGTTTTCACAAGAGGCTTTCAAACGTAAATGGACAAGCAGGTCATCTCCACAGGACACGTATCACATGAGACTAACAAATTTTGCTAAGAACGAGGTTTCGCTGCACTGCTACATTGTCTTTTTTGGTGATGGCTGGTTAGACGTGAACAAGCACAGCGGTTGTGTGAGGTATGACCGAACTAGCTGGGAAGAGCTTTGATGCTGCTTTAAGCAAATTGATGACTTATTTCTACAGCTGGAAAGAAACAAAGAAACATCTGAAATTAAACTAAGACTGACTGATCTCTTCTGATCACCTCTCCTTCCGAGCGGAACAATGCGCCGCCTCCAAAACACACATACACACCCTATGGACTCCTCCCCTTCGCTGTATAAGAAGACGACTTACCAGCTTGTTAAAGAGCATCAGCTTTTTAAGCACCAGCAAACAGTATGGCTTGCGAATACAGCCCCATTCTTTACAACTCTCTCGCTACTGAGGCAGCCTACTCAGGATTTGAAGAAGGTGAAACACCGGCGAAAGACTAGGAAAAAGAAATCTCACCTATCTGCCAACCGATGATGATAAACATGACGGCTGTCTATCCAGCACCACTTTAACTATCATCCGTGCTGTGACAGGGGAGCTGTTGGACAGAGTTATTGATCAGGATCTGAAAGACAACTGCCACGGATGTGCGATTGAGTCAACTCCAGCATGCGTGTTTGTCCGATCCTGACAACTACTATCTGCACATGAACGCATTCAGATTGTTGAAAAAACTGTTTAAACCATGGATGAAATACACTTTAGCATGAGCTCTGAAATTGTGTGGTATCAAACACATGCCATCCCTGGAAAAAAATTCAAGGCATCGCTGAAGCTGCTGTGTGCGATTGGTGACATGAGGTTAACATTAAATCTATTGTGAGCGAGGTGAAAGAGAAAGCAAAAGAAATCTGTGGCGAACAAGTCTTTGAAGATGTTATCGATTTTTGGACCTTTCACTCATCCCTCGAGCCGGCTGACAAGCCACACACATGGGAAACCGCAAAACGTGCTACGTCAGTGCTGACTGCAAGAAAAGCCTGAAGATTGAGCTAACCAACATACTTAAAAAAAAAAAAAAATGAAAAATGAAAAAAAAAAATGGTTTGGTCATCCTTTTGACTGCAAAACTAGTTATGTATTATGTATCTTAACCTATGTAACCGATGTGTGTTTGTTTGTAAATTACTTAGAAAGGGAAAACGTTGATGTTTATAACAATTTTAGGTATCTGATTGAACAGTTATTGTACAAAATGTAAACCTTACTTGCATTATACGTTACCTGTGAATAAATGAATAGTCTACACTGATGTTTGTTCATTCTTGTCCAGATACTCCAAAATGACTGAACGTTTGTTGAAGAATGTATATTATAAACCGTCAGACCCAGGGTCATATGGTGGTGTTGAAAGTTTGCAAAGAGCTAAATAGAGAAAATAGGGAAAAGAGTTAATGATTCTGAGATAAAAAACTGGTTAGCAGAGCAGGACGCATACACTCTACATAAACTGGTATATACAAAGTAAAAAAAAAAAAGTAAAAAAAAAAAAAAAACATCGATGAACAATGGCAAGCTGATTTAGTTGATATGAGCAACTTGTCAGGTAGTAATGACAACGCAAAGTTTATGATAACGTGTATAGATATTTTATCCAAGTATGCCTGGGTGTGAGAAAAATCGGGTAAAAATCCCCCCCCCCAAAAAAAACAAGTCTGGAACCGAGGTCACTAAAGCTTTTGACTCTATTCTGAAGCAAGGAAGAATACCCAAAAAACTACAAACTGATCAAGGGAAAGAGTTTTACAGTTTCAAAACTTAATGAAAAACCACAACATTACACACTTTGCCACTGGTACGGGGCAAAAGGCTTCGGTGTGTGAAAGATTCAACAGAACCCTAAAGACTAGGATGTGGAGATATTTCACAGCTTTTAACACGAAAAAATACACCAATGTAGTACAGGATTTGGTTCATGCCTACAATAACAGCCACCATTCCAGCATTAAAATGAAACCTATGGACATAAACAAAACCAATTCCTTTAGCGTATTTAAAACCCTCTATGGACTATCAACACTGAAACTAAAGAAACTAAAATTTTAGTTCAAAGTTGGTGATATCGTTAGAATTTCTCGTTTAAAAAGACAGTTTGAAAAAGGTTATGAGCAAAACTTTACCGATGAATATTTTACAATTTCTGAGCGGATTCCGAGAGATCCTCCGGTATATAAACTGTGTGATTACGATAATCAAGAAATTGAGGGCACATTTTATGAACCCGAGTTACAAAAGATTATCATCGGAAAAAACAAAGCGTTCAAAATAGAGAAAATCTTATCCGCCAAGATCCGAAACCAAAAAAAAGTTTGTCTGGTGAAGCGGGTGGGGTGGCCTGATAAATTCAATTCCTGGGTTCCTGCCAAAGACGTGGTTAACATATCAGCTGAGCTCGAGCAGAATAGAAATCTATAACCGTTTAACCATGGAGGAGAGTGGATTCTACTTAACTCTTCCAAGCAACGTGTCGCGGGATATTTACCTTAATAACAAGATTTCTTACTACACAACTAAATTAGCCAAACCAGTCGATCTCAAAGGTGAATGGGAGGTAGCGCTTTCAGAGGTTCAATATGTCCATAGTTGGTACTCATTACCACTGCGAGAATCTCTATGTCACGTTACTCAGCAAGAGGGAGATAAAACACATAAACATCTTTTTAGTATCAGTTATGGGTATTATAACAGTATCAAGGAACTGGTTAATGAAATTAACAAATCTATAAAAAGACTGGAACTTGACATGGAGATAACCTATAACCCTATTGTGACGGCGGGCTCAGAGCCAGCACTCTACAAGGTACTATCACTTCTCGCTCGGAAGAGAGACCGCGCGCCTTCAGCACCATGGACAACTACGCAGGGCCAGGGCACCGGAATACACAGCGGCTGGTCGCTCATAATCATTCACCCTCCCGCAGTCGACGCCTGTCTAGAAAAGGCCCTCGGCCGGAGCCTTCGGTGAGTAGGATCCAAGTGACGTCATTAGTAACGGCTGTTTCCTCTCTCCCCACTTCAGATTCGGATCTCCCTGAAGGAGAACCCGCTCACCGGAAACTTCCGCGGGAGGACCGAACCCGCACCGCGACAGCCTCCCCGGCTTTTCTGAGATGCAGCGCGCGTGTCCAAAGGGACCCAACACTTCACTCTCCCGTGGAGGCTGCATCTTCTGCTCCTCCCTGCTCTCCTCACCCCCGAGCACTCCCAACCTCTATCACCGTGTTTGTGAATGTGAGTGCATGTGTGTGTGTGTGTGTGTGTGTGTGTATGTGTGTGTGTGTGTGTGTGTATGACCATGTGACTGCACAAAGTGAAACCGAAAGTAAAACAAATAAACATAAAAGATACATACCACCTCACCGTGTCTGCTATCACCTGTGTTTTCCTGTATTACCTGGTCTCGCGACACATATAAAAAATAAAATACACTTGGACGCCTTGAAACCATATAGCTTCAAAACCAGCGGAAGCTTAGCCTACATGCTCGGTTTGATACCCGACAAACCGTTAACATCCAACCATCTAGAAGTGCCAAATCCTGCCGATATTCATGTGGGTTTTTACACGATGTATGTATATACGGATATTATCAACTATCAACGAGTCGTTGATAGCTTTGTCCCGTTACTGAGATGCGTACATATTACAGGGGAAAACAATAAAGTAGTCACTATGACTTACGACAAGCCACATTACGTACCGCTCACCAAGAACCACATTACTGATATAGTAATCGAAGTTATATCGGACCAGAACAGACAAATACGGTTCAGCTACGGGAAGTTTATAGCTAAACTACAATTCAGACGCTCTAAACATTCGTTTCATCTGTAAAAAAATATAATTAGAAATAAAAAATGATAAACAGGGGATATGCAGATCCGCAGGATTATATCTCATACTACGTCATGCAGGCGGGGTCAGGGATGCCCGGGGCCCCCACGATGTACGAATCGGAATTAGGAGATTTGTTCAATAGTCTTTTTAGAATGGCGGTTCCTTTCATCAAAAGAGGATTCTCTATTGCTAAACCTCATTTAAAAACAGCTGATAAGAGTATTGTTAATGATGTAGTGAGCAACGTTATGGCCAAGAAGCAATTTCAGAATCAAGATGATTCGGGTCTTGCAATGATTGCACGTAAGCAATCTAAAAGACTTCCGGGACAACGTCATATGATTCCTAATAAAAGGCGCAAGGTGACTAAAATCAAGACCAGTGTGAAAAAGAAGCAGAGAGGTAGCAAGACTCATCAAGTCTCTCACAAAAGGAAGCAGCTAAACATTTTTTAACATCATGGCTTTCTTACACAGTCTGTCCCCAGAGTGTACAAAGTCAGAATTGGATATTTTCACACTACCTTATACCCAAACGAGTATTGAAAATTACACTTATGTTGAAATTCCTCCGCTCTCCGCACTGTCGGACAACGCACCTTTAAAATTCTACATACCCGGAACCTCAGAATCTTATCTGGACATCAGAAACACCTTTTTTACATCTGACCTGTAAAATATTTAATCCTGACAGAACCAACATAACCGCCGATGCAAAGGTGGGGGTCGTTAATTACCCTATAGCGTCGCTTTTTCACAAGTGGATGTCATGCTCGGAGACCGACTGATTTCTCAATCTAGCAGTACATACCTGTACCGGGCCGCTTTTGAATGTCTTCTCAACTATGAAAAAGATACATTGGAAACGCAATTTTCCTCCGGACTGTTCTACAAAGACACAGCGGGGCATATGGATGCCACTGATCCAGAAAGTCGCAATGAAGGTCTTAAACAAAGGGCCAAGTTCAGCGCTGAAAGCAACACCTTTGACTTGATTGGACACATTCATTCAGATATATTTTTTCAGGAAAAACTTGTACTGAACGGCGTTGATTTAAGGATTAAATTGGTTCGCAGTAAAGATGAATTTTGTTTAATGAAGGAAGGAAATAACAATTTAATTCTGAAAATTATCAGCGCATCTCTTTTTGTGAAGAAAGTTTCCGTTTCTCCAGCGGTAAAACTCGTTCATGCACATGCGATAATTACCGCTACGGCGAAGTACCCTATCGAGAGAGTTTGCATGAAGACCTTCAGTCTAGCTGCAGGGAGCCGCATTTGTTCACAAGAGAATCTTTTCCTCGGACCGTTACCTAAAACTATCATTTTTGGAATGGTAGAGAATGATGCGTTTAGCGTATAATAAAAATCCTTTTAATTTTAAACATTATGACACAGAATTAGTTTCGCTCTATGTAGATGGAACACAATACCCTGCAAAAAAAATGTGGTCACGTGAATTCCACTCTTTAATTTTAGCATCAGGAAAACAACTAAAGGATCATGCATTAGCAATCAATAGGTCGGAGTACACAAATGGATATACACTGTTTGCGTTCAACCTGAATCCGGATGATGACTGTGGGCAACATTTATCATTGATAAAGGCTGGGAATATGCGTTTGGTACTCAGATTCCGACAGGCCCTTCCGAGAACGGTAAATCTGATCGTTTGCGCCAGTTTTGACAGCATTTTGGAAATTTATAACCGAAGATACGTGCTGATTGATTACCAATGAAGAAATGAACACAAGAGAACTAACGGATATTATGAGAAGTTGTCCTAAAATAGATAAAATTTCACGGAGTGGTGGCCTGCGACGACCTACCTATGAATACGCTGACTGAGTTTCCAGCTATCTTCATAGTGAATACACTTCCGAGACACATGCCGGGCGAACACTGGTTAGCTTTGTGTCTTAATGATGAGTCGTCCACAGAGTTTTTCGAATTCTTTCCTCACTCGATTAATGATTTTCTGCAAAAGAACTGTAGCATTATAAAATATAACCCTGTACAAGTTCAAAACTTTACTTCAGTATGCTGCGGGCAACATTGTGTTTAGTTCCTATGTCACAGAGCTAAAGGCTATTCATTTAATCATATTATGTCTATGTATAGCAAAGATTTAAACAGGAATGACAATTATGTTGTGTCATTTGTTAAAAAATTTACCCTAGAGTGAATAGAAATTGTTCAGTATACAATGTGTTAACTCTTTAGATTTGTCACGACTTTAGTTTAGTTAAGTGTCTATTTTTGATTAATCATAATATGTATTTGTACCTTTAAGTAATCAAATAAAAACATTTTAGCGTACCATATGTTAATCTCCTGTGATTTAATGTGTAGTGGAATATAAAATGAAAATGCTTTACAAAAAATTTCAATTTAATTAGTTTATTAAAATAAATGATAAAATACATCGGCCATAGTCTTTGTAAGTCAATTAAAAATCTACCCAGTTAGAACGTTTAAGAGGGGTAGATTTAAACATGGGATTAGGGTCATATGAATCGTCGTCACTTTTAGGCGGTGAAGTAGATGGGGAAACAAAATGAGTAGGAGGTGATGGGTAATACTAAGCTTTAGATCTTTTTATGTCGGATATTTTACGTCGGACATCTCATTTAGGCCCTGTTGAAAACGGTATGATTAATTTAGCTATAGTGTGTAGTAACTCGTTCCACCCTAATGGCCTCCGTTCATCGGAAACTTTATAAGGAGCAGTGAGACTCCTAATCAAATCCACCATGTGAGATCCTTCAATAGTTTTTCCTTTAAAAACAAATTCACCGTCATCATTCCACGAAGCATCACTGCTGGACTGTAAAATTTTAATGTACGATGCATTTTTCTTGCTCCTTGCAGAAATGTTAGCGAGCACTTCTTGCACAATTCCATCTTTTTGGGTCTGAGGAGCTTCAGGTGCTGTAGCTTCTGCTTTACTTTCCAGTATATTCAGTAGAGACAGGGTCAGCTGAGCGGTTTCCTGATCACCTACTTTAACCAAGTTAAAAAATTTTTGCAGGGCCGACGTGTAGAGCTTTGCCTTCTCATATTCGTTCAGATCAGTCCTTGACAAAATGTGTCGGATTGTCTCGTGCAAGTTGTTTTCAACAGTTTTTCTTCGATGTTCATGTTCCACTGTCATGTTTTCAAGTTTGTCAAGCTGATGTTTAGGAACTAAATACATTTTATCCGCTGTCTCCATGTTAACTGTTACGGGATGCAATTAAACTGGTTATAAAGGGAACAGCTACGCTGAGCAGAGGCAGAAGAAATCCTCCAGACTGATTAATAGCTTTCCTTTTCGTTTCAACAGATGCTCTTTTATCTGCAAAAAGTTTGATGATTTTTTTTTCTGCCTTTTCAACCCCCAGTACTGTTTTGTCGTCAGCGGTATGTTTCCTCGAAGAACATTTAAAGTTAGTTCACATATACTCAATATGAGCTCGGTCGATGCATCACGTAAAATAACCTTTCTCTTTCGGGGGTGAGATGCATATAATGACTTTAACAACGGTAGGGATTTTTTCAAGCGAACTGACATTATTATCAATACTTCAAAGACTTTTTCTTAGGGACATACACAGCAGGATTCTCCTGCGGAAACACCCCAGACCGGAGACGGAGTTCTTCTGGTGTTTGTGCTTTCAGGTCAACAAATAAATACCCGTAAGGTCTAGAAGTGGCATCTTGAAAACATTCTAAAAAATACTTGCTGTTACCGGGGCACATTTGACGCGCTAGTACGCTGATCTGTAACTTATCCCTAGGGTTTTTGAAAAGAACCATGTAGTTGGTGTTCAGGTTGATCGTTCTACTTGTCTTGCCTTGAAAAAAGAGATTCTGAACCAAATAAATAACCGACAGGTTGCGATGATGTGTGTATTTAGTAAAAGCCTAAATACTTTTCTACTTCATCGTTTTTACATGCAGATTCCATCAAGTCATCAAGTTTGTTTTGCTAGGGGGAAACAGTTCATCATCACACAAAGAATCAGGGATTCCTTGAAGAAATTTTATATTTATTCTCCCCAACAATTCATCGTACAGAGGTTGCCAACATGTGTAACTCCATACAATGTTTTCAGGTACTAACGACATTATGTCTTTACAGTTTTCCAACAACATTTTTATAAAATAAGACTTTCCACTATTACTGGGTACGCACACAATACAAGAAAAAGGCACTAGCATCCTCACATCAAAAGCAGAGACATTCATGTTCGATCAAGTTTTAAAACACAACAAAAGCACAAATCAGATATACACATATATACACATACACATTTATACACATAAACGTAAATTCAAAAAGAGTCTTAATAACCGTAAGGAAGAGTTGTAAAGTCAGCCAGTAAAACACGTTTATCGTACACAACACTGTACCTTTTCAACTGTGACTTGTTTTTCAAATGAAAGCCCTTTTTATCTCACACAATTTGATTTTGCGCGGTTATAAGCTGACTAGTTTGATCCGGATTTTTTACACGATTATCCACCAGGTCTGTCAGTGATTTTAAATTGACTACTTCGGAATTGCTGTAATTTAAAGTGATACCTTTAGCTTTCAGCATTGTTTTACCTTTTATGGTTTTGGGACCGGCGCTGACGAATTCAGCTATTTGATCTTCGTGATCTAATTCGCTCGTTAAACCACCTAAATAATCGCTCAACGGGGGCATCCAGTCACCTTTCTTACTTTTAAAAATTACACTATAGGTATCAGTGTATAAACTCCTTTCCTGTAATCGATCGATCAAATTGTAGAGCTCAAGTCTCGCGTATGCTGTTGTGAAAATGCCGATGAATACATTAGCGTTCCCAGGTTGTATTAGTCTATCGTCTGCATAACGCCATTGCACAATCGTAACCTCATCATTCAAAAAAGAGAACTGATGCACGTTATACATATCAGAAAACATGAACTCTAAAAATTTTGAGGGATCACTGATTAAAGTGGTGTTCGACCTGTCAGGTCTTTGACACATCTTTCCCCAGAGTGAATTTAGTGCTAGTTTAGCCACAGATCTTTTAGCCGGATTAACAGAAATGCATGCCGGATCCAACTCGATCCCCTCATTTTCGAGGTATTTGTTGATGTAATCGTGTTTAGTCCTTTCATCAATTACCCAGTACGGATATCCTGAACTTTCCAGTTTTGTCTTTAGAAACATTTTAATGTTGTCTGCAAAAAGAGTGTCAGATGTGTTATCATGATGACAAACTTCAAAGACTTTTAAAATTTTGTACCCTTTTTCTACAGCTTTTGCAATTTCGATAGAAGCTCGTGTCCCAATAAGGGCTCTATCCCGATCTGAATGGTTACACTGCTTTTCCTGAAGCTCAGCACACGTTCTGCATAAAGGAAAGAGGAGTTTGCAGACCTTGAGGCGGTAAAACTTTTGCTCTAATGATACCAAAGTAGTGTTCTAGAGGTTGAAAGTTACGGAAAATTATGGTTGGGTGACTGATCGGGTACGTCTTTGTCTTATTTACGTGTGGGTAAAGAGATGTGAAATCGTAATAATCGAGTCTCTCACCCGGCTGTGCATCATAATGTAAATGAAGCGCGTTAGTTCGACCACCATAAAGAGCATCACGAGGGTTTAAACGCTCCAGAAAATCAAAGTCCTTTAGAAAGTTTATGACACGGTTATCAGATTTTTTCTGTTCATTCCACTCGTGTTCCCACATCACTGTGACTTGTAAATTATGAACTTCTTGCAAGTTTTTTATTTTTCCATTGATTTTTGACGGACATCTCCGAAGCTAGCGTGAGATGAGCTAAGAGGATGCGGGGTCATGGAGGGAAAACACTTTTCACAACCGTGATAAAAACAACCAAGAAACTCAAAAGCCTTTCGCGTCTGACCCACCTCACAGTAACCGTCTACAAAAAAGTTACCGAACCTTACTTCACCCCTGTTCAAAGCATGTCGAATGGGTAGATTTTGCGTGACCGAAATGTAGTTGAGCCACTGAATTGACGGTGTTGAGAACAATTTCTGCCTATTGATGTAATTGTCAAGCGGTAGAATAGCTAGAGTGTTTTCAGGAAGAAACACGGTCCTAAAGATTTTCATACAGACAGAAGCGATTGTGATGCATTTAAAAGGGTCGACCTTTGTACTTTGGAGTATGTCATTTCTGAAAGCTAAACATCACTTTCTCAAAATGTCAACGTCGTTTACACAGTAATCCATCATCTCTTTCTGAAAATCAAAGACTTTGCCAGATACCGTTGCATACCACTTGAAAAACTCTTCTCTGTCATGTTATCCGCACCGTAAAACTTAGGCTCAGGATCAAGTCAAGTCAAGTCAAGTAGGCTTTTATTGTCATTTCAACCATATACAGTTCAGTACACAGTGAAACAAAACAGCGTTCCTCCAGGACCAAGGTGCTACATACATGCAATGACATAAATTAACAACACAACATAAATTTTACAACGCAGATTTTTACATTTTTAAGTTAACCTAAAAAAACTATCAATTTTCTATACAAAAAAGAGACAACAAAGACAGCAGACAACAAAGTGCACGTGCAAATGTGCAAACGAAGAGCTGCAGTACATGACAACACAACAACGTAACATGTTACAATTAAGAAATACCTTTTTAGTGATAAGGTATGGGTTGAGGTAGTTGAGAGAGCAGCAAGTAAACAATTTACGTTGTGTTCAAAATATTGTTGTGCAAATCGCAAAGTGAAATAAAAATATTGTGCAAAATTGCAAAGAGCAGTTCAGATAGGTGGGTATGAACAAATTAAGGTGGTTGTAAATCAGAGTGATTGTGCATATGTGTGTTTATCAGTTCAGTCCGGATGTTATTTAGTTCATCTGTTTTAGTGATTTTGTGTGTGTGTGTGTGTGTGTGTGTGTGTGTGTGTGTGTGTGTGTGTGTGTGTGTGCGCGCGTGTGTGTTTATCAGTCCAGTCTCTTTGTGTTGAGAAGACGGATGGCTTGTGGGTAAAAACTGTTACACAGTCTGGATGTGAGTGCCCGAATGCTTCGGTACCTTTTTCCAGATGGCAGGAGGGTGAAGAGTGTGTGTGATGGGTGTGTCGGGTCAGCCACAATGCTGGTGGCTTTGCGGATGCAGCGTGTGGTGTAAATGTCTTCAATAGAGGGGAGAGAGAGACCCCGATGATCTTCTCAGCTGTCCTCACTATCCGCTGTAGGGTCTTGCGGTCCGATATGGTACAATTCCCAAACCAGACAGTGATGCAGCTGCTCAGGATGCTCTCGATGGTTCCTCTATAGAAGGTGGTGAGGATCGGTGGTGGAAGCTGTGTATTTCTCAGCCTTCTCAGGAAGAAAAGACGTTGTTTGGCTGTCTTATGCAGAGAGCTGGTGTTGAGGGACCAGGTGAGGTTCTCCTCTAGTCATTGAGACAAGACACACGGGGACGTGATGATGGTAGACTTGAAGCATGTGGGAATGACGGAGCTGCTCAGAGAGATGTTGAAGATGTCGGTGAGAACATCTGCCAGCTGTTCTGCACATTCTCTGAGCACTCTGCCTGGGATGTTGTCTGGTCCAGCAGCTTTACGTGGGTTGACTCTGCGTAGAGTTTTCCTCACATCAGCCGTGGTGAGACACAGCACCTGGTCGGCGGAGGGATAGTCTTCCTTGCCGTCACGTCATTCTGCATGTCGAACCGTGCATAGAAGCTGTTCAGCGCATTCGGAAGGGAGCTATCACTGTCACAGGCAGGTGATGAAGTCCTGTAGTTGGTGATGGCTTGTATACCCTGCCACATGCGCCGTGTGTCACCAATGTCCCTGAAGTGATTGTGGATTCGCTGGGCGTGTGCACGCTTCGCCTCTCTGATGGCCCGGGACAGTTTGGCCCTTGCTGTTCTTAGGGCCTCCTTGTCTCCCGTTCTGAAGGCAGAGTCTCTGGTTCTCAGTAGTGCACGCACCTCCGCAGTAATCCACGGTTTCTGATTGGGTCGTGAGATGATGTTCTTGGAGACAGTGACGTCATTGGTGCACTTGTTGAAGTAGCTGGTCACTGATGACGTGTACTCCTCCAAGTCAGTGTAGTCGCCGTAAGTTGCAGCCTCCCTAAACATGTTCCAGTCAGTGTTCTCGAAACAGTCCTGAAGAGCAGAGATGGCTCCTGCTGGCCAGGATAAGGACCTACATAGTTTTGGTGATCTAAGGTGTTCCAGAAATGTGGAAAATAACATTTATTTTTTTCTGAAAACCCCATGGCTTTAGGGTGGCTGCTAAGCTTCATGGGTAGGAAAGACAGGCTATCGATGTAGGACTGACGAAACTCAGAATCTGTAAAACATAGAATTTTACCACCTTGCACAATGATGTCGGGCGTTATCCCTTCTTTCACCGAATGGTTTAACAAAAAGGTATGAATCGAACTCTCTAGCATTATGTGCTATAAAGGTATAGCCATTGTTACGTATTTGTTACGCTGGAACGCCTTAAAAAACTCAGCCACACACCCGTCTCCCTCGAACGTCCACTCCTGTCCGTGAAAATTAATACAGCATAAGAAATTAGCTATACGAGTTCCTGTTTCCTGTCTCGTCTCGAAATCGTAAAACAAGCATTTGCTATTTGGCATTTCTTTTTTTACCGGTTGTATGAAACAGCTATGCTCAGTATCACAAAACACATTGTCTTCGTTGTAAAAAAATGTACAGATGTCTCATTTTTTTCTGAACAACTTGAGAACTGAAGATTGAACGCATTTTTCTTTTATTTGTACCACCACGAGGTGGCCTGTCATGATTCTCTAGCAAGGATCTGACGCAAATGCAGGGTTGCAGTTCAAGTGTGTTTTATTTCCTTTTTTTTTCTTTTATGTTTCGCAGTTCACTGCTCGACATGCACTCTCTCTGTATTTACGAACTGAAATAATACAATCCAAAAAGAAACAAAAACCAAACAACAGTTTAACGGTGCGGGGCTGGAGCTGCTGGCGAGAGACGTGGGTGTAGTATGCACTTGGTGAAGATCAGCCCCTCTGGCTGACGCCGGAATACAAACTCAGGGATTACGAGTGCAGCTCGCTTGAACTTGACTCTGGAACATAAAAGTCTCGCTCGGGGACTCACACCGCCCGAACTCTACAGCCTCGGTCACTCCTGAGAGAGGAAGAGAGATAATACAATGGCCTATCTAGCCACACACGACAAGAAAACACACAGTGAACTGACGGGGAACTGATGGATCGGCTGGTTTAAATAAAGACACATAAGGGAGACACAGGTGAACTTGATTAAGTGCTAAAGTGAAACATATACCCATGCAGACACACTAGGGGGAGACAAAGAGGCAGCTCAGTAATCTGGTGAGCCAGATCTTATCCCCCGGGACTGAGGCGGCACAGGTGTTACATGGCCAAACTATTTGGATCACTAATTCAAGAGTATTATCCGTAAAAATTTCACGCTTACTTTGAATAGCATTTTCAAGCATGATCAGAAAAGACTGCAAATTGATGGACCCGTTGACTAACTGAATGCGTGATGACAGATTGAGCGTATCGGCTCTAATTTTAACAGTGACAACACCCTTGGGCGAAATTATTTTGTTTGCCACATCTATCAAACTGTTTAAAATCTCTAAAACATAATTATAAAAACCTGCAAAGCTGTCAACATTAGCGATCGAGGAAAAGTTCACTCTCCTTCTAATCTTGGTGTTATTGAATCTATCACGATTAATTACCCTGATATTAGGATCTAACCGTTACCGAATTGTGCATTTTGAACATTCGGGAGCTGGTACATTCTCCTCATCAACATCTATTTACACATTCTGAACATCGAGAGCTGGTACATTCTCTTCAGCATTCTGAACATCGGTTACAGAGTTTTGTGAAATGTTGACGGGGGGATCGAATAAGTTAACCAGATTGTCATTTAACATTATAAGACTTTGATTAAGATCATGAAAAAATTCAGGAAGAGGAGGCATTGGTTCTTGAGATGTTTCCGGAGATGCAACGTTACTGATGGGATATTGAGGAGATACACACGTGGACAAAATTGTTGGTACCCTTCGGTCAATGAAAGAAAAACTGAAATGGTCACATAAATAACTTTAATCAGACAAAAGTAATAATTAAAAAAAAAAATCTATGAATGTTAACCAATGAAAGTCAGACATTGCTTTTCCACCATGCTTCAACAGAATTATTTAAAAAAATAAACTCATGGAACAGGCCTGGACAAAATTGACGGTACCCCTAGAAAATACTGAAAATAATGTGACCAAAGGGACATGTTAATTCAAGGTGTGTCCACTAATTAGCATTACAGGTGTCTACAATCTTGTAAATCAGTCAGTGGGCCTATATATAGGGCTCCAGGTAGTCACTGTGTTGTTTGGTGACATGGTATGTACCACACTCAACATGGACCAGAGGAAGTGAAGGAAAGGGTTGTCTCAGGAGATTCGAAAGAAAATTATAGACAAGCATGTTAAAGGTAAAGGCTATAAGACCATTTCCAAGCAGCTAGATGTTCCTGTGACTACAGTTGCACATATTATTCAGAAATTTAAGATCCATGGGACTGTAGCCAACCTCCCTTGACGTGGCCAAGGGAGGAAAATTCATGACAAATCAAAGAGACGGATAATCCGAATGGTAACAAAAGAGCCCAGAAAGACTTCTAAAGAGATCCAAGGTGAACTTCATGCTCAAGGAACATCAGTGTCAGATCGCACCATCCGTCGTTGTTTCAGCCAAAGTGGACTACATGGAAGAGGACTAAGGAGGACACCATTGTTGAAAACAAATCAGAAAAAAGCCAGACTGGAATATGCCAAACTACATGTTGACAAGCCACAAAGCTTCTGGGAGAATGTCCTATGGACAGATGAGACAAAAATGGAACTTTTTGCCAAGGCACATCAGCTCTATGTTCACAGATGGAAAAATGAAGCATATGAAGAAAAGAACACTGTCACTACTGTGAAACATGGAGGAGGCTCTGTTATGTTCTGGGGATGCTTTGCTGCATCTGGCACAGGGTTTCTTGAATCTGTGCAGGGTACAATGAAATCTCAAGACTATCAAGAGATTCTAGAGAGAAATGTGCTGGCCAGTGTCAGAAAGTTGGGTCTCAGTCGCAGGTCATGGGTCTTGCAACAGGACAATGACCCAAAACACACAGCTAAAAACACCAAGAATGGCTAAGAGGAAAACCCTGGACTATTCTAAAGTGGCCTTCTATGAGCTCTGACCTCAATCCTATTGAGCATCTTTGGAAGGAGCTGAAACATGCTGTCTGGAAAAGGCACCCTTCAAACCGGAAACAACTGGAGCAGCTTGCTCATGAGGAGTGGGCCAAAATACCTGCAGAGAGGTGCAGAAGTCTCATTGACAGTTACAGGGACCGTTTGATTGCAGTGATTGCCTCAAAAGGTTGTGCAACAAACTATTAAGTTAGGGGTACCATCGTTTTTGTCCAGGCCTGTTACATGAGTTCATTTTGTTTTTATAATTCTGTTGAAGCATGGTTGAAAAGCAATGTCTGACTTTCATTGGTTAACATTCATAGAATTCTTATTTATTATTACTTTTGTCAGATTAAAGTTATTTCTGTGACCATTGTGAGTTTTTCTTTCATTGACCGAAGGGTACCAACAATTTTGTCCACGTGTGTAGATTCAATGTTTCGTTCAAACGATTGACTGCTTCGATTAGATCAGGGTTTAGCTGTGTAGATGATGGTTGATCATTTAGGGTATTTTGCAACATTAATAAATTATGATTTAATTAAAAAAATATGTCCTGTTGCGTCGTTGGTGTATCGGGTACATTTTGGACTGAGTTTTGGCTGAAATCTTCAGACCAAGTATTGCTCAGGCTTGACGGCCTCAAACTTTCATTTAGCCGGTTGATTGCGTCGATTAAATAAGGATTTAACTGTGTAGATGACGGTTGATCATTTAGGCTATTTTGCAACATTAATAAATTACGATTTAATTAAAAAAATATGTCCTGTTGCGTTGTTGGTGTATCGGATGCATTTTGACTGGAAATTTCACTTTGGCTAGCAGCATGGTGGGGCGGTGTTAAATTTTCATTTAACCGACTGATTACAGCGGTTAAGAAAGGGTTCAGGGCTGTGTACTCATTATCGGTTTTGATTTTTTTATTGTTACTCTCTACGTCCGAAATGTTGTTAGAACGTTTCTCTGCCATAGCTAATATGAAATCCCCTTAACAAACCTACAATACTAATAGCACATCTATTCAACGATTCAAAATTATTATGCAACAATGAAACATCTCCGTAGGTGACCCGTTATAAAACATGTTATTAAGATGAGTAAAATTTTCATTCATAACATACATTTGATGTCGAAAATCATCCAGTGCTTCATTAATGCCGCGTCCTTGATCAGTTGCGTGGTTGTCTGGATGAAAATCCACTTCTAAATAACTGAAATGTCTGACGCTATTTGCACCTAATAAAGAAAATTTTATATCATGAGTTTTTGCACTTAAAGGATGACCGACAATATAAATATATATATATGTATAAAAGCAAAATATATGTAATATCAGCTCAACTGAAACACTTATTTCCTCGTCCCTGAGAATATCTTCAAATTCGATATCATCAGGTATAACTAGAACAAAATTGCCCAGAGAGTTCCTTTGTTTTTTCTGTGTTCTTTGTGTTCTTTTCTGTGAAGGACTCTAATCCCCAGAATGCACCTCAGTCAGGTGATGTGGCGCTCACCTGAACTGAGGTTGCTCATTAGTGTTGATTATAAATGTTCCTGAGTTCTGTGTTGTCCTTGTCTTGCATCTGTTCATCTAGGTTTACTGCTTGTTCTGGTATGTTGTTTAGTTCTGTGTTGCTTCCTAGCTCTGTGTACTTCCTGGTTCTGTGTTCTCCCAGCTCTCCATGTTCTCCTGACTCCATGTTCTCCTGGTTCCGTGTTCTTTCTGGTTCTGTGTTCTCTTGGTTTGTCTGCCTCCTGGTCTGTCTGTCTGTCTCCTAGCCTGTTGGTCTCAGTCTGTTAGTAATGTCTAGTTTGTCATGTTTATAGTTTATCCTGGTTTAAGTTCATGTTCTGTTCCTTTGGTTTCGGCTCACTTCACCTCTGCTATCATGCCTCTCTTTCGTTCGGCAAGCAGTAACCGTGACAGTATCAATATCCTACGAGTGATCTTACTCTGTAAGATCTTGCTTTTCAACCATGCTTCAACGGAATTATTTAAAAAAATAAACTCATGGAACAGGCCTGGACAAAAATGATGGTACCCCTAACTTAATAGTTTGTTGCACAACCTTTTGAGGCAATCACTGCAATCAAACGATTCCTGTAACTGTCAATGAGACTTCTGCAACTCTCTGCAGGTATTTGGGCCCACTCCTCATGAGCAAGCTGCTCCAGTTGTTTCCGGTTTGAAGGGTGCCTTTTCTAGACAGCATGTTTCAGCTTCTTCCAAAGATGCTCAATAGGATTGAGGTCAGAGCTCATAGAAGGCCACTTTAGAATAGTCCAGGGTTTTCCTCTTAGCCATTCTTGGTGTTTTTAGCTGTGTGTTTTGGGTCATTGTCCTGTTGCAAGACCCATGACCTGCGACTGAGACCCAGCTTTCTGACACTGGCCAGCACATTTCTCTCTAGAATCTCTTGATAGTCTTGAGATTTCATTGTACCCTGCACAGATTCAAGACGCCCTGTGCCAGATGCAGCAAAGCATCCCCAGAACATAACTGTCCCTACTGTGAAACATGGAGGAGGCTCTGTGTTCTTTTCTTGATATGCTTCATTTTTCCGTCTGTGAACATAGAGCTGATGTGCCTTGGCAAAAAGTTCCATTTTTGTCTCATCTGTCCATAGGACTTTCTCCCAGAAGCTTTGTGGCTTGTCAACATGTAGTTTGGCATATTCCAGTCTGGCTTTTTTCTGATTTGTTTTCAACAATGGTGTCCTCCTTAGTCCTCTCCCATGTAGTCCACTTTGGCTGAAACAACGACGGATGGTGCGATCTGACACTGATGTTCCTTGAGCATGAAGTTCACCTTGGATCTCTTTAGAAGTCTTTCTGGGCTCTTTTGTTACCATTCGGATTATCCGTCTCTTTGATTTGTCATGAATTTTCCTCCCTTGGCCACGTCCAGGGAGGTTGGCTACAGTCCCATGGATCTTAAATTTCTGAATAATATGTGCAACTGTAGTCACAGGAACATCTAGCTGCTTGGAAATGGTCTTATAGCCTTTACCTTTAACATGCTTGTCTATAATTTTCTTTCAAATCTCCTGAGACAACTCTTTCCTTCGCTTCCTCTGGTCCATGTTGAGTGTGGTACATACCATGTCACCAAACAACACAGTGACTACCTGGAGCCCTATATATAGGCCCACTGACTGATTACAAGATTGTAGACACCTGTGATGCTAATTAGTGGACACACCTTGAATTAACTTGTCCCTTTGGTCACATTATTTTCAGTATTTTCTAGGGGTACCGTCATTTTTGTCCAGACCTGTTCCATGAGTTTATTTTTTTCAATAATTCTGTTGAAGCATGGTTGAAAAGCAATGTCTGACTTTCATTGGTTAACATTCATAGATTTTTTTTTAATTATTACTTTTGTCTGATTAAAGTTATTTATGTGACCATTTCAGTTTTTCTTTCATTGACTGAAGGGTACCAACAATTTTGTCCACGTGTGTAACATGTTAGATTGGGTGTTGGGGGGTTGTGTTGAGGGGGGTGGTGGGGGGTTCTAAAAAGTTACTTTTGTAAAATAGTTAACTTTAATACAATGGGAACAGGAACAAGCTAATCAGGTAAAAATATTTTTGTTGATTTGTACTGATATTATTACAATATTTAAGTCACAGGAATAAGGAAATAGTTATTCCAGACACAGTGATCTATGATTATTCTCATTCCCCTACAGTCATTAAATTATTAACGTAGTTTATTCTAACATAAATTTAATTTATGTTATGCTTTTATAGAAACATTTAACTGTGTGTTAATGTGTTAATGTGCTTAATGACTTAAACTTTCATGGGGAAAGAAGACAACAACTTTCTTAACAACTTAAACATTAGTAAACTTTTACTTTCACGCGGGAAAGGAAACTGTGTGTTACGCGGTATCAGTTACTTTAATCTGATTGGTCAAAAAGACTTTTAGAAGGCAGGGTGGTTGTAAACACCCTTAATGACTTGAGCCATCAAAATTAGGTTGACGTTTTGGATATAACTTCAAACATCAAACACCAAACTTCCTTAATGACTTAAACTCGTGAAAACTATTAAGAGAAAACTATTCCATTAACAACCCCTTTGATCTATCAGCAATCAATCAACATTTGACGTTTTGGATACGCCCTGGAGGAAAGACCTAAAAAACCCTTTTTACTTTCCTAATGACTTAAACACGTGCAAAACAAATAAGAGACAACTACCCTTAACACCCCCTTTGACCTATCAGTGATCAATCAACATTTGACGTTTTGGATATCCCGGAGGATAGAAAATAATTTTACTTTCATGGGGAAAGAAGACACCAAACTTTATTAATGACTTAAACATGTAAAAACTATACAACCCCTTTGACCTATCACCATTAAATCAAAATTTGACGTTTTGGATATCCCGGAGGATAGATAATAGAATACATTTACTTTCATGGGAAAGAAGACACCAAACTTCCTTAATGACTTAAACTCGTGAAACCTATTAAGAGACAACTACACCCCTCAACACCACCCTTTGACCTATCAGCAATCAATCAACATTTGACGTTTTGGATACCCCCGGAGGAAAGAAAATCATTTTACTTTCAGGAGGGGAAAGGAGACAAAAAACTTTCTCATTGATTTAAACATGTGAAAACATTTTACTCTCACAGGAAAAAAGACAACAACGTTCTTAATTACTTAAACTTGTGAAAACTATAAAGAAACAACTACCCACCCTTAATGTACCTTTGACCTTGAGCGGTCAATATAGTTATTATTTATTCATATGAATTATGATTTATGATGACCTTTATAAGCAATTAATCATCAATCAAACATACATTTTGACATTATGCACCAACCAGAACTCTCTCTCATGTGTTAATTGAAGGCTCTTTAGTGCTCGTCAAGATTAAGCAAAAGCTCACTGAATGGTCATGGTTATCAAGCCCCATACAAAGAAAGCTATGATGCACTGCAGCTCTCCATGTTCTTTATAAGCAATTAATCATCAATCAAACATACATTTTGACATTATGCACCAACCAGAACTCTCTCTCATGTGTTAATTGAAGGCTCTTTAGTGCTCGTCAAGATTAAGCAAAAGCTCACTGAATGGTCATGGTTATCTAGCCCCATACAAAGAAAGCTATGATGCACTGCACACTGTGAAAGCCCTCTATTATAGCCAGAATTGACTCCTTCAGCAAATGTTTTTTTTTTAGCAAACCTGACAGGCTGACAATTAATGTGCATTATCAACCCTTGTCTTTTCTTGGACCTCTTTTGATAGGTATTATAAGCAATACAACTAAAGAAATTGTGTTAATAATAAACGTTATCGTAAATTGTTACATGTGTAAAATACTACTACTACTACTACTACTACTACTACTAATAATAATAATAATAGTTCCATCCATTCATAGAATGTGAATTAAGGTGTAATTACTGCATGGCACCATTACGGACATAGTTATGTAGATGAAACAGGTGTAATGACTTGTTATGACCCTATAGATAAATTTAAATATAAAATAGTGAGGTGGATAACTTATTAACCATACTTAATTTTTTGCTGTAGTGTACCTAACAAAAGATAGATAACCATTAATTCAAGACATTGTGTTGGCCACATTATTTCCATAATTGTTTCATTAGCCGCTGTTATGCATTTTTCCCATGCTGTCATGCTTTGCCCCACGTTTTCCCAGATGGTCATATGGTTACCCACATCACCAGACCACCCCGCCTGCATATCCAGTTCTTATTTACCGCTGATTTCTCCCGGCATTTAAGGAATCACAGGATGTTGTCTCGTTAATGGCATGCTCTCTTGCTCAATTTGCTTGCCATTTTCACAGATTGTTTTCAGGTTGCCAAGTTTGCTTTGTTTGCTTTGTCTTCGCCTCCTTTAACACATATTTATCTAACAATTTGACTCTGCCATTACGCTGATTGGACTCACGGCACTGATCTACGCTTCTACTTCCTATTTGTCTCCAACAATTTGTCTTTGTTCTCTCTCTCTCTCTCCTTAACCATAAATCTTCTGTAACTGGATTCTTCACTTCAAGTTCAGCCTCTGACAATTAATGAATGGACAAAATTGTTGGTACCCTTCAGTCAATGATAGAAAAGCTCACAATGGTCACAGAAATAACTTTAATCTGACAAAAGTAATAATAAATAAGAATTCTATGAATGTTAACCAATGAAAGTCAGACATTGCTTTTCAACCATACTTCAACGGAATTATTTAAAAAAATTAACTCATGGAACAGGCCTGGACAAAAATGATGGTACCCCTAACTTAATAGTTTGCTGCACAACCTTTTGAGGCAATCACTGCAATCAAACGATTCCTGTAACTGTCAATGAGACTTCTGCACCTCTCTGCAGGTATTTTGTCCCACTCCTCATGAGGAAGCTGCTCCAGCTGTTTCCGGTTTGAAGCGTGCCTTTTCCAGGCAGCATGTTTCAGCTCCTTCCAAAGATGCTCAATAGGATCGACGTCTAATAAGTTTGGCCAGCTGTTCCTGCAGCAGTGCACCCAGCTCCAGCAGGGTTTGCATTCAGAGCTGATCTTCCGTCAATTGGCATATGCTGACCTGCTGGATGAGCTCATCAGCTAGTTGTTGGAACTCCAGCCTCCGCCGTTGAAGCTCCACGCCATCCACCCTTTGCTGACAGGCAGACACATGCTCACCCACTCCAGTTTCTCTCCCCGGTGCTCCGAAGGTAAACGCTCCACTCGCTCCTGCGCCCTGGGCAGTTCCGCTGGATGGCAAGCCGACTACCCACAAAAGGTCGCCTGCCCCGGCGTCACAATCACAACCACCCCACCCCCCCACAAAAAAAAATAAATTCCAGGGAAGCCCCTCCGCTATGCCATTGTTTTGGTCTTGCATTCTTTTACGGTAGCTGTGTGTGGGTTGAAGGAAAGGCATATTTGCAGAAGTGACGTGCTTGTAAGTCTTTTAATGAACACAAAACAATGGGAACAGAACATGAACTTAAACAGGAGGTAAACCAAACATGACAGACTAAAAAGGAAACAAATGAAACATGACAGACTAGAAGTTACACACTGGCTAGGAGATAACACAGAGCTAGGAGATAACAGAGCTAGGAGTTACACAGAGCTAGGAGATACACAGAGCTAGGAGATACACGGAAACATAAACAACAAACCACTTAACTGAAACAGCAAACCAAATGGAACAGATGCAAGACAAAGTCTAACTGAACTTTTATAACACAACTAATGAGCTACCTCGATTCAGGTGAGCGTCCCCATCACCTGACCGATGTGCATTCTGGGAAATGAAGTTAAACATAGAAAACTACAAAAAGAAAACAAAAGGAATCCAAAATGGAGTCTGGGCGGCTGGCGCCCTCTAGGGGTATTCCCTGATAAAAGAAATGGATAATACTCATTATTAAGCCCTTACATTTGGGCACAGTTAAAAATAAGCAAATGAGGTAATCTATCCCAAGGCTCAAGCATGCACATTCTCACTATGGCAGATTTGGAAACATCATGCTGCCTAATCTGCTTGTCTTTTTACTGTGGGAAGAGAACAAAGTACCCACACTCTAAAAAATGCTGGGTTGTTTCTGTAAACACATTGTTGGGTTGTTCATGCTGGGTCAAATGAGATGTAGTGGGTCATTTACAAATGAACACCTGGTTGGGTTATTTTGACCCAACAACTGGTTTATTCTTTATTTTTCCAAACGGCAGCCTGCAAAATGTTTGAAATATTACTGTTATTATGTCACAAAGTGTAGTTTTAAGAGTTGTTTAAGCGAGAATGTATGTGTGTACAGCTCAAAACATCAATCTGTATTTCGGAGATTTGAGGTCCAGGCAATCCTACGGTGCTCCGCGGTTATGTAGCCGCAAAACACAGCCTCATCTTGGCAGAAACTTCACAACGACCGCTGGCTGTGGTGTCTCTGCAGTGGTTAAAAAAGCGTTTTTTTTTTTTTTTCATTTTGTGTATTCCTAACAGGCTTTGGTATTAATACGGTTATGGTATAATAATATCGCGGCTATGAGAAGCTTCCTGTACACTGCGTTCTATTTGCACTATACCCGGTGTCCTCAAACCCTCAAGTGTGCACTTCCAAGTCAAGTCCGCTCTTTGCGTTTTTGGAATTGAGACACAGCATGACGAACTTTTTGGATTCTTCACTTCTGAAGCGGGGAGCACACCACTTAATGCTGGCAGGATTTTTACCTAAATTTTAAATGTTGTAGTTGTGGTAGAAGCAATCTTATTTCTATGTTAATTCGCTTTTCCGCCTTTTTAGTTGCACTTTGACATGGGGGTGTGTAACATCTGTACCTCCACAGATCAGGGGAATAAGATCAAGTTCCCCGGATTACTGAGTTGAACCTTTGTCCCCACCTAGAGTGCCACGGGACTTTGTGTGTTGTTTTTTGTGTAAAAAAGAAGAAAGAAATAAAAAGATAATTCTTGTGAACATGGAATCTGCATCTGCGTCTGATTCTAACCCAGGAGACATGACAGATGAACAGGCCCTTCCAGACGCAGCAGGAACCCCTCTACCTGAGGATGAGGCCCCAGTCCTTGATTACATACGGGGCCAACAACATGAGATTGACGGGTTGGCCAGAGCAGTGAATGACCTGGCGCGCGGGATGGAACAACTCATGCATCGCTTGTCCTCTCTCTGTACACCTAGTTCACGCTCCACACCGCCCTAACCCCCCGGAAAGGTATGATGGAACTCCGGAGGGGTGCAAGCGGTTTCTCCTGGCCTGTGAGCTGTGGCTCGCGGAGTATCCGGACATGACGGATCTACAGAAGATCAGCTTCGTCACTCAACAGCTCACAGGTGCAGCGATGGATTGGGCCGCAGCGGTTTGGAGCACAGGCGGGATCGCGGCATTAAATTACCCACAGTTTCTCTCGGAGTTCCGCACGGTTTTCGATCACCCCGATCAGGGTAGAACGGGGGAACAGCAGCTGCTGAGGTTGAAACAAGGGACTGCCACCGTCGCGGATTATGTGATCCGGTTTCGGGTACTGGCCGCGAAGAGTGGCTGGTGTGACCGCAGTCTCCTGGCGAGGTTCAGGGACGGATTACAACCCGAGGTCCAGCTGGAATTAGCCTGTCGGGACACGGGCATGTCCCTGGACGAGTGCATCGCGCTGGCAATAAAACTGGATCAACACCTCCGTAGCCAGAAATGACACCTCTCCCCGAAAACCACGCCCAAACGGTCGGAGTTTAACCGTCGTCCCAGCCTCAGCACCCCCGCGACGGAACCCTGGGAAGGTACTCCGGGAGAGCCGATGTACATCAGCACCTCCCACCTAACTGCCCAGGAGAGAAGGCGACGGATACAATCGGGACTGTGCTTATACTGTGGGGGGGACAAACATCTCATAAACCACTGCCTATTACTACAAAAAGTAATCCACACCACACCTCCACACACACATCACTCCTTCTGTGTAAAAGCACAATTATCTTAGTTTAACCATTTTTTGTGTGTCTTCCCCCTTATAGATTCCGATGTTTGTTAGATGTGCAAAAAAGTGTATACCGCCGACATTGACGGTCCAAACCACCTCAATTGAAAGCCCGCAAGCCCTAGTATCAACAAAGGTACCATCAGAGTATGCACAGTTTCAAGACGTGTTTAGCATTAGGGCGGCCCCTCATTGGCCGTGGGACTGCGCGATAGAGATTTTGCCGGGGAAAACACCGTCAAGCTCGCGTGTTTACCCATTGTCCGTGGAGGAGACACGGGCTATGGAGGAATACGTGAGTGAAGCTCTCCAGCAGGGTCTCATCAGTAGGTCCACGTCACCCGCCTAGGCAGGATTTTCTTTATCGATAAGAAAGGGGGGGGCTTACGTCCCTGTATTGATTATAGAGGTCTCAATGCAGTAACAGTATAGTACAAGCACCCACTACCGTTGGTACCGACCGCAATCGACCAACTCCAAGGCGCCTCTATTTTCACGAAACTCGACCTCCGCAGCGCCTATAATCTTGTTCGTGTGCGTAAAGGGTGAGTGGAAGACTGCGTTTAGCACGACATCAGGCCATTACCAATACACTGTGATGGCATATGGATTGGTAAACGCACCTGCGGTGTTTCAGGGGTTCATGAACGACGTGTTTAGGGATATGTTAAGCCGATATGTTATAGTGTACTTGGATGATATCTTGGTATACTCTTGGTCATATTCCGAGCACGTCCAACATGTAACTGCCGTCCTTCATCGACTGCGCAAACACGGGCTCTATGCGAAGGCGGAGAAGTGCAAGCTCCACAAAAAGGAGGTCGCATTCCTCGGCTACCGCATAGGGCCACAGGGGGTCGAAATGGAGACGACCAAGGTGGAGGCGGTGCAACAATGGCCGGAACCCCAATCGGTAAAGGCGCTACAGACTTTTCTGGGTTTCGCTAACTTTTACAGACGCTTTATTCGAGGATTCAGTATGCTGGCAGCGCCGCTCACAACTCTTCTAAAGGGGAAGCCTAAGCGTCTACGTGAGTTTCCGCCGGAGGCACGCAGAACCTTTCAGTATCTAAAGACCGCATTCACTATGCCACCTATATTAAAAATCCCTGACCCAACCAAGCCTTTTTTGGTTTGTCGCAGCGTCATGGCAACCCAGAAAAACTCCAGCCTTGCGCTTTCTTTTCGCGTAAACTAACACCTGCCAAGCGCAACTATGATATCGGCAATCGCGAACTGTTAGCAGTAAAAGCGCCATTAGAGGAGTGGCGGCACTGGCTAGAAGGAGCCGAACACCCGTTCATAGTGCTGACCGACCATCGCAACTTAGAATACATCCAACAAGCAAAACGATTAAACCCTTGCCAAGCCCGCTGGGCGCTGTTCTTTACTCGCTTCCGCTTCACCATCACTTATCGTCCCGGGTCCAAAAATAAAAATGCGGATGCTTTATCCCGGTGCTACACAGCCCCTGAGGAACCTGCAGAACCTGAGCCAATCCTGCCTTCGTCTCTCGTGGTGGCACCGATCATGTGGGACCTCGACTCTGAGATTGCACAGGCGGCACGGTCCCACGCCGCACCGCGACAATGCCCTCCGGGGAGAACCTACGTGCCGATGTCCCTACGAGAGCAGGTAATTATCCAAGCACACACGAGTGTAGCGGCCGGGCACCCCAGAACAATTCGTACCTTTAGGCTATTAGAACCAAAGTACTGGTGGCCGAATATGCGGAAGTCAGTAAGGACGGTGGTCTCATCTTGTGCAGTTTGTGCGACATCTAAAAATCCTAGACACCTGCCGGTTGGTAAATTAATGCCATTAGCGACGCCTAACAGACCGTGGTCCCATATCTCAGACCATATCCGTAGACTTTGTCACGGATCTGCCCGTTTCTAAGGGCTACACCACTGTTCTAGTAGTAATCGATCGGTTTTCCAAGGGATGTAGATTTATCCTCTTCGGCTCCCTCCCGTCAGCCTTCCAGGTGGCAGAAGCCCTATTCACAACCATGTTTTTGTTGCTATGGTATCCCCGAAGATATAGTATCCGATCGTGGTCCCCAATTTATCGCCCGAGTCTGGAAAGCTTTCTTTCAGAAATTGGGAACCACTGTTAGCCTAACGTCGGGCTATCATCCCGAGTCTAATGGGCAGGCAGACCGGACTGTCCAAGAACTCAGAAAATATCTTTGAGCATATTGTAGCAGCCGTCAACACGAATGGGCAGAATGCTTAATCTGCGCGGAATATGCACAAAACTCGTTACGTCACTCCGCTACCGGCCTAACGCCCTTTCAATGTATACTTGGGCATCAACCCCTGCTCTGTCCCTGGGATACCACACCCACCGAAGTCCCTATGGTGGACGATTGGTTTAAGAGAGCGGAAAAAGTATGGGAAGATGCCCACACCAAAATCTCCTAAGCAGTTCGTCGCTTTAAGAAATTTGCCGATAGACGACGAAGGGAAAGTCCTCCGCTCCAGGTAGGCGATAGAGTATGGCTCTCGACAAGGGACCTTCACCTAAACCTTCCCTGCCGAAAGCTCACACCCCGCTATATAGGTCCCTTTCCTATTTTATCTCATATAAACCCTGTATCTTTTAAATTTCAACTCCCCGCTTACTTACTCATTCACCCTGTCTTCCATATCTCTCTTCTTAAACCAGTGACCCGGGGACCACTGGACGAAGGTGTGGCGGAACCAGCAACCCCTGCAGCAGTGGAGATTGGGGGCGCTCCGGCGTTACGAGTCAGGAAACTGCTAGACTCCCGGAGGAGAGGGGGTTCCCTCCAATATCTGGTGGAATGGGAGGGGTACGGCCCGGAGGAACGGGGGGGGGGGGTACTGTAACATATGTACCTCCACAGATCAGGGGAAAAAGATCAAGTTCCCCGGATTACTGAGTTGATCCTTTGTCCCCACCTAGTGTGTCTATGTATGTACTACCAGCACTTAAGCACTAAACACGAACACCTGTGATTCCCTTGTTTGTCTGACTACTTATTCCAGTCGAACCCATAGGGCTTCGCCTGTTCACTGTTGTGTACACCGTTTGTCTTCACCTGGCTCTGTCTTTGTGTTATGTTTAAATCATTTTGTCTACTCTGCCCGTCTCACTCCCAGGACTGAGCGTTGTCTGCAGGTGTGGGTTCCTTGGAGAAAGGAAAAACCCTCACTAGTCGCATAGACCTTGCAAGTGCTTCCTTTTTGTTATAGTTCTACTATAGTTCAAGACTGTTTAAGTTTACCCACCTGCAGACCCTGTCTGGGAACCCTGCTCAGGAATGCAGTGAGCGCCATGGGACTTTGTGTGTTGTTTTTTGTGTAAAAAAGAAGAAAGAAATAAAAAGATAATTCTTGTGAACATGGAATCTGCATCTGTGTCTGATTCTAACCCAGGAGACATGACAGGGTGTGAGGAGTTCATGTTTAATATTCTGTGCCAACAGTCGGCTATACTGTATTTTATGATAAACGTGCGTTTGTAGCACACACAAATAAAAAAAACAACTAAATGTAATCTTAAATGTAATTTTAAGTAAATTACTAGTAATCTTTGCTAAAGCTGTGTGTGTGGAAAGTCTCTTGGCATATTTTATAATATTTAATAGGTGTCAGAGGAAGCTATTGGGATATGTTTAATAAAAGTCTTAATATGTCTTCTGTTTCTGTCTGTTAAAAAAAAAAAAAAACTGGTTGTGTTATTTTGACCCAGCAGTTGGTTTATTCTTTGGAGAACTTTCTGGATTCTTCACCTCTGACTGAATCATGCTCAGAGCACTCAGTATTTTATGGTAAGTTAATGTAAATTTAAATTTTTTTTAGTAACTTGTGGTAGGAGCGAGCATATTTTATTGTTTAAAATATTTTTTATATTAATATTGTGTGCGATTAATATTGTTTTCTTATTCTGTTTTGTTATTAAAAATTAAATCCAGATGGAGTGCTGTATCCTGTTATCCCTCATATGTTAGATAGTGAGGTAAATTATTAAAAAATATACACTAAATTCATGTTCACGTTATGTATTTTTGTGTATTGACAAGAGAAAAAAAAATTTGCATAAAATGCATATGTAGCTGTACGTCCTTAACAAAAATGCTCAACGTAAACGTAAACACTAAGTGATGCTGTATAATCCATAGGTGGAGCAACATGATGATGATATCTGCAAAATATGGAGATGACTGGAGCATTGTTCCATGTTTTGTTCCTTGGGTATGAGACAAGAGGGACCTGACCGACCTTTTCCATTGTTGGAGGCAATGCTATTGATACAGACTCTTTGGTGAAGGCTGTTTTTTTTGTTTTGTCATTGATGTTAAGAAGCATCTCCAGCATACTGTAGATCAGAGTGATGGACACGAGTACTCATCTCGTTATAACTCATAATTAACTCATAATTTTTGAGGACAACAGTTTTTTCAGCCAACATTTAATCAATAATATTTTTTAAAGTTTTATCATTTTTGTTGTTAATGTCATTTTTGAAGGAAATTAAATAGTAATAGTTAAATAATGGATAGTTAAAATCTTAAGATGGGAAATATTTGTGTCATGTGGGCATTATAAGATTTGTATTGAAAACTTCTATACAAAAAGTTTTTAAACATTGTATTAAATGCAAAAAAAAATGCAATTCAAATCAGACTTACAGGGACCTCTTGTTTTTGTTTTACAGAGTGTTTATGTTACAGTACATTTATTTTATATTTAACAAATGGTCACCTTGAGTGACATTGTTTTTACAATATGGTTTTTACAATATGGTTTTGTCTGACATTTTGGTAAAAATTAAATTATTCACATTTTCTTTTTCTGTGACAATCTATTTACATTATTTGAAGTTGTGTACATTTTATGTGTTTTTTGAAAATAAAAAATCTAATGGAATGTGTCAACCCAGCAAGAGTGTCAATTTAACCCACTGGTTGGGTCAGATGAACAACCCAGAAATCTGGGTTAAATGGTACAACCCAGCACTTGGGTCAAAACAATCCAGCATGCGTTCTGTCCAATAGTGACTCAGCAGCTGGGTTATGGTTGAGTTTTTTAACCCAGCAGTTTTTAGAGTGCAGAAAAAACCCACCTGCATGGAGCATGAAGACAACTTGCTGGACACAGATCCAAGACATAGTTGAAGCCTCAACCCTGGAGGTGTGAGTCCACATGATGCCACCATACTGCCATACAGAAAACTCTAGTTAGGGCATTAAGTGCAAGATAACATATTTGCTACAGAATGAGAGCATGTGCACAATGTGTCATATGTGTAATTTGAAGAAAATTATCATGATCATTCCAATAATTGTCAGGGAATTATTATTAAATTATAAAACATCCTAGCAGGGTCTGACTCTCCCAGCAAAAAGTTCTGTGTATTATCTCTTTAAGAAAAGTACATGGCATGTCTGATGTCAGCCTGTGGGCTTCTGTTAAAAGTATAGATAAACTTATGGTAGGTTCAAGTAAAACTGCTAGCAAGCAAGTTAGCTTACCAAGAGTGGTGGCTACTGGTCTGTCAAATAGGGGAAGCTCATTTTCGGCCTACATCATAAAATTGTCTATTTATTTAAATGTAAATTCTGCCCTACGTTCCTTTTCAAGAAAATGGTCTGTGAAACCCCACCTTTGACCAAACAACACATCCGTGAGATGGTTTCATCAAGAGGCATGGCCAGCAGTACATTTTATTTGTCACAGCACTTCCAGTCAGCCAGCTAGCTTTGTCATACCAAGAGAGCTGAAAAGACCTGTTATTTTTCCCTATCTTTTGCACTAAATCAATCTTAGGTGTTGATCTGCCCTGCTGTTTAATTCTAAGTTTTTCCTCATAAGGCTCAACAAATGGCTTCACCAAAATCAGGTTGACAATATTAGCACTGTCTGTCATTGTGTGCAGGTTCACCCATGACGCTAGCCTAGCCTACTATTTGAATGAATGAATGATCTAAAAAAAAATAAAAAATTAACTCTGTAAAAGTGAAACAAGGAATGTGGTGTATAATTGTGTGAAATGTATGATGCAAATCAAGCAATTTTGCCAAGCAAATATAAAGAAATAGGTTGCAGCAGGTTTTATTTCGACTGAACTTCAGAAATCCGCGATGGGACTTCAGCGATTCCTTATAGTACAAAATTGCTGTCAGTCAAAAGGAGATGCAGTCTTTCGACAGACCCTCCAATCATCACGCAGAAGCTCGGCGTCCGGGCCAGCCCACTCCTCATTCACCCCCAGAGAAGCTGAGCGTCCGTGGGCGGGACATAATCGCAGCGTTTATCCAATGACCGTCTAGTTTCAAAGCACTGAAAAAAAACGTTCAAAGCAGCCGCATTGAAGTCAATGGACGCTGGGCTTCAACAGGGAAATGCACTGTGACGCTACGGGAATTTTTAGTCAATAAAATGTTAATACAATAGTACATAATTTGACCATTAATTTTGTGACATTATAGGGGAAGCTGAGCTTCCCTTGCAGTCTTAAAGAAAGAAATCGCACCTGCTTACCAAGTATGTTGGCATAGTAACTAATTCTGAATTAAGTTGGACCAGGGTTAAGAAACCAATATCCCAGAGTTTCTTAAATCAGAGTTAACTAACTTTCAGCTTTTACTAAACCACCCTATCTCACTGTTTTGATTTGTAAACCATTTTAAACAATAAAACTAGCGTATACCTGTATTTGTGTCTGTATCTGCCACCAAATACTATGTGGAATTAACCTACTAAATACCTACCTTTATTAATTTTGTTTTTATAAAATCCAAGCATAGAGGATAACAGGTGATTGTGAATTAGGAATGGTCACATGTGTGGACACATAAAAATGTCATAATGTCATTCACTACAGACTGCACTTCCTTTCCTTACATACAGTACTTACTTGTGCACGAGAGATTGCTCAGCAAGTGAAAGCATATTAGAAATCATATCTACACAGTAAAATTCCCAGTATTGTTTTAATTATTTTAGAGCTTATGAGTCCAACTAGACTCATACAGTACACAGCTGGATCTTTGTTCAACGCTTGGGAATTTGCTGTGTACAGCTTGAACACTAGTTAAGTTTTGTGTGCCCTTCTGTGGTAGAAAATTTAGTAGTTTATTTGTTTCATAAACACAGCCACTATACACAACTTAATATTACTTTGCTTTAAATTAATAGAATCAAACAAATATTAACAGATTTTAAACAATAATAATTCAAGAAAGAGTAGAGAATAATTTAAATATTCTAGTTGACCATATATGCAAACTAAAGAGGTTCTTTATGAAGTATGTATAAAGATGGGAATGAACTGTTCATTAAATGCATATTGAGCATGTAATATCAGTATTAAATGCACTTTTATGTTGTCTAAGTCTTGTGGGCCTGTGAGTCATTATTCACTCTTTATGTAAATATTAAAATAAATAACAACAATAACAACAACAACAGCAATCATAATAAAAATAATAATAATAATAATAATTCCTCACACTATTTTTTGGTTGTTCCAACTTTAGACACAATTCCCAATATTTTGTTTCTGATTTCTTTGGTTCTAAAAGAATAAATGAAAGGATTTACTAAGGATGGACCAAGAATTGTGGCAATTCTGAACCCATGTCGCTCCTCTATTGTGAGAAGTATACCTGTCCGAGTAAAAGTGGTTATAATAAAAGTAGGGCCATAATAGCACACAACAACAATCAAATGACTGAAGCATGTGTTAAACATTTGTTTCTTGCTACCCTTGGAGGTCATTTTGACAACAACTATAACAATAATTATGTAAGACCCACATATAAAACTGAATGTTCCAAACAGCAAAAAGAAAGTTAAAATTCCCATCAAATCAAAATATGGGTTAGGATCTACACAAGTGGCTCTGACAACAGATCCATAATCACAAAATATGAATTTCAGTGTTGTATAACAAAATGGTAGTGGAAAAACTATTCCATCTGTTACAGCAATTGTAACAGAACCCAGAACCCATAGCAAGGAAGTGAGAATAACAGAACGTACATTTGTCAGAATCGAATGGTAGTGCAGTGGCTTGGTTATGGCAAGTAATCGGTCAAAAGCCATGACAGAAATAGTAAACACCTCCATAATAAACCCTAAACCAAACACGAACATCTGAATAATGCATGGTACAAAAGATATGTTTTTAAAGCCTACTAAAAGGATCCCTATCATTGTTGGACAGGAAGATGTACAATAGAGCATGTCTACAAATGCTAAATTACAAATAAAGAGATACATTGGCTGGTGTAGACGCTTATCCATGACAATAAAAAATATATTTGTCAGGTTCCCAAGCATTACAAGAATGTATCCAGAGAGTATGAAGATTCCAAGAATAATTGGTTTTTCAAAATTGTCAAATCCTGTAATAACAAATTCACTGATTATTTTTCTGGAAACATTTTGAGCCATATTTAACTTTGCTTTAAAAAAGAAGTTTAAAGGTATTTAAAATATATCTTTATAAGTAAATAAATAAATAAATAAATAAATAAATAAATGTCTAGTATTCTTTCACATTTTCATTTAAAACACATGTATTCCATAATTAAACAGCATAACTATCAATTGATACTAGTCATCTAGTACTGTGGTGTCCTTAGATTATCACGATGTAATAAGGCATGTCGTTAATTTCTTCTGCCAGCACAATAAAAATGGTCTGGGGACAGTTTCATGGAGTTTATATAATTCTATATGTTTGAGCTCATTGGTCAATTAAACTGATTGTGTCTCTTATGGACAATTCCCAAAGCTCTATGTGAAAGAAGAAGCAAAAAAACATCTGCACACTACAATCAAAAGGCAGTAGATTATGTATCATGTAACATTTTTGGTCAGCATGAGTGAATTATTTCAAAGTTACAATGATATAGGTTGTTTTTAAATTTTAAATATGGATCTTACTGCGAGAATATAACAACATATCAACAGGGTTTAAAAATTTAGGTAAGTGGTACACACACACACACACACACACACACACACACACACACACACACACACACACGCACACAGAACTCAACTGGAATAACAGTTTTACTACCGCATCTCTTAGGGCAACAGCATTAGGGATGTGCGTTTCCTCACTTTACCGCTAAGTGGCACTATAACTATAAACTTATAAACGACTCTGTTCAGATGTAAGTCAGCGCCAGTTGCTGCACTGTTTGGGGGGAGTGATGTGCTGAATGACATTCTTGGGAGTCACCACTCCCTGTAATCTAAGAGTGTTGTGTGTGTGTATGTGTGTGTGTGTGTGTGTGTGTGTGTGTGTGTGTGTGTGTGTGTGGTGACACCTGAGAGGTGTCAATAAGTCTTACATATTCATCAAAGGTTGTGGATTATTCAATGGAACAGAGACACGAAAATTACTTTTTGAGTGTTATAATATAGTTGTAACATAAGAGATATACAAACAGTGCACACTGTATACTGATCCTAAACCCACAGATTAATAAACCGAGATGTGTGTTCCCCAATAACCCCACCCCCCCAAAGTGGGGTAGTGTGAATTATTTGGATTTGAATGTTGTCTGACAGCATGAAGCATAACCAGTAACACTAAATAAGAATAAGAGGCGATTATTTAGTACAACAATATTCCTGAAAAAAAATAAAATAAAAAATACAACTCAACTTTAATGTTAAAACTTTGGTGTTAGCACTTTAACAGTAAGAATGCCCCAAAATGTTCCACCTAAATAATAAAATAATATAAAAAGACGTATATAAAATCACATTACATCACATACATCTCTAATCCAAACACAATATACAAAATCTATACAATAGAATGTTCAAAGACAACATATGAGTTTTTAGCTGGGACTTGAACACCCTCCTGATGTGGCTTCATGAATAGTCAAGGGTAGTTCATTCCACAATTTGGGTGCCGCCACAGAGAACGCCCAATTATCCTTGAGCTTGCATTTGGTTTTGGGTACAGTCAGCAAAATTTTGTCTGATAATCTAAGAGACTGGGGTGAGGCATAGGGCTGAAGCAGGTCTAAGAGGTAGGGCGGGGCAAGTCCATGTAAACATTTAAACATCACCACAAGAATTTTACAATTAATTTGGTACTGTACCGGGAATCGATGAAGGTAACCCAGAACTTGAGAGATATGTTCTTTCTTATGCATAAACGTTAAGAACACAGCAGAATTTTAGACCAGCTGCAGTCGACTTAATTCTGCTTGAAAAAACCCCAAATACAAAGCATTACAATAATTAAGGCAAGTGGTGATAAAGAAAATGTTCTATCAATGAGATAGGACCTAAACCAGTCTAGAACTGTCCCCTTAATTCTTGGACAGAACTGGAAGCTTGGAGATTGATCTGTAATTAGAAAACACAGATGGATCAAGATGCATTTTTTAACAAAGGCTGCACAACTGCATGTTTAAAATTTCTGGGTACCACCCCAGATCCCAAGCTGCTATTTATAATACTTCAAACTATAGGACCTAGAATGAAAGCAAACTCTTAAAAAATATTTGGAGGAATGGGATCAGCAGGAGAATCTGCAGGCTTCATAATATCAATAATATTTGACAGAAAGGAAAGAGAAATGGGCTCAAAGTGGTTAAAAACAGCAGCGCTAGAGACAGAAATGGAGATAGATGGGTCACATGCAGGAGATGTAATAAGAGCCCTTGTAGAAGAAACCTTATCGATAAAAAACTGGAGAAAGTTTTCCCACACTGCCTAAGAGCTGTAGAAACTAACATTTTGGGGACCATTAAGAATTGTATTAAATGCCTCATGTTTTTTTCATCATCACAGCTCTGGTTAAGTGCATCAAAGAACTCACCGGCAGTGGAGGAGTTAAACATGCGTCAGCGCAGTATACGCACGCAGAGTTTAACATCTTTATCCGGTAGAACAGAGTTAAACAGAACAGGCATATGATCAGAAAATACTGCATCACAGACTTCAATATTAGAAACAGATAACCCATGAGATAAAACAAGATCAAGGGTGTGTCCCTGCTCCTGTGTGGGGTCAGACACTGACTGCACAAAACCAAACAAATTAATCTTAAAAAATCTTTGGCCAGCAGATTTTCAGAGCAACAAACATGATAATTAAAATCATCCACAATAAAGACACAATAATATTTAGGCTTCAGCCAAATCGTACAAATAGATTAAAAAGTCCTTATTATACTTAAGTAGACGCTAAATCACTCCACACAACACTGGGTGAGAGCGGCCCAGCTCACATAAGTTCAGCTTGAGGTGTGGTCTTTTATCGTAAGCTCGGCGGCTTCTTTTTTTCATTCATTTATGTTGGTTGTTACGGCAACGCTATATACTTCCAGTATTTCAAACGTTGTTGGTGTATCTACGCTAAGCACTAGCTGGGTGTGTTTTGTTTGTCTACACCCAGCGTGAGTTCATGGACGTATCTCCAATTTGCGGTGTGGAGTCAAGGTTAGTACAGTATGCCCTAGGGTGTACATGCGCAGCACGTAGAGTACAGCTCTGTTTAGGTACACTAGTTAGGAGCGAGAGCTACAGTGCCCTCCATAATTATTGGCAGCCCTGGTTAAAATGTGTTCTTTAGCTTCTAAAAAATTCAGTTTTGTTCTAAATAACATAGGACCACAATGGAAAAAAAGAGGAAATTCCAACCCGTCACACCTGTGCCACCTCAGTCCCGGGGGATAAGATCTGGCTCACCAGATTACTGAGCGGCCTCTTTGTCTCCCCCTGGTGTGTCTAAGTGTGTATGTGTTTCACTATTATCACTAAATCAAGTTCACCTGTGTCTTCCCCGTGTGTCTCTCTATTTATACCAGCCGGTCCCGTAGCCCTTTGTCTGTTCACTGTTTGTCTCAAGTAATGTTGTGTGTGCTCATGCCGTACAAGTCTCATTATCTCTCCTCCTTGGACTGAGCAGTGGCTGTCAAGCAGGGCTCGCTTCTTTAAGTTCAACGAGTTCAAGCCAAGGTCAAGGTCAAGATTATGACTTTCTCACTCCTTAGAGTTTTTCTGTTCTCGTCGGAAAGACTTGTTGTGTTTTCAGGATTTAGTGACACTGCGTGCCCACCCGCAGCTCCAGCTATGAGCCTTTCATCCTTGTGTTTGTTTTTTCCTTTTGGTTTTGTGTTAAAACGTTTTGTGAGAGAAGAGAAAAAACAATAAACGAATCTGAGTTATTTCCCTGCATCTGCGTCCATATTATTGAGCAAAAAATGACTGTGCATTTATTCAGTGGAAAACAAATCCCACATTAAGAAATAATTCTTTTACATCAAATCATGGGTGCCACAATTATTAGTACCCCTGATGTTTACTTTGTACAACCCCATTTTGCCAAGAAAACAGCACCTAATCTTCTCCTATAATATTTCACAAGATTATAGAACACAGAAAGAGGGATCTTCGACCATTCCTCTTTGCACAATGTCTCTAAATCATCCAGTGACCAGACTCCTCTGCACTCTCCTCTTCAGCTCACTCCACAGGTTTTCGATGGGGTTGAGGTCTGAGGACTGAGATGGCCATGGGAGGAGCTTGATTAGCAAACTCCAAATGTTTGCGTTTATGATTGTGACTGAGAAAAGGTTTTTTCCTTGCATGCCTCCCAAAGAGCTTGTTGGCATGTAGATAGCATCTGATGTTGTTTTGGAGACTTTGTGACCCCAAGATGCTATCATTTGTTGCAGTTCTTTAACAGTGAGCTTTGGAGAATTTTTATTTCTCTTACCATCCTCCTCACTGTGCGTGGAGGCAAAATATACTTGCGTCCTCATTCAGGCTTGTTTACTACTGTTCCAATTTTTTAAACTTCTTAATGATTCCTCTGACAGTAGATATGGGCAGGTGCAGGCGGGTGGCTATTTTCCTGTACCCACTGTCTGACTTGTGAAGGTCGACATACATCTGCCTTACTTGAATGGTGTGTTCCTTTGTCTTTTCCATGTTGAAGAGTGGATAAGAGAAATGGCCTCTGTGTCATGTCCTATTTATACCCCAGGGAAGCAGGAAGTGATAAATTACTAATGAAATGTTCCTAGATACTCTGATCAACTTTGTAAACTACTGTAGAAATAACAGAAATACTTCAGTTACATTTATTTTCTAGGAATTGTTAGGGTGCCAATAATTGTGGAACAGGTTATTTTATGTAAAATAATTATTTGTTAGTCAGGGATTTTTATTTTCCCTTAAAATTAACTTTATATTCAAGTTATATTTTTCTACAATTTAGTTCATTGTCAGTATTGAGTCTGCCTCATTTTTGTACACTATTCACTCTCCTAGTTGTAATTAGTGACAGTGTTTACTATATTAATATTCTGTTTTTTTTTTTTTCTTATCTCGGCTTCCTACCTCCCCTAGATACCTAGAGCAAACATAACATCTACATAGGAAACCGTAACATAATTGGGGGCTCATCCTAAAGTTCACTTTTTATGCTAGTTGAGGAGGCATTCGTTGTATTTGCACTTAAAATTAAGTGATGCGTCTGTTGTTCGGTGCTAAGGCAGCTTTAAGCAGCTTGACCATGTCATTTAACCTGCAAACTTTATTGACACTCCCTCATGGGAGATAATTGAGAAATGTAGGAAAGATGACTTGTTGATAACAGCTACCCACTATCAGATTTCTGTTTCAAAGCAATCCCTAAAGAAACTAATTAAACCCGAAGTGATAGATCGGCTATGCGAATTGGGTGTCCTGAAATTAGCTGTGGTGGACAGAGAGACCGATCCTCGTGTCGAGGGGCAAGATGTGCTTGGGGCAGGTAAAGAGGAGGTAGAGTTGGATCTGCGTCTAGAAGTCCGCAAGCTCGAAATTCAGACTGATAAGGAAGTGCGGTTGCATAAGTTGGATATCGAAGCAGCTATGAGTGCTTCCATCTCTCCTGCGCAGCCAAGCCTCTTATCGGCAAGTGATAATTTGATTCTATAAGAGAATAAGAAAATAAGAAAACCTGGGTGCAAATGTAGAAAAAAAAAAAAAAAAAAAAAAATTATATATCTGATAAAAGAAATATAATAAAGCCTAGGTGAACCTAGGTGTACAGTATGGAAAAATATGGAATATAAATAAATAGACATGTCCAGGGGGTGTGCACGTATGCTATAAAGTGTTTTGTACTTAAAGTGACTTGTGCTATAGGATAAATAGTGATGTAGTGTGAAGGGTGTGCAATTATTGTCCCAAGAGTCCAGAGAGAGTGCAAGAAGCATGAGTGTGGGTGTGTAAATTGAGTCAGTCACTTTTCAATCTGGGTGATAGTTTCCGTGATTCAGTCTGCAGGTGTAGATTTCTTGTTGATAACTATACCTTGTCACCTACTTGGTACATTTGTCCTGGTGGGTGTCGACGGCGATGTTGAACGGTGTAGCGGGTGTTAGCAAGTCGGATGGCGTTGTTTGCTCGTCTCCAGAGTCGTCGACACCGGCGAACCAACTTTTCGGCCGACGGTACATCGGAGGTTGGAAACCATAGCACACCTCAAACGGGCTGAGGTTGGTGGCAGAGGACGTATGGAGGTTGTGAGACAACTCAGCCCATATGAGGTAGCGGGCCTAGGAGCACTGACGATCAGCAATAAAGCGCTCCAGTTGTTGGTTGGTTCGCTGGAGGACAGACTGCAGATGGAGTCGATCAGACGGCAGAAGGCCTTCCAGAACCGGGAGGTGAACTGGGGCCCCCTGTCCGAGACGATGTCCTTTGGGAACCCATGCAGGCGGACTACGTGCTCTAATATCAGCTCAGCTGTCCTTTTGGCTGAGGGGAGATCGGGGAGGGCCACCAGGTGTACAGCTTTGGAGAACCGGTCGACGATGGTGAGGATGGTGTCCTTTCCTTCGGAAACTGGCAGGCCCGTGATGAAATCAATGACAATGTGTGTCCAGGGCCGGCGGGGAACTGGGATTGGCTGAAATTCCCCTGGTGATGGCTGGTTGCTGTCCTTGGACCTGGCACACACTGGGCATGCCTGGACGAACTCGTCCACATCCCTCCTCATATTTGGCCACCAGAAGGCGCGTTGAATGAAGAGTAGCGTGCGTCGCCTTCCGGGATGTCCAGAAATTGGGGAGGAGTGTCCCCATTGGAGGACGTCGGTCTTGATGGAGTCGGGGACATAGAGACGACCAGGCGGCACACCTGCTGGTTCGGTCTACGCAGTCTGTGCCTGCTGAGAGAGAACTCGCTGAGAGAGAACGGCTCCGGCACCCACATCCGAAACGTCCACCTCCACAACGAATGGTTTGTCAGCATCCGGGTGAAGAAGGATGGGGGCAGTGGTGAAGCAGTGACAGAGTTCGTGGAAGGCGGACATGGCGGTGGTGGTGAGATGGAAGGGGTGAGATGAGGGGCGAGTCAGAGCGGTTAATGGGGCTGCAACTGTACTGTAGTCCCGGATAAAGCGACGGTAGAAGTTAGCAAACCCAAGAAATCGCTGGAGTTGTTTGAGAGTCTTGGGTAGGGGCCAATGACTCACAAATTCCAGTTTCTGCGGGTCCATGGCCACACCCTGGGATGAGATGACCCAGGAACGTGCTGGAGCGCTCGTGAAAAGCGCACTTTTCCAACTTGCAGTACAGTTCGTGGGCGAGGAGTCTCTTTAGGACCGCCCTGACGTGCTGGACGTGTTCGTTGATGGTTCGGGAGTAAATGAGGATATCGTCCAGGTAGACGAACACCCAGCGGCCTAACATGTCTCTGAGAACGTCGTTGATAAATTGTTGGAATACCGCGGGTGCATTGCAGAGACCAAAGGGGATGACCAGGCTTTCATAGTGTCCAGTAGGGGTGATGAAGGCCGTCTTCCACTCATCGCCCTCTCTGATGTGCACCAAGTTGTAGGCGCTCCAGAGGTCCAACTTAGTGAAAATGGTGGTGCCAGGGAGGGCAGGGCAGAGTTGGTAAGAGGCAACGGGTGTCGGTTCTTGATGGTGATGTTGTTGAGCCCACTGCCATGGCCCACTCAGCTGCCTGCCCGGATAGCAATGAGACGAGAAGAGCAATGCGCAGTCGGTCTGTGGAGTACCTGGTGGAATTGAACTCAAATACGAGATCTAATGCGGTTAGAAAAACACTTCACTTCCCATCTGTGCCATCCCATTTATCCGGTAAAGCCAGAAAAACATCAGAAGATGGGCAGGGAGTTGGCAGTGCAGCAGTCGCTGCGATGGGCGTGGCAACAGCCGCGAAGGGTCGCATTCTCCTGTCGCAGCTCCGCCACCTAGCGCAGCAAGACCGCAACGTCTTGGAGCTCCTTGCGGAGAGACGCGACTTCACCACGGAGCTGATCGATCAACTTGGCATGCTGGTCAACCACATCGCAGAGGCGAGCAAACTCCGCTGGGTTCACTGCTGATGGCTCAGTCATTCTGTCACGAACTAACCGGAGATGAACCAGACGACTAGCACTTAGTCCTGTAGCGTGGATCGTAAAAGGCAAGATATAGTTGATCTTCTTAACAGGTTTCCTGCTAGTTTGGGTGATGTTCCCATCGTAACAAACGTGCTACACCATGACATTATAATAACTAACCCACAGCCCATTATACAGCATCCTTATAGACTTAATGCTTTTAAAAGAGTTTTAATGAAGCAGGAACCACAGTACTTGTTGGAGAAGGGGCCAGCTAAATCCAGCAGTAGTCCATGGAGCTCCCCCTGTTTGTTGGTGGAGAAATCCGATGGTTCTGAGCGTTTTTGCACCCACTATCGGTGTGTGAATGCCGTGACGATACATGACTGCTTTCCAATGCCAAGAATGGAAGATTGTGTTGACAGTGTAGAGTCAGCTAAGTTCATCAGTAAGTTGGACCTTCTTAAAGGATACTGGCAAACTCCGTTGACCACCAGAGCATCTGAGATTTCAGCCTTCATAACCCCAGACTGTATAACGTTATGCCTTTGGATTGCTAAATGCTGCTGCGACATTTCAAAGACTGGTCAATTTGGTGCTTGCAGACGTTCCTAACTGCAATGCTTACCTTGACGATCTGGTTGTTTATTCACAAACTTGAATATGTATGAACATGTATCGTTGTTAGAGACCGTACTTAAACACTTAGAGAAAGCACCTTTGACTTTAAATCTTGCAAAATGTGTAATTGGCAAAGCAACAGTGACCTATTTAGGTAAACAAGTAGGACAAGGCAAAGTGCGACCAGTAACAGCAAAAATTTCAGCAATTAACAAGTTCCCTATGCCAAAAACCAGGTGAGAATTATGCCGATGGCTAGTTACTATCAGTGCTTTTGCCGGAACTTTTCTTCTGTTGCGGTTCCGCTGATTGTCCTACTTAGTCCTTTAGCACCTTTTGTGTGGCCACCCGAATGTCAGACTGCTTTTGATAATATTAAAGCTCTGTTGTGCAGTGAGCCAGTGTTGACTGCCCCAGATTTCAACCTTGGATTTAAACTGGAGGTCATTGCAAGTGAAGTAGGAGCTGGTGCCGTTCTGTTACAGGAAGACGATCAACCACCCGGTTTGTTACTTCTCAAAAAAGCTCAGTAAAAGTCAGCGTAATTATTCAACAATAGAGAAGAAGGCTCTGCCTTGCTGTTAGTGCTGCAGCACTTTGAGGTGTATGTTGGTTCTTCTACTCATCCTGTTGTTGTTTAAACAGATCACAACCCGCTAACTTTTATTTCTCGCATGTGCAATCAGAACCAGAGGTTGATGAGATGGTCTCTTATCATTCAAGACTACAATCTTGACATTAAGTATAAAAGAGGTATGGATAATGTAGTGGCAGATGCGCTGTGTCAAGCATAAATATTTCTATATTGTTTTGGTTTTGTCAAACATGTATGTTTGTTCTTAAGTGTGTGGGTGTTATGTCCCATAGTATTTTGGGGGATGTTTAGTGTTTTGGTTCCCATATCTTTCAGGTCCTGGGATTGGACATCGTCCCTGCCAATCACTGTTCCAAGCGTGACAACAAATCCCATGGGAACCAATGAGGCTGCCCTAGCCGAGTATAAGAACTTGGAAGTGACGCAGCCAGCTTTTTTGTTGACATCAGGGTGGTAGGTACTCTGCTGCCTCTGGCCACAGGGTTGCTGAGGCTCCCCACCCCTTCTAAGGTAGAGCTGACCATGGTGAACCTATACTGGGTTTTCCTCTACTTGTTGGAGTGTGAGGGTGGCAGATAGTAAGAGATGCTGGCTCTAGGCCCGCCATCACAACTATATTAACATCAAATCTACAGAACACTTAAGCATCTTAGAAACTCCAAACATACTTTATTTTTTCTTTGATCCTCCTTTGTGAAAATGTAACCTGATCATAAAATAAGCAGTTAGTGAAATTTTATTTTATAAGGTAAATTAACATAGCCATGGAAGAACACTTTTCCCTAGTAGGCCTCAGATGATTGATAAAAATATTGAAAAGCACATTCCATTTATTATATGTCCATCAATATGGATTATTTCAATGCCTGTGGGAAAACATGACTCCTACGGAATTCACAAATATAATGTGTGTTGCATTTTGTAACATGTTATTTTATGCCTATTTTGTGTCCTATACAGTGGCAGCCGGTGCAATTTATTTATTTCTTTTGGGGGGGGGGCGCAAACAAAATTAAAATTAAACTTTTAATACTCGCCTGTAAATAGCCATTTCTCAGGTGATTAAGCATCATTACTATAAAATAAAGGCATGACTCACATCGCATCCAGTCAGCAGCTCCGCTCGCCATAAGAAATGCTGGAAAAGACTTGTTGGGAATGGTCCAATCACATGAGCCCAAATATTTTAAAACAATATTGATTCGCTAAGAACAAAAGAGGGAGGGTTCAGGGCGCACAGTGCTGCGACCCAGGATGATTTGACAAAATCCAATTAGAGTTCAGCCTCAAGTCACATGCTTTTCAAAAGTTTACCTGCCTACATAGACACTCGTTTGTCAGGCGTCCCACATGAACGTAATACAGTTTGGATTTTTTTTTTATTGCAAATAAATTATATTAAGAAATACAGTGGAATTTATGTTAAATAATTCCATGTTAAAGGAGCATTCTTCTCTGCCTAACTTTAAGGGGGGCGGTGCTCCTGCGGCCCGTATTGACCGGCCGCCACTGGTCCTATATGAACCTTACTAACCTGCTCTCAGATTTTGGATGTCACTATGCAAGAATACAACAGCTGTTTAATACAAAAACACCCACTATATTCTTATTGACAGCTAAAGTTTATCTAGGTTATGTTGTATAACTTCATTTGCAGTGTTCCTGACTTTGTTATCAGACAATTAACTAACAAACAAACAGTCAAGCAAACAAATGGTAACACTACCTTCTAGTATTTTTCTGCTCCACAGGAGTGGTTTGTATATGACAGTACAAGAAAAAACAATTAAAATTATCAAACATATACACACAGTACTGGACTACCAATGAAAAGGTTCCAGGTTCGAACACTGAACCACCAATTTGGCACTGTTGGGCCCTTAAACAAGCAGCGTAACCAGTATCTGCTCTTATGCCAAATTCAACATAAGTGTAAATACAACTAGGGGGATTTTTAAATAGAATTTGAGCATTGGGATTAACAATGACACAAATATGAAAGACCTATATCAGTTAATACAATGAAATTACGCAAAATAATTTTTACATTACTTTCAGAACTGTGTGTCTGTGTGTGTAAATCCAAATAATATGTGTCTTTATTATTTTTTATCTTTATTTCTATTTTTATATCTGACAACATAATGTAAAGCCTAAAAATGGGCTTAATGATCTTATTGTTTATTATAGAATAATCTTTTAATAGGAAATATTAAATAATATCCTTCATTCAATATATCTTCACTTGCTCAGATACCAGTGTTGGCTTTGTGCAATTTCTGTATTGTAGAAAAGAAAGTTGCATGTTTACCATTTTCCCTGCACCTATTTCCCAACAGAGAAAATCACAAAACTAGCAGTTGGTTTGTAGTTACATCACTGTCTGAGCTCTCACGTGACAAAAATATGGTCTAACATTGCTAAATATAATTCATGTACAGAAGTTGAAGCTACAGTACAACAATATATAAGATATAACTACATAGGAGTAATGATAATTTAATAGTTAAAATGTCATTTTCTCTGCGACAGCTCTGCTTATGTGTTATAACTGTAGATAGATTTCACATTGTCCTGTTATAACTAAATTATAAATCAAAAATGTACTAATTTTAAACTGTATACTTAAATTAGTCTAAAGTTAAACAAATCAGGTTGAATGTGCATCCTTACTTTAGTGTTACTCCATTTTTATGCTCTTTTAGGCTGGAAAGAAAAGAAACAAAACCTACTTAAACATGAATGCTTTGAACTCAAGTTTACTAAATGCATCATTTGTGCGCCCAGAGTACTTTTTTATCAGTGGATTTTCTGGAATACCTTTCAGCCAAAATTACTTTGTTTTCCTAATTTGTATTTATGTTGTCTCATTTTTTGGGAACTCAATTGTACTTTTCATGATATTAGTTGATCCTTCACTGCATATTCCTAAATACATGGGGATCTTTAATCTGGCTCTGTCAGACTTTGGTGAAATAAATTCACTGATTCCTAGCCTTGTAAAGACATTCTTTTATGATTCACAGTACATAACCTATGATGCATGTTTGACCAACATGTTTTTTACTTTTTTCTTTTTTAGTGGACAGTCTTTAACTCTTGTTGCATTGGCATATGATCGCTTTATTGCTATTTGCTTACCACTGAGATACCATGCAATTATAAGCACTTCCTTTATGGTTGCAACTTTAATTGCAATATGGATATTTAATGTTGTTATAATTGGCACAATGGTGGTTTCGATTACACGACTTTCATTCTGTAAAACCAATGAGATAAAAAGCTTTTTTTGTGACCATGGGCCAATTTACACAATTGCATGTAATGACAACTATATAAATTATATTATGGCAAAAGTATTTACTGCAGTATACCTTTATGCACCGTTTATTGCTATAGTCTTGTCATACTTAGGCATTCTGTTGACCTTATCTAAGGTTACGACATGGGAGAGTCGTCTTAAAGCACTCAAAACATGTGTCTCTCACCTGTTAGTAGTAGCTATATTTTTTCTTCCTGTATTGGGTACGTACCTTGCTGCTGTAACTTTTTCTCTCCATCCTAATGCTAGGATATTCAATACTTCACTCGCAAGAACAATTCCACCCATGTTAAATCCCATAATTTATGTCTTGAATACAAAGGATTTCAGAGCCTTTATAATAAAAAAGTTTAAAAAGAAAAGCACCATGATTTGCAAAGTGAATGCTTTAGCAAAGTGATACCATACACTTTAATGCTTTCAATGTTTAGTGGGCAAATGTCAAAAAACTGTATAAAACAGATATCTTTAAAATATCTGCAAAATACCAGTGAGTCTACATTTTAATTCCAGTTACGAATATGTCTTATTCAACCAATTTACTAATTTAGAATTGATACTTAAGGGAAGGTGTGTTAAATATACCATTTGTAAAAACTCATTTACAACATGATTTCTTAGATAACAAGTATAACTTTCTTTCCTCTTACCTAGTATGAAAACTGTACTTATAAAACTGTATAAGTAGATGAATGAAGCAAGTTTACTTTCATAGACTTTTTACAAGAAGCATGTTATTTTGCTCTAAAATTAGAATCTGCAACTACAGGCTGAAAAAAAAAAAAGTTTACCTTTACAATATGTACAGTAACACATACTACAGAGTCGGCCAAAAAATGTTTACAGACATTTTATCATAATATTATCATAATATTTTTATATATACCAATATATAATGTAGAGCAATACATTTCATATTAAAATATGTATACAAGTTTTTCGTTCCTGAAGTGTGTATACGCTTTTTGTTTGACTCTATATGGATTATTATTGACATGTATAGAAACTATTTTAATTACACTCAGAATAACTTAAATGTATTATTATGTTATTTAAATAGACATTGTCAACTAGAGTTTGTAAGATTTTGGCAGTTTTTATTAATAAAACTGTGCAAAATAAATACCTCAAATTCATCTGACTGTTCCTCCTAATTACTAAAGAGATAGCAAAGGGAATGTGATATGCTAATGTTGGTTGTCTGACCTTAATGCACATTTGTATATTCTCCTAAATATATAATCCCATAGCAGTGGTTGGTCAGATAAATTTTTCCTGTAAATGGGCAAAGTTTATGGACAACTTACTGTCCAACACATAAATAGGTCTTTCCCTAACAACATTGGAACAGAACGACTGTATAGGTCTCCAGTAGCATTACAATTTTCGTATACTAAAACCAACACACTCAGGCATGTACAACCATCACAGTGCTCAAAATTTTACTAAGATCAGCATACGGTCTTCACAAAGTCATGACCTCACTCCCACACTGGGATGAAATGAGTCAAATCCCAGACCTCCTGTGCTTGTGGCTGACTGGCCACAACCACATTCCAATATCAAGTGAAAAGTCTTCTCAGAAAATATAAAGGGCTTTATACATTTGTAAAGAGATGTTCAAAAGGCGAATTTACATTGCTACTTAAAATATGCTGATGTTAATCAAGGCTCAATGTGTCCAGACTTGATTTAGAATGTAGCAAGATAAAAGTATGACTGAAACGTGCATTACTGTAAGGCTAATATGACAGTGTGTGAAATAATGTTACATTTGGCCTATTGCTGCCTCCTTGTGTTATTTTTTTTTTTTTCATTGTGGCATGGTTCCCCATTATTACTGGAGAGAATGTCAAGGTCACTGAAACGCCAGGCTCCACTCTCAGTCATCGTCCCCAATCATCCGAATTCTAAACACACACACCCGAAGCCTTGTAGGTAAATTTCAAGGAAGCAAACATACATTCAAACACTCAAAGCATCATTCTATGCTACCTACAGTCTCTGAATGTTTGCTTTCTTGAAATTTGTCTACAAGTGTACAGTGTACAAAAGTGTACAAAATGCTTCAAACAAAAATCCAGAGTACTTTTTTATCAGTGGATTTTCTGGAATACCTTTCAGCCAAAATTACTTTGTTTTCCTAATTTCTATTTATATTGTCTCATTTTTTGGGAACGCAATTGCACTTTTCATGATATTAGTTGATCCTTCACTGCATATTCCTAAATACATGGGGATCTTTAATTTGGCTCGGTCAGACTTTGGTGAAATAAATGCACTGATTCCTAGCCTTGTGAAGACATTCTTTTATGATTCACAGTAAATATCCTATGATGCATGTTTGACCAACATGTTTTTATACTTTTTTCTTTTTTAGTGGACAGTCTCTAACTCTTGTTGCATTGGTATATGATCACTTTATTGCCATTTGCTTACCACTGAGATACCATGCAATTATAAGCACTTCCTTTATGGGTGCAACATTAGAACACATATAGGTCACAGAATCAGAACACATACTGTACCTAATCTGCATGCAAGAATATTTGCCTTAGCAAACAACTTGCAATAATGGCTATGAAAATCATCATCATCAGTCAGTTTATCAATAACAAAATGTAAAAATATATTTAATTTTATTACAATATTAAGATCATTGCCTGCCAATATAAAAACTGGAAAGTTCAGTGTCTGATCCTTCTTAGTGCAACACTGCACTCTTACAAGCATTACGCATTATTCATTGTAGTTGGAAGCTGCTGAAGATGTTCACACAATTGATATCAATTATGCATCCAGTATTATAAGCTTACAACTGCTTAGCAATCTAAAGATGCCTATTTTGTATCCCATATGAACCTTAATAACCTGCTCTCAAATTTTGGATCTGTCAATATGCAAGAATTCAACAGCTGTTCAAGGCAGAAACAGGTTATGTTGTATGACTTTATTTTGCAGTGTTCCTGGCCTTGTTAACAGGTAATTAACAAACTAACAAAAAAATGGTATCACTACCTTCTAGTTATTTTTTCTGCTCTACAGAAGTGGTATATATATGACAGTAGACAGGTATGACAGGGGATTTATAAAAAGGGTTTGATCATTGGGTTCAACAATGCCACAAATTCATCACTTCTTCCACTTGTTGCCTCCTCTCCTACACTCATAATTAAAAATTAAAATTAAATACTCACCTGTAAATAGGCATTTAAGTGTTACGGAAGGACTGACACAACAAATAGAGGTGAGGGGAAAAAACCCGAACGGGCACGTTTATTGAAAACGAACAGTATAATTATGAAAAGTGACTGAGTGACCCGGAAAGTCTTAGCTGTTATATTGATGGAGCTGGTGGATGGAGGAACAGGAAGGGCAGACAAGGTAGGCAGGATGTGGAGCTCGCTGGAATACGGAGTTGAGGAGACACAGAGACAAGGAGACGAGGAGACATGGAGACAAAGAAGTAGCGTTGGGTAAGCTATCCAATGTGAGGCGTTGACAGCATAGAGTCCAGACAGTGAGAGAAGTGAAATGACGTGTATATATGTGTGTGGGTGATGAGGTGCAGATGTGTGTGATCAGAATTCGGGAGAGTTGGAGCGTTGATTGGGGTCGGAGCCTAGCTTGTCCGTGACAATCAGGTGATTAAGCATCATTACTACTAGTATAAAATAAAGGAATGACTCACATCACATCCAGTCAGCTAGCTCCGTTCCATAAGAAGTGCTGGAAAAGACTCATTGAGAATGGTCCCATCACATGAGCGCAAATATTTAAAAACAATATTGATTCGCTAAGAACAAAAGTAGGAGGGTTCGGGCGTAACTGGATGATTTGAAAACATCCAATTAGAGCCCAGCCTCAAATCACATGCTTTTCAAAAATTTACGTGCCTACATAGACACTCGTTTGTCCGGCGCCCCGCATACGGGAACACAAATGAACGTAATACAGTTTAGATTTTTTTTTGCAAATAAATTATATTAAGAAATACAGTGGAATATTGTGACTAAATTACTTCATTTAATTATTAAAATGAATAATTATTATTAATTATAAGTAAATAATACCATGTTAAAGTAGCATTCTTCCCCTAACTTTAAGTATTGACCGGCCGCCACTGGTGCAGGTATTTGTTTTGCCACTGGTTTTACAGGGAAGTGGGATCTCAAACACAACAGGCATATGATTAGAAAACAATGCATCACATATGCAGGAGCCAATTTATTTTGTCAGTAATTTGTATATTATAACCGTTTGCTTAGTGTGTTAATTTGCATGTGTAGGGTTTCAACTCTGGATTAGTGGTGAATCGAATCTTTTAGGATTCGGGTTAATGTCATTGAATTGAATTAAAATTTATAGAATATAATTTATCGACTACCCGTCCAGCGTTTAGCACATTTTAGTGTATCTTACCAGTTCTGCTTACCACGTGGCCATGGATGATAACACAAAATCTAGTATTTAGCAATTATGAGCAAGGTAACGCAAGATCTGGGCAAATGCTTAAACTTTAAAATACATAACCAAGTCAACAGTTCTTTATAAAGAAGCAAGAATTTATTGAACTAATCTATGTTACATGAAACTATGCTATTTAATCATTCAATCACACACACACACACACACACACACACACACACACACACACACACACACACACACGAACAGTTTAGAGGGTGAAAGTTAATGGAGTTCTGTTTAGGTTTACTAGAACTGAGAAAGTCATAAGAGCAGAGCCTTGGGTTTAATCTTACGGTTTAGTTATGAATCGCGCACCACTTTCAGGAATGTATGAAGCTTTGTTTGTTTTACTTGCGTTACATGACGGTTGTTCTTGTTGGTTCGCCTTCAGCGAAGGGAATCATGGCATTGCTGTTTGGTCGGTCTGCTGGGTTGAGGTGACGTCTTTCGGGAAAGCCCTTGCCGTGTTGGTTGCCTGAACGCCGATGATGACGCTCTGAGATTTCTTCGGCAGGCCTCTTCGTTGCACAAAGTTTCTTAGCATGTCGAGGAGAGTGGAGTCTTCGATCACTGAGTGGCGCAGGTCAAAAGTTAAAGTTCAGGTGTTGGTTGAGAGCAGAGCAATAGAGGCGCCCACTTGCTTCCTTCAGACGGCGCGACGTTCAAAACGTGCCGAGGCTGCTCAGACCTTAGGTTTTTTATCTCATGGTGAAGGTCTGTCCCACAGCCATTTGTTCCAATTAGAGATGGTTGCAAATCTTTTTCATGCAAACATTTAACCTGTGGTTTGCTCTGTCACGTGGGAGGTCATCTCAGTGGAATTTTAGTAATTTAGGTAAAGTGTATTAACATGAGACTGGTTCATATGACTAAAATTTCATGCAAATCATCGTTCATTGAATACACAGAGCTTTCATTTGATACCAAACATCCCATGTCTTGCACACCCATTCAAACCTTTATCTATAGCAAGGGATGTACAGGTTGATTACACTCTGTAAGTTTTAGTAAGGTTTAGTAAACATGTTGAACACAACAATAAGACATCATACATTCTACATGCACACACATATATAATTTTATATCTGCCCTAGTGACATACTTTAACTGACTCTTGCACAGATGGTCTTGCACAGATCGGAAGGCTTCATCCAACATGGTACATGTCCCTAAAGCTTTGTATGTTCTCTGTTCTGGGGCCCAGAGGAAACGCATTCTGGAGGGTCAGCAACTGCCAGGGGTTTGTGAAACTACCCTATTCAAGGCACTTGTGCTGCTCTACACCATTTTGAGTGGAGATGTGAGATGGTTTTCCCTGGTGCAAGGAAGTTGTTTTTGCAGATCTGCTCCATCTGCGTTGGGAAAGAGTAACCGTTTCTTTCTTTATTTGCTGATGTCGTGAACTGTCTCTTCCTCTTCCAGAGGACCTCTTTGAGGTGGCCTGCCAGTTCCTAAACTTGTAATAACTTAAAGTAAAATTTTCTTTAGATTTTTCCATATGTAAATGTGTATATTTATAATACACACATATTTTATTTATTATTTAAACTTTGTATGTACAACCTGTACAAGGTTTAAATAATAAATAAGATTTAAAAAGTCACTAACTAGAACTTTGTTAGGACAACATATGTGAATACTTAAATCACCAACAATGTTAACCTTATCATACTTTGACATAATCCCTGCCGAAAAGTCTGAAAAGTCACTAATAAGGTTCTTATTAAATTTAATTGGGCTGTAAATCATTGTGCATAATAGTGCAGAAGAGAGCTTCAGCTCAAACATGGTTAGTTCAAAACTGGTGTAGAAATCCACCGCCAATTGCTTAAAACTTCCAAATTGGCAATGTTGGGCCCTTAACTGCACATGTGCTAAATACAACAAAGGGGATTTTAAAATAGGATATGATCACAAATGCACCACATGTGATGGAGACTATCTTGAATAGTATCTTGGTTTAGAGGAAGTTACTCTATCAACTCGAGAAATATGAAAGACCTGTCAATCAATACAATAAAATTATGCACATTTTTACATCCTGCACACTGTGTGTGTGTGTGTGTGTGTGTGTACATCTAACTATGTGTTTTTTTATTTTATTTTTTTTTATCATTATTTCTATTTTCATATCTGAGAGTAGAGAAAAGATTGAAATTAGTAAAATATGTTTTATAATTGGCTTAATTATCTTATTGTTTATTATAGAATAATATTTTTATGTGAAATATTAAATGACATTCTTTATTCAACACATTTTCACTTGCTCTGATACCAATTTTGGCTGTGCTTACACATTTGCAATTTCTGTATCGTAGAAAAGAAAGTTGCATGTTTGGGATTTGCCCCGCACTTGTTCCCCAACAGAGAAAAGAGAAAAAAACTAGCAGTTGGTTTGTATTTACATCACATCCAGAGCTGTCACGTGAGAAAATATGGTCTAACATTGCTAAATATAATTCACGTACTCAAGTTGAAGTTACAGTACAACAAGATATAACTAAATAGGATTCATGATAATGTAATAGATAAAATGTCATTTTCTCTGACAGTTCTGCTTATGTGTTGTAAATGTAGATGGACATTTCATACTGTCCTGTTATAATCAAATTATATATTAAAAATTTATATATTTTAAACTGTATACTTAACTTTGTGTAAATAAATCATGTTGAATGTGCATGCTTTTAGTTTTACTCCATTGGTTATACTCTTTTAGGCAAAGTAAAGAAAGAAAATGAACACAACCTACATCAACATGAATGCTTTGAACTCTAATTCATTACTAAATGCATCATTTGTTCGCCCAGAGTACTTTTTCATCAGTGGATTTTCTGGAATACCTTTCAGCCAATATTACTTTGTTTTCCTATTTTTTATTTATGTTGTCTCATTTTTTGGGAACTCAATTGTACTTTTCATGATATTAGTTGACCCTTCACTGCATATTCCTAAATACATGGGGATCTTTAATCTGGCTCTGTCAGACTTTGGTGAAACAAATGCACTGATTCCTAGCCTTGTGAAGACATTCTTTTATGATTCTCAGTACATTTCCTATAATGTATGTCTGACCAATATGTTTTTCACTTTTTTCTTTTTTAGTGGACAGTCTCTAACTCTTGTTGCATTGGCATATGATCGCTTTATTGCCATTTGCTTACCACTAAGATACCATGCAATTATAAGCACTTCCTTCATGTTTACAACTTTAATTGCAATATGGATATTTAATGTTGTTATAATTGGCACAATGGTGGTTTTGATTACACGACTTTCATTCTGTAAAACCAATGAGATAAAAAGCTTTTTTTGTGACCATGGGCCAATTTACACAATTGCATGTAATGACAACAGTATAAATTCTATCATGGCAAAATTATTTAATGCACTATACCTTTATGCACCATTTTTTGCCATAGTCTTATCATACTTAGGCATTATGTTGTCCTTATCTAAGGTTACGACATGGGAGAGTCGTCTTAAAGCATTCAAAACCTGTGTCTCTCATCTGTTAGTAGTAGCTATATTTTTTCTTCCTGTATTGGGTACGTACCTTGCTGCTTTAACTCTCTCTCTCCATCCTAATGCTAGGATATTCAATACTTCACTTTCAAGAACAATTCCACCCATGTTAAATCCCATTATTTATGTCTTGAACACAAAGGATTTCAGAGCCTTTATAATTAAAATGTCTAAAAAGAAAACCACCACAATTGTCAAAGTGCATGCTTTAGCAAAGTGATAGCATACATTTTAGTGCTTTCTGTGCTTTCGTGCAAATGTCAAAAAAACTGTATAAAAAAAGATGTCTTTAAAATATTTGCAAGAGACCAATGAGTCTACACGTTTTAATTCCAGTAAATTTAATCATTTAAAATTAATACTTTTGTGTGTTAAATTTTCCATTTGTAAAAACTTTTTTGCAACATGATTTTATAGATAACCAGTACAAAATATTATTTCTTTATGTCTTTCTTCCTTTCCTCTTCCCCATGTTTTTTTCTGTCTTTTCCATTTTTCCTTTCTTGCTTTCTTCCCACCCAAATACATCAATTTGCTCTAAAATTAGGATCTGCAACAAGAGGTTGAAAAAATACCTCTATGATATATAACAAATACTAAAGAGTCAGCCGGATTTAAATAAACCATGTTGGATGTGCATGCTTTTAGTTTTACTTCATTGGTTATATTCTTTTAGGCAAAGCAAGGAAAGAATTTTATTACTAAATGCATCATTTGTGCGGTACTCTGGTACTATGGGTGCACAGATTGTGTATACACAATTTTGTCTCATATTATTCTCATAATAGTATTACATATATCAATATATAACATATGGTAATAAATGTAGTATTAAAATATAAGTTTTTCTTTTCCTGAAGTGGTTATATATTTTTGGCTGACTCTGAATTGATTATTATTCACATGTATATAAACTATATTAATTACACCCACAATAAGTTGAGTTGTATTTTATATGTTATTTAAACAGACATTGTCAACTAGGGTTTGTAAGATTTTCAGGCCTGTAACAATGACATACAGTACACATGCAAGTAATGGTATTTTTAATTCTTATTTTTATGGTGGTGTTGTTTTCACTTATTGTTAGGTCTTTCAGTGTAGTTAGAAATGTAAACTTTTTGACAGCTTTTATTAATGAAGCTATGCAAAATATATACTTCTAATTCATCTGAATGTTCCACCTAATTAATAAAGAGATAATCAAATGACCAGTGATGCTAATGTTTGTTGTCTGACCTTAATGCACATTTGTATATTCTCCTTAATATATAATCCCACAGCAGAGGTTGGACAGATACATTTGTTCTTTAAATGGGCAGAGTTTATGGACAACTTACTGTCCATATATAGGCCTTTCCCTAACACTGTTGGAAGAGCACGATTGTATAGGTCTTCTGTAGCATCACAATTTTCTTATACTAAAACTAACATGGCCATACATGTACAACCATCACAGCGCTCAAAAGTTTACTAAGATCAGCATGGGGTCTGCACAAAGCCATGACCTCAATCCCACACTGGGATGAACTGGAATCTGAGTCACATCCCAGGCCTCCTGTGCTTGTGGCTGACTGGCCACAATGGCATTCCAATATCAAGATGAAAGTCTTCTCAGCAGATTGGAGGCTCAGAGTGTCCAGACTTGATTTTGAACCAAAGTAAACATGTAGCAAGACTCCTAAAAGTATGACTGACACATGCATTTCTGTACAGGTTAATACGACGGTGTGTGAAATAATGTTATATTTGGCCTATTGCTGCCTCCTTGCTGTAAATTCTTTTCATTGTGGCGAGGTTCCCCATTACTGGAGAGAATGTCAATGTCATGGAAACGCAAGTCTCCGCCCTCAGTCAACTTCCAAATTCTAAACACACACACCTGAATCTCATCACCAACTCAAGATAAATACACCTCACTTCCAGTCACCCAGCAAAAATGGATGCTTTTTCCAGCAAAATTCCATAAATCGGTGCGTGCCAATGTCGGGGATTTTTAACTACTCTACATATTATGTTAATACTGCATGGTTAACTTTAGCTTTTTTAACATTATAATCAGATTTTTGCTAGACTTTGTCTCCCATTATAATCCTAATCTTTGTACAATTTGTTTCCCATTATCTGTAAATTTCTTTTATTTGGCCTATAAAAAATTACTCCCATGTTCTATGTATTTTTGTCTTGGGGCCTACTTTGTAAGCATTAATTTGTGACTAATCTTTATATTAAACTTAAGTATCCTTAAACTTTACTTTTGTCTGAGTATTGTGTTTAACTAGGTACATGCATCCTGTACACGCTGTTCCACTGTATCCTATTGCATCACTATGTCCTGTTACATCACTGTAGTTAATTATTTGAGCCTTATTTGAATCTATGCTATCTCTACATAAACACATGTTCCAACATTGCTCACACCATGCCACGAGATCCCACAAGCAACATTCCGGAATTTTAATAAATATGTTGTGCTTCACTGAATATCATTGAAGGACTTTATCTAAAAGCCAGATCAAGTACAAAAATAAAAATTCTGTAAGAAACAAGTACAAGAATTGTATATAATTAGTTAGCCTAAAAGAATATTGTTTCCAATGCTGAAGCAAAGATGAATTTTATTTTGTTTTACATGATGAATGTGTGTATATGTGCTTCATATTTTCATAATGATGAAATGAGATGCCCAAAATCGTTCTTTAAAATTCATAATAAAACGTTTCTTATATTGTTTTTGTAATGTCTTAACAGGGACAAAACAATGAAAGACATGGTTTAAATGGTCATGAAATTAATGAAATTTTCTGAAAATAGGCTAACATTTGATGTCCTGATTCGTAAGTTAACTATCTGATATCTGATAGGGATAACTATGCAAATGTCCTGATTCGAATATAAGTAAATATTCTTATATGAACACGAAGTGCTTCAGGCTTTTCTAATAATCATCATTTTTATGCTGTTTGTGTCCAGCATTGAATAATTATTTCATTCATTATTTAAGCACAGATGGAAATAATAGCTGGAATGTGATTGAGAATTTATGACTGAAATAAAGCTGTTCTTCGCCGTGCGGAACCTCGCGGCTAGTACATTCACTTTACAAAAGGCAGCATTTTGATCAAAAGGCTGATAAATGTGTGCAATTTATCGATAAAAATGGAAGAAAGTCATCACGCCTCGCAATAATGCAGATTAAACATAATACACATGTCCATGAATAAAAATGAACATTTAAGCATATATCCGAAATACATTTGACTTATTATTTCACAATATTACAGATTAAAGCAAGGAAAGAAGACATGCTGAGTTTCAGTACATTGTGGTGGCGAAATACATTTTAGGCAGATATCTGCTTGGTCTTGTTAATTCATTAATTAATTTTAAACCCCTCAATTCTACCAATTCCCCCATCAGCAAAATCGGTTTGATAACTTCACACCTATCTAGATTCTAGATAAAACAACATAATCTAGATAAATGTCCATAAATAAATATTATATTTAGCCCTATACCCGAAATATATTTCACTTAAATATTACAGATTCAAGGCGGCACTGTGGTGTAGTGGTCAGCACCTCCAGGGTCCGGGTTCGGTTTCCGGCCAGGCTCGATTCCCTTCTCTGTGTGCATGGAGTTTGCAAGTTCTCCCCATGCTTAGTGGGTTTCCTCCAGGTACTCCGGTTTCCTCCCACAGTCCAAAGACATTTAGGTTAGGCTAATTGCTAGTTCCCAAATTGCCCATAGCATGTAAATGAGGGTGTGAGTGTGTGTATGTGGGCCCTGCGATGGATTGGCACCCTGTCCAGGGTGTTCCCTGCCTCATGCCCTAAGTCTTCTGGGATAGACTCCAGGCCCCCGGGACCCTGAATACCCTGAGTGAGTGAGTGAGTTAGTGAGAGTGAATTGAATTGAATTGATGGCACCGGCATATTCAAAGATGACTATGTCAGGATTTATCAACCTCAAATTGTGAAAGAGTGGTTCACAGTGCATGGGACATCATTTCCACATATGGACTGGCCAGCACAGAGTCCAAAAGTTAACCTGAGAATCTTTGGAAAGCCTTTATGCAGTGGTCTGACTCTCCTATCATCAATGGAGAAAAATTTATGTGACTCTAGATGAAAATAAACAATACGGTGCATAGATGGACACTGCATAAACTTATCAAACTGATGGCATAATTAAAGCAAAAGATGGTGCAACATGATATCGGGGTGTGCAACTATTTTATTTTTTGGCTGGGAAGTGCACAAACCTTCATGTGATTTCACAGTACCCTTTTGGTATAGATACATTTGGGTTCAGTGGACAATAGTAGTAAACAAATCCATGTTTAGCATGTCAAGTAATGTACCTCTGTGGTTTTGGTGTACATAAAAATCATTTTGTAATAAAGTAGTTTATAGGTATATTTCCAACATATATTAAATTACTGTTACTACAAGGGAAATATTGTTCTAAGTGCCATGTTTAGAGCTATATAATGCTCTTATAATTAAACACTTAAGCACTTAAGCACTTGTTTTTAAATTGTATTTTTTTTTCTCAATCCTACTTTATAGAATATAATCTGATCATAAAATAACCAGTCAGTATTTCTTTTTTTCCTAAAGTAGATTAACATAGCCACAGAAGAACACTTTTCCATAGTAGGCTTCAGATAAGTGATAGAAAATATAAAAAAATCATAGATTTCATCTATTTGTTTGTTAATGATCTATGGCCATCAAGTTGGATGATTTAAATATCTGTGGGAATCATGAGACCTACATTTTTAAGATTCACGAATATAAAATGTGTTCTATATTGTAATGTGTTCTTTTATGCCTATTTTGTATCATACCTTATATCCTACCATATACAAACCTTAATAACCTGCTTTTAAATTTTGGATCTGTCAGTACGCAAGAATTCAACAGATGTTCATTGCTCAGATACCATTTTTGGCTGTGCCTACACAATTGCAATTTCTATATTGTAGAAAATAAAGGTGCATGTTTGGCATTTGCCCTGCACCTGTTGCCCAACATAGAAACGAGAATATTAGCAGTTGGTTTGTATTTACATCATTGTCTGAGATATCACGTGAGAAAATATGGTCCAACATTGCTAAATATAATACACATACACAAGTTGAAGCTACAGTACAACAAGGTATAAGAACTAAATAGGAGTAATGAGAATTTAATAGTTAAAATGTAATTTTCACTGGGACAGCTCTGCTTATGTGTTGTAAATGTTTCAAACTGTCCTGTTACTTAAATTATATATTAAACAATTATAAATTATTGTATACTTGAATTAGTTTAAATGTAAACTTATTTTTATTTTACTTTATTGTTTATGCTAGTTTAGGCTGGAAAGATCAATAGAACCTACTTCAACATGAATGCTTTGAACTCAAGTTTATTACTTAATGCATCATTTGTTCGCCCAGAGTACTTTTTCATCAGTGGATTTTCTGGAATACCTTTCAGCCAATATTACTTTGTTTTCCTAATTTTTATCTATGTTGTCTCACTTTGTGGGAACTCAATTGTACTTTTAATTATATTAGTTGACCCTTCACTGCATATTCCTAAATATATGGGGATCTTTAATTTGGCTCTGTCAGACTTTGGTGAAACAAATGCACTGATTCCTAGCCTTGTGAAGACATTCTTTTATGATTCACAGTACATATCCTATGATGCATGTTTGACCAACATGTTTTTTACTTTTTTCTTTTTTAGTGGACAGTCTCTAACTCTTGTTGCATTGGCATATGATCGCTTTATTGCCATTTGCTTACCACTGAGATACCATGCAATTATAAGCACTTCCTTCATGTTCTCAACTTTAATTGCAATATGGATATTTAATTTCGTTGTAATTGGCACAATGGTTGTTTTGATTACACGACTTTCATTCTGTAAAACCAATGAGGTAAAAAGCTTTTTTTGTGACCATGGGCCAATTTATACAATTGCATGTAATGACAACAGTATAAATTCTTTCGTGGCAAAATTATGTACTGCAATATACCTTTATGCGCCATTTATTGCCATAATCTTTTCATACTTAGGCATTTTGTTGACCATAATTAAGGTCACTACATGGGAGAGTCGTCTTAAAGCACTCAAAACCTGTGTCTCTCACCTGTTAGTAGTGGCTATATTTTTTCTTCCTGTATTGAGTACATACCTTGCTGCGGTAACTTTCTTTCTCCATCCTAATGCTAGGATAATCAATACTTCACTTTCAAGAACAATTCCACCCATGTTAAATCCCATAATTTATGTCTTGAACACAAAGGATTTCAGAGTTTTCATAACAAAAATGTTTAAAAAGAAAACCAACATGATTTCCAAAGTGCATGCTTTAGCAAAGTGATAGAAAGAACTAAAATGTATGCTATGTTTAGTATGCAAATGTCAAAAGATTGTATCGTACAAATGTCTTTAAACATATCTGCAAAAGACCAGTGAGTCTACAGGTTTTAATTGCAGTCAAGAGTCTGCCTTGTTCAACCAAAATAATGATTTAAAATTGATATTAAAACGAAGTGTGTCAAATTTAGCCTGAAAATCTTTAATGATTTATAAATTATAAAAGTAAATTTTTATATTTATAATTATAAAAATTCATGTACATCATGATTTTTAGATAACTAGTACAAAAATATTATTCCTTCATTGCTTTTTTTTTCGTTCCCTCCTTCCTTCCTTAATGTCTCCTTTTCCTTCTTTGCTTCCTCCCTCTGTAACTAATACAAAAACTGTACTTACAAAACTGTGTAAGTTAATAAATGAAGCATTATTAGCAAAACTATTTTACTTTCATAGACTTTTCGCAAAAAGCACATCAGTTGGCTCTAAAATTAGGATCAGCAACTACAGGCTGATTTTTTTTTCAGGAAAAAGGAAAATAGTTTAATTTAATATTAAAATATTTATACTATCAATTAATTTATACATTTAATTTATATCATATAAATATGTATGTACGTTTTTCTTTTCCTGAAGTGTGTATAGATTTTTTTTGGCTGACTCTCTGTTGATTATTATTGACATGTATGTAAACTTTATTCATTACACCCAGAATAACTTGAGTTGTATTGTATATATTATTTAAATAGGCATTGTCGACTAGAATTTGTAAGGTTTTTAGGCCTTTAACAATGACATACAGTACACATGCATCAAGGTAACGTAATAATTAATATATATATATATATTTTTTTTGTGGTTGTGTTGTTTTTAGGCCTTTCAGTGTAGTTAAAAATTGAAATATTTTGACAGTTTTTATTAATAAAACTATGCTAAATATATACCTCTAATACATCTGAGTGTTTCTGCTAAATAATAAAAACCTAATAAAGTGAAAGTGATAAACTAATGTTTGTTGTTTGACTTTAATGCACTTTTGTATATTATCCTAAATATATATTCTCACAGCAGAGGATGGCCAGGTACATATGTCCATTAAATGGCAAAGTTCATGAACAACTTACTGTCCAACACATACAAAGTGACCTCTAGAAACAGGCTTTCCGTGAACAAAGGGACACATCGCAGAGACACTGTTGGAGATCATCTTTAAAGCATGCCAATGGAGCAAACTTATACATCTGTGTATAGTTACTCAGCATGTGTAATGTCTATATGTACCTCTGCTTATTCAACATACCTTAGAATGTGTAACCAGCAGTTATAAGCCCCTTTTAACTAAATAAAGGCATGAATGATTATGTGAGATATGGGATGTGTGGTATCTACTGAAAGCTTATCTTTTTCAAAGAATGCTTATGTATGCCAAATGTTAAAAATGTAAACAGAGCGTGTTTACATTTTAAATCATAAAAGATATAAAAATTTCCAATCGGATGAGTACCATGTGATAGCTGAAAAACCCGGCCTAATGTATGCATAAAAGGAGGAAACACGTGAGGCGGGGCTAATCCCGCAACCACATCTGATTGATGCAATCACCTATTGGACGGGCCGACAGCAAAGGGTTAAAACGACAGGGTCCAAGCACATCGTTACATCTTCCAACATCATCCAACGACTGAACATTAATGACACGTCTGAAGCAAGCTCTCTCTCTCGTCGCTTGTCCACCATCGACTGAAGCAAGCTGCTCATCCGCTCTCTACCTCTTCACAAAACTTCGTGCCAGAACTACGAATGTTCTGTTAGAAGAAGAGCCAGAGCTCTGTCTTCAGTTATCAAGCAACTAGCGCATCAGCGAAGGGCTTTCCCGAGAGAAGTCAGAACACCGCCAGAGCACTCAAGCCAATCATCAACGCTATGATTACCTAACACCGAACGCGAATCACAGAGGAAGACTGCAGCGCAACACAATAAACAAACAAAGCTTCATTCCTGGCTGAAATTGGTGCTCACTTCATAACGAAACTATAAGATTAAACCCAAGGCTCTGCTCTTGTGACTTTCTCAGGTCTAGTGAACAGTACTAGAAAACTTAACCTTAACCTTCATCCTTTGAACTGTTTTGTATGTGTGTGTGTGTGTGTGTGTGTGTGTGTGTGTTTGTGTGTGTGGTTAATAGCGTAGTTTCACGTATCATAGTTTAGTAAAAATAAATTCTTGTTTCTTCATAAAGAACTGGTGTCCTGGTCATGTATTTTTAAGTCTAAACATTTGCCCAGATCTCAGGTTACCTTGAGAATAATAGCAGATCTTGTGTTATGATTAATGGCCATATGATAAGCAGAATTGGTAAAGATACATTAAATCATACTAAATGCTGGGCGTGCAGACGATAAAATGTATGCTATAAACCCAGTTTAATCATTTTAACTCTAATCCTTAAAGATTCAATTCACCTCTGACCCAGAGCTGAAAACCCTACACGATTGTATAGGTCTCCTGTAGCATCACAATTTTCTTATACTTAAACTACAGGCCCAGACATGCACAAGCAGGATAGTGCTCAAAAATTTGCTAAGATTGGCATGGGACCTGCCCAATGCCATGACCTCAATCCCACACTATCCAACACACCTTCTCAACAACTCGTCTTCTCAGAAGATTGAAGGTTATTATAACAACAAAGAGTTATTTTAAATGTTACTCAAGGCTCAGTGCATCCAGACCAAGACCGTTAGACATGTTGAAGTAGACATGTAGCAAGACTCCTAAAATTATGACTGAAACATGCATTTCTGTACAGAATAATACAAGAGTGTGTGAAATAATGTTACATTTGGTCTATGGCTGTCATCTTGTGGTAAATCTTTTTAATTTTAGCATGGTTTTCTATTGCTACTGGGAAGAAAATGTGTTAAATAAGGTCATTTATGGGAGGTCTTTACTGACCTTCATCTTTGTAGTACAAAAATATTACATGTAAATGTCACGGTGCAACCGGAGATGGACCGAAAGACTAGCAGTTAGCCCTGTAGCATGAATGGTAAACCCAAACACGGAAGTAGTGCAGGATAACCATGCTGGATATTTTTAGAACTCTCTCAGTGCAAGAGCAAGAGTTTACACAAAGAAACCCACCTTCTATCAACACACACTTAATCGAAAGCAAAACCCAATTAAGTGAGTACTCACGTTTAGATGGACGAAGCTTCGGTGATAGCACGGGCAAACTCAATGACTGAGCAAATGTGAAGCGCCACCTTGTCTCCTTTTATGCTTCCTGAATCGCGACCATATTACTTCTGGGTCCTTGTGCCAGTCGTATTAGGAGTGTGCATCCGGGAAGTGGTGAAGAGTTTGAGTTGGTAAGTATGAAATACCGGATAGATCCGGAGCGCCACAGGCAGCTTGAGCTGGTGGGTGACAGGGTTAATCTGGAGGGTGATGCGGTATGGGCTGATGAATCTTGGAGATAACTTTCGTGACTCTGCCTGCAGGTGGAGGTTTCTTGGAGACAGCCATGCCTTGTCACCTACATGGTACAATCGTCCCGGAGGGTGTCAACAGCAATGTTGAAGGGTGTAGAGGGTGTTGGTGCGTCGGATGGCATTGTTTGCTTGGTTCCAGAGCCGTCGACACCGGCGGACCAACTGTTGGGCCGATGGTACTTCAACCTCTGGTTCTTGATGGTCGAAAACTGGAGGCTGGAAACCGTAGCATATCTCAAATGGACTTAGGTTGGTGGTGGAGGATGTGTGGAGGTTATGGGTCAGTTCAGCCCAAATGAGATAGCGGGACCAGGAGCACTGGCGATCACCTCAGGTCCGCTCAGTCTGACCGTTAGTCTGTGGTGGTATCCAGAAGACAGACTACAGGTGGAATGGCAGAAGGCCTTCCAGAACTGGGACGTGAACTGGGCCCCCTGTCCGAGACGATGTCCATTGGGAACCCATGCAGACGGACTACGTGTTATAATATCAGCTCGGCTGTCCTTCTAGCAGACGGGAGTCCGGGGAGGGCCACCAGGTGTACAGCTTTAGAGAACTGGTCGATGATGGTAAGGATGATGTCTTTCCCCTCGGAAACTGGCAGGCCCATGATGAAATCGACGGCAATGTGCGTCCAGGGCCGATACGAAACAGGGAGTGGCTGGAGTTCACCTTTTGATGGTTGGTTGTTGTCTTTAGCCCTGGCACACACTGGCCATGCCTAGACAAACTCGTTACCATCCTTATTCATATTAGACCACCAGAAGGCACGTTGGATGAATAGTAGAGTGCACCGCCTTCCGCAGTCTGTGCCTAGCGAACCCTCGTCTCTAATTCCCCACGGAGTGGTGTGAGGATCTTGGTGGGTAGTAGGACAGGCGCGGGGTCCGGCCAGGGAGTGTCTTCCTCTTGCTGTCATGAGAGGGCGTCGGCCTTGGTGTTCTTGGACCCCGGCTATGACAGGTGGCTCTCTGGCACCCTGGAGCCAGTGTCACCATTCCACCAAGGCCCACTTTATGACCAGCAGCTTGCGGTCCCCTACTCCATATTGCTATTGAGTGGGGTCAAATTTCTTGGAGAAGAAGCTGCAGGGGTGCAGCTTTTGGTCTGGACCTCGCTGAGAGAGAACAGCTCCTGCGCCCACATCCGAAGCGTCCATCTCCACAACGAACGGTTTGTCTGCAACAAAGAAGAATGGGAGCAGTGGTGAAGGGTGAAGCGGTGACAGAGTCCGTGGAAGGCAGAGATGGCAGTTGAGGTGAGCTTAAAGGGGTGAGATGATGGACGAGTCAGAGCGGTTAACGGAGCTGTAACTGTACTGCGACAGAAGTTAGCAAACCCGAGAAATCGTTGGAGTTGTTTGAGAGTCTTGGGTAGGGGCCAACTTCCAGTTTCTGCGAGTCAATGGCCAAACCCTGGGATGAGATGACAAAGCCCAAGAGCGTGGTGGAGCACTCGTGAAAATCGCACTTCTCCAACTTACAGTACAGCTGGTGGGCGAGCAATCTCTTTAGGACAATTCTGACATGTTGGACGTGATCGTTGAAGGTTCGGGAGTAGATGAGGATGTCGTCTAGGTAGACGAACACCAAGTAGCCTAACATGTCTCTAAGAACGTTGATAAATTGCTGAAAAATGGCAGGTGCGTTGCAAAGACCAAAGAGGATGACCAGACTTTTGTAGTGTCCTGTAGGGGTGATGAAGGCCGTCTTCCACTCATCGCCCTCTCTAATGCGCACCAAGTTGTAGGCACTACGGAGGTCCAACTTAGTCAAGATGGTGGCACCAGAGAGGACGTCCAGGGCAGAGTTGGTAAGAGGCAATGCGTGTCGGTTTTTTATGCTCATGTCATTGAGCCCCCGATAATTGACACAGGAACATAGACTGCCATCGCATTTCTTTACGAAGTAGAGCCCCGCGGCGGCAGGTGAGGAGGAGGGCCAGATGGTACCTTGGCGAAGTCCGCTGGATGATGGGAGGAGATAAAATGGAGGTGAGGTAAAACTGAATCTGTCCCTGGTTTGGTCGATGGTGAAGGTGATGGGCTGGGTTTGAAAGGTGATGGGGCTAGAGGAGAGGGGCCGACGATCAACGGATGTAATATTTATGGGCTGGGATAACACCTCAGTCTTTACTCCCAGCTTCTTAGCATAAGAAGAGTCAATGAAGTTACCTGCGGCACCGGAATCGATGAACGCGGTACTTCCGACCTGTTTGTGGCCAAACTGGAGGTGTACTTTTACCGTGAGACGGGAATCATTGGTCACGGTGGTAGAGAGGGAGATGGAACCCGGTGAGCCACTTTCATTTCTCACCGGGTTTACGCGTTTCCCGGTTGCAGAGGACAGATGGCTCGGTGGTGTGCTGCTGACCCACAATAAGAGAAGAGCCCCCCTCTCAATCGGCCGGTACTATTTAGAGAGCAGCATTCAAGGAGGCATGCCCTGATTGCATTGGTTCCCTGGCTCTAGTGTCAACCATGGAGGGAGGTGAAGAGCCGACGGGTCCAGTAGGTGCAATAGTGAATGAGGGGTGAGCTTCTGGAACTGGAATGTGGGAGAAGAAAGACGGGGTTCGAGGCCTGGGATGGTGTAGTGACGGCGTGATGGATGGCAGGGTACGAGGAGCCAGTTTGGGGCGGGCGAGCAGACATTGGTCGATTCGGAGGGCGAGTTGAATTAAGCCCTCCAAGGTCACTAGGCGCTCTCGTCCAGCAAGCTCGTCCTTAATATGCAAAGCCAGTCCCTAGTAATAGGTCGTCCGGAGGGTGGATTCTCCCCACTCGATCTGAACGGCGAGGGTGCGAAACTCAGCGATGTAGCTCACGGACGACCCTCTCTGCCGCAGATGATATAACTTGGAGTCGATCTCCAGCTCAGCAGCAGGATGTTCAAAAGTGAGTTTTACCTGATGTATATAATAAGCGAATAAGCTTAAGAATAAGCGAGGTCTGAGTCAGAATGAAGAACCGCCGTGGCTCACTCTGCTGCCTGCCCGGACAGCAATGAGAAGAGCAATGCGCAGCCGGTCTGTGGAGTATCAGGTGGAATTAAATTCAAACACGAGATCCAGCACAGTTAGATAAACACTGCACTTCCCATCCGTGGCATCCCACTTATCCGGTAAAGCTTGGTAAACAGCTTGGCGGCGAATTATTAGACGTCTCTGCCTAAAATGTATTTCGCCAGCAAAACATAATAAATAGAAATAAAATGTTTAATGGTAGCAATTAAATCATCTCGGGTTTCTTTGCTGTAACCCTGTTCCCTGAAAAAGTGCAATGGGAAGAGGTCTCCGCTGACCGTTTGTTGAAACGTGTGTCAAACACGCCAAAAATTTGGCCCGTACAACCTCAGTCAAGTGATGTTTTCTGACCAGGTACACCTGGAGGTTATAAATAGGTCTGAACCGGAAACATCCTCAGGTCTTTTGTCTTCAAGGCTGCATTGTGTTTGTGTGTGTGTGTGTGTGTGCGTGTGTGTCTAAACGATACTGCATGGCAGTTTAAAAAAAAAAAGGAAAGAAAGGAAAGTGAAACTAAATAAGTGTTGGCTGTAAGTATGGCTGAGTTTAGGAAGAGATGTACCTCCGTGCGAGAGACTTCTCTCTAATGACGATTGTCATGCTCTTTGTTTTGCATTTGTTTGAGATCACGCTTTCCGCGGACTCGAGGGACAATGCGAGCACTGTGATCTGCTTCCGATCAAAGCTTCGCGTCTGGCTCGCATTCTTTAAAGAGAAATCACGAGCTGTGCTTCACTCTTGGGGTTCGCGTGTTGATTTCCTGTAAGTGTGTGAGACCAATTTGCTCTTTTCTCTCGTGCTCTTGTCGGATCAGGAAATTCCAGCATCCGCTTCTGAAAGGCATTTCAATGCCTCTTCTGATCGGGTGCCGGAGACTTCCTCCCTTCTCTCAGGTGAGTTTACCACAGCAGGACATTTCTCTCGTGGCAAGCGAGAGTATGAGGAATTACTGGAGATGGTAACTAGGGCAGTCGAATGCCTGCATTTTGACTGGCCTCAGGAACAGGTGAGCCTCAAACACTCAAGATTAGACGACAGGTTTCTGTCGGGTGGGCGAGGTGAGGGACCTCAACGAAGGACCTCTATATATATAAAAATAATCAAAGAAAGGAGATCCTTTTCACACATCAAATTTACGCTTTATGCCGTTTTCAATTTAAGGAGGTCAAATATGGTGTACAAATATCCTGTAGATGTAAGTAGTCCAAGGAAGAACATATTATAATCCAGCACTGAGCAAAACAAACACATAATGAAGTTTGTTTTTGAACATTTGAATATTCCTCAATTAGCCAAACAGCCACACAGAGACTGGAATTAGCTAGAAAAAGCCAGTGAAACTACCTTCCTAAAATGCAAGGCACAAAATAAAAAAATGAGAAAGAGGAGACTTGTATAAGTGTGTCCTGAGCCTGGCTGTCAATGATGTCAGCAGCAGAGTGGGCTCAAGTTAGGCTGGTGGAGTATTAGCATTGGGAAGAAAAAACAGGTTGAGAAGTCAGATATTTAATTAGATACTGGTCAAACGATGAATGCAACAGAAGTACAGGGTGCACAGGGCTGCCAATCGATCACAGCGTGCACACATACACACTCATTCACACATTACAGGCAATTTGGGAACACCAGGAGGAAACACAGCAAGCATGGGGAGAACATGCGCACAGAGGCAGAAATCAAACCTGGTCAGGAATTGAACCCGGATCCTGGACCTGCAAGGTGACAGCACTAACCACTTAACCACTGTGCTGCCTCATGTCACTAAACAATGAAGAAAAAGTAGTTTATACTTTTGTCACCTTGAGGTGGGATTACTTTCGCTTTGGATATTCCACTAGGTACATGAACAAACACCAGATTTCCAAAGTGTGTTTGGAATTCAGACATAGTCTCCTTGTTTATGTGTAGGCTGAAAACCTGTGCAGTGGTGATTCAAACAATACAGGCTCTGGGTTACTGATGGAAGGTCAAGGATTCAAGCCCTAGCACCACGAAGCTGCCAGTGTTGGGTCCCTGCGCATGGCCCTTAACCCTGTTTGCTCCAGGGGCATTGTATCCTGTCTGACCCTATGATCCTATGCTATAAGACACATGTAACAAATAACTTAACATTACTCTTTTTTCTTTAGTATTTTTTCTGAATTGTTTCTGACTAGGTAAAGGAGCAGATCTGTTACAAAGGAGCAAGATCATGGGGTATTTTGGGTCTTGACCCATCTTAAATTTTCTTCTGGGCAATCAGCTAGGGTTAATGAGTCCCTGGCTTGGGTTCAAGTGATGTGTTACCCCATAGATTACTCCTCTTAATCTATAGCAAACTTGATGCTTTGCCTGCAAAATTTTTTGTGACTTTTCTTTCCTGCATTCCTCTGTAAAGAAGACCAAGTGTTTGATATAGAGACAATCCTGAATATAGAGATGACTTTGCAGTCAGCCTCAGTTGGCTTGCAGAAAGCATTCTACCCTGTCTGTGTTTCAATAAATATAGTCTATTTGAGTTTTCAACAAAACATCAGGTTGTTTGACTACACACACAACAAAAATATAAACTGTTGTCTGAGCAGAGACAGGTATTTACTGTTGCCTAATTGGAATATACTGTATTAGTTAATGAGGCATTTGATTCGCAAAGACTCTGAAAACAGGGCAAAAGTTATATATTAAAAGTGTACTAGAAATATGTAAGATTTACCAAAAAAACCTTGAATGAGCATAGCATTGTGCTATTGAGTACAGGCAAAGAAGAGAGTTCGAGTGAGGGAAATATTACAAGGTATTAATATTATAAGAGAGGGTTCTAGTGAGTGTGAGAGAGATATTTGTTTGCTCATTTTTTGACACAAAACAACATCAGCTGTCATAAGCCAGTCATAAGCTGAGGCCCTGGGTTCCGCGTGCAACTTTCCCCAATGCTATTTCATCACGACAGGGAAAAAGACCATCCCTATTACCAATTGCCAAAAAATATTAGATGAAATATCAATATTTGACCAAACAATTAAAAGCACTTAGTTAAATGAGATCAACATTTTTATGTGTAAAGCATCTAACTGTTCAAGTGGGTATAAAACTCAGAGGACAGTGGAAGAAAAGATACAGAATACAGAAAATATAACATCTACCCAGTTATAACATATTTTGTTTTATTTTATGCTAAAAGGTTAGACAGCTAAAACAATATGTTGGTGAAGCAAACTGAATATTTAAAAGCAACTGCAGTATATTAGTAAATTATTTATGATAGGGTAAAATATAAAAAATATACCTGGATATAGGTACAATTACTTATGAACATGAACAATTATTTCATTTTAATCATTTCAATTATTTTGAACAATTATTTCATTTGAAATAGTTATGTTTAGGCATGGAAAATACTAGGCCCAGCCCAACCTTTGAAAAATGAAGTCAACTTTTGTGACCCATTCATTGGGGTAGCAGTACTTTTTTATATGTATATAAGTATTTTTTTATACTTACCTGGCTGTTTTAAAGTAGTCATATAGTCATTTTTATATATTTTTGGAATTTTCTTTATTTTGCAATATCTGAATAAAATAAATATGCATTTGCTATACATTTATTATAATTTTCTTATTAAAATTTTCTTAACTTCTTCTGTTTTTAGACAGTAGATTAAAGGGTTAATCATTGGTGGTAGCAGGCTATACAGCATAATTATGGCTATTTGCAAATCAGCATTAAATATGATACCCATATAGGCAGCCATATAATAAAAACACCTGGGTAAGAAGAATAGTGCAATTATAATGAGTTGTGAACTACACGTGGAAAAAGTCTTTAGCCACCCATGTGTGTGTGATATTTTTAGGACAGCTAAAATTATGAAGGAATAGGAGATCAGAATAATGGCAAGAGATCCTAGTAATACTACCATGGCATAAACTAAAGCTGGAAAAATATACAGAGACCCTTCAGTGCATGCAAGTCGTATAATAGATACATGATCACAATAGCAGTGTATAATGGTGTTAGTTCCACAATAAGGCAAGGGAAAAGCCCGAACAACCATCATTATATTGCAACCATGAGCGAAAAACCAGACAACTAGGCTCAGAACTACTATATTCCTATTTGACATAATAGTATGGTAGCGAAATGGGTAGCAAACTGCTATATATCGATCTAGAGCCATTAAGGCTAGTGTGTACGAATTGACTGTTCCAAAATAATGCACTAAGTACATCTGAAAAAAACAAGCTGCAAAAGAAACGGTCCCATCATGAAACCAATATCTAGCAATAATTTTTGGTAAAGTGCATGTACTGAACAACACATCAGACAACACAAGACTTATATAAATAAAATACATGGGTTTATGAAGGCTTTTGTTTGTTGCAAACAAAAGAAGAAACAATCCATTTCCAATTAAAGTACACAAATAAATTAAGAACATAATTGCAGATACAAGTGCATAGTATTTAGGATGGAGTCCAGGGAAACCAACAATAAAAAAGTCCTTCACAAACGTCATGTTTTCGCCTGACATGATCTGATGCCCTTAAAGAGAAAATTCTGATTTATTGCCAGCATTATAAAGCATGATGCACATTGTTAATATGAACCTTTGCTAATTTAAATGCTTATATATTTAAAACTGAAGTAAATTTTGTTTAAACATTTTCACATTACATTTATCTTAATTGTAAATAGAGTGTGAAATAAAGAAAGTAAATAATCTAAATTGCCAGTAGACATTTAGACATTGTGCATAAAATCTATACCTTTACAGGGTGTTGTTGGTAACCATCATAGCATCAGGATTCTGTCTTTGCTCCAGGGTAATTTATCTATCTACAAGACAGTGTACAAGTCACATGACTAGCAAGAGATGTCAGGTTTTACAACAGCTCAAGATTTCTTTGGCTTCATGAGAAAACGTACACTGTGAATAAATTTGCCATTAACTTTGCCATTCGTTTATTCTGGATGTTCATTGATTTTCTGTCTGATTGTCTAAATTGCATTTTCTTATATGTGTAGTTTGGCATACATTTAAGAATTGTATGTGGTTCTGCACATGAATAATATTATGAAAGACCAGTTTAATCTATAGAAAAAAGTGCTGTATATAAATAAGTTAAAATGTATTAGCTAATACATTGGCAAAGATTTTAAATCCCAAAGACAAAAAATTACAATTTGGATTACAAATAAACCCAATAATCATTAAAACTGTTTTTTTTTATAAAAACAACCTGTACATTGTGATTAATAAAAAATAAATAAATAAATATATTATTGTATTTACAAATTCCCCAAAATACTGAAACTAATACTGATTAATTGTGACCTTTGTCCCAGTGCATCCTTGAAACTGTTTTTGCCACAAAGGCTTTGTAACATGATGGAGATGCGAAGATTGGCCCAATTAATCAAATATTCACATTTAAAAAACTCAAATGAAACTGTTCATAAAAGCATCGTTCTCAAAGCAGTTAGCAGTGAAACCAGAGGTCCAAGCTAGCACAGCCCCACTTGACCAAGCTTTCAGATGCAAACCTAATAATTCTACCTGTGACAGATTAACTAACACCTTGCAAAAAGGACTGCAGACCAGTTTCAGTGGTAGAGGCTAATTGTGTCCAAAATCTAGCTTTATAACAGAAAATATATAGTGCTGTGAAAAGTAGTTTCCCTTTTTAATACGTTTTTTTGTTGCATATTTTTCTCATTTAAATGATTCAGATCTTAAAACAAATTATAATATTACACAACCATCTATCCATATAGAAAACTCTGTAGTCCACCTAGGGACTGTGGAGGCCAATGGTGACCATTTTGTATGTATTTATTATTTATTCCCACTTTGTATGACCATCCCTGCTGAAAAAAAAACAGCATAGACCTATGCTGGTCTATGCTGGTTAATACTGGTTAGTGCTGGTCTGATGCTGGTTTAGCTGGTGAACCAGCATAACTGATGGAAAACCAGGAGATCTACGCTGATGAAACCTTACCACCAGCATTGGTCTTGCTAGTTAGTGCTGGTCTGGTGCTGGTTTAGCTGGTGAACCAGCATAACTGATGGAAGACGAGCATGCCTGCTGAAAAATCCAGCATAGGCCAGCATGATTTATATGCTTGGCCACAAGGTTTTGGTAGTTAAAATTGGTTACCATTTTAGCTCATTATCTTGTTTTTTAATAGCTAGTACTGAAAATAATGTGTGATGTAAATACATGGACTGTGTAGTGTTATCTTTAAATGGATTTACATACAAGAGACAAAAATAATCCATTTGCCAAAAACATGTAAATTATTTTACATTTATTAAATATACAGTTTGTGGGTTGTCTAAAAACATAACACAAACCTTTTATATAAATGCACTTTCTTTTAAAAAGTAATCAATGGAAATCACTTAAAACTGAAAAAAAAAAAAAAAACGGCATAGACCATCATAGCTGGTTACCAGCTAGACCAGCAATTATACCAGCAGGGTTACCAGCATACCAGCACCAGCACCATGGTGTCAGCTGTTTTGGCGGTGGGACCACTTACTGTACATATTTTTTTGGTAACCGTCAAAATAACTTAAAAGTTCCATCATTTTAACCATACACATACGTGTAATGCATCGAATTATGACTTTATGTGTTAATGTACACTCACATATCAATAAAACATTGTGCTTTTTATAAAATAAAGAAAATAAACAGGGTGTGCTTTCTGCCCTCTCAGTCTCCCAGAAAATCTTTTTGAAACATGTCACTAAAATGAACACACACATATCCATATATCTATATATCTGTAGAATGAGACAGGACACGCCCACACGCTATTCACAAGGGAACAGTCAGGGTAATCTACATACAAGGACATGCCCCCAAACACACACACAGTAGATTCAATAATTTTCCTGTGTGTGTGGAGTACAGGTTACCTCAGAACAACACTGAAACTTAAATAGAGGACAAAGGTGAATACAGCAAGCTGTTAGCATGGGCAAGTTTTTAAATCTTATCTAATCCTTATTCTGATCATATAAAACTAATATTAATATATTTTTCCTAATTTTCTCACAAGCTTTACCAGTTTATGTGAAACATTGTCATTTAATGTCACTTAAATAGTTTGGTAAGCATGTGGCATGTAAGCATTAACACTGCTAAATCATGCTAACATACAGCCTTATGTAGCTTAGCACAAACAGGTTAGTTCTCAGGTGGATGAGCTGATATCTTGCAGTATGTAGATTACAGATGGTTGTTAGTATCAGCTGTGGTGTAAATGTTTATAATATATTCACCCCGTTTTGGATAGCTTCATGTTATGGTAGCTATTTGGTTCAGTTTTGTTTGTCAGCCGTCTGTTCCTGCTGCTTTCCTGGTGTTCACTCTCCTGAAGGCTCTCCTCACGTCATGCTCGGAGTTGATGAACGCGTTTCTGGTGCTGGCAGTGACTTCCTGTCTGCAGCCGTTAGCACCGCTAGCGTCTTTAGCTGCAGCCTCGACACGAGCATAGAATGTGTTCAGCTCATCTGCCAGAGTCGTTTCCGCATTTGTCATACCTGATGTAGGTGCTTTGTAGTCCGTTATTGTCCTTAGTCCCTGCCACAGGCTCCTAGAGTCAATTTGTTGGAGTTGTGACTCTAGTTTCCTTCCGTAGCGCTGCTTCGCCTCTTTCACCGCCTTCCGGACGTTATATGATGCAGCCTTGTACAAGTCCATGTCCCCTGATGCAAGTCCCGCGTTGTAGGCAGCGGTGCGAGATCTCAGAGCGTGGCCCAGTCTGTGTCATTGAGTGCGTCCTGTAGCGTGGCCACCGATTGGTCTGTTTATGAACCGGAATTTCCTGTTTAAGCCTTTTTTGGCATGAGGAAGATGGCAGCGTGGTCGGATTTCCCAAACGGGGGACGAGATTGTGCCTTGTAGCCATCCTTGATTGTAGTGTAACAATGATCCAGTGTCCTATCACCCCTGGTGGGGCAGGTGAAATGCTGATAAAAGTTTGGCGCTGCGCGTTTGAGATTGGCATTGTTAAAATCCCCCGCCAGAATAAGCGCAGCATCCCGGTGTTGTGTGTGATGCTGTGCGAGTGCCTCATGCAGCTCGCATAAGGCAGTGTCCGTGTCCGCTTGTGGTGGAATATAAACGGCACTGATTATGACCGATATAACCTCCTGAGGAAGATAAAAAGGATGACATTTGATGGTCAATAGTTCCAGGTTTGGTGTGCAGGAGCGTGCGAGAGGAACACTTGCGCTGATGCACCAGCTGCTGTTCACCATTAAACACCAGCCGCCTCACCTTGACTTCCCCGAGTCCTGTGTCCTATCCATGCGGTGAACCAAGAAGAACTCCGCCGGCTGGATGGCGTGGTCCGGCACCGCTGTGTTCAGCCATGTCTCGGTGAAGCAGAGGATATTGCAGTCCTGAATGTCTCTCTGGAACTTTACCCTGGCCCTGAGGTCCTGGACGTTGGCGTGCAGGATGCTAGGCAAAGGTGTGCGGTGTGCACGGGCTCTCGGCCTGTTCCTGACGCCGGCTCGTTTCCCTCGGGGCCGTCGATTCGAGTCGCGACTTTGTTGTCCCTCAAGATCTCACTCGGCCAGCTCGGATCCGGAGTTAAAAACTTTGAATTGTGAGTACATTGTAGACCAATAGAAACAAGAGTATCTCTTAAGAGTATACTTAATGCACTCAATGGTGATGAATTTGCTGGTTTAAAGTTGCTGAAAATTAACTTAAAAGACAAAAAATACGTAGAAAAGGTCGAAGCAGTCGCAACCTCAGCCGACCTCACGGCGCCATCTTGGAAAGGGTGTTTAAGTTTGTAAAAGCCCAGTCTTACATCTTTGTGTCTCTCTCAAAAAGCAGTTCTTATTTAATTCAAGACACAAGTGAACACTGCATACCTGGCATTTCCATGGTGTTTTTTCTGCTTACCATAAACTGATTTGCAATGCACACAAACCCTGTGACCAGCAGTGATAACATTCCTGGCATCTGAGGTCAGTTCATGTGCAGGTTGTTCGCAGTCACAGGTGACGTCTTATTATGTGGCCAACCGTCCCAAATCCAGACCCCAGTCGTAGTCCAGGTTCCCATGTGAGCAGGAATCGCAGAGTCTGTGTTTACCATAATGTTGGGATGGTTCGTCTGTATCTTGCCTGCTTGGCCCTTCTATGCAGATTATGCTGACTGTTTCCCTGTGAACAGCATGTGGGCGTGTCCTGTCTCAGGTCATTATTAGATAATGGTGTGGCAGAAAGACTGTATCTCTCCTTAGATTCATATGGATTACATAAACTGAGAACATTTATTTTAGATTAAGCTTTAAACATTTAAAAGTAGACACTTTAAGCTTTATATAGATATTTAGATTTATAGATATGTCCAGTATTCACTGAGTTTCAGTTCATTTTAGTGACGCGTTTCAAAAAGATTTTCGAGGAGACTGAGACGGCAGAAGGCACCTTGTTTATTGTTTATTTTCTTTATTTTACAACAGCACAATTTTTTTTATGGATATGTGAGTGTACATTAGCAAATAAAGACATTAAATGATGTATTACACTTATGTGTATGATTAAAAATGATGAAGCATTTTAAGTTATTTTCATAGTTACCATAAAAGATGCAAGTGGTCCCAAGACAACATATGCTGGTATAATTGCTGGTCAAGTTGGTGACCAGCCATGATGGTCTATGCTGTTTTTTTTTTTTTCTTCTTTTTTTTTTCCAATTTTAAGTGCTTTTCTATTGATTACTTGTTTTAATATATGCATTTATTTTAGTGCATTTATATAAAAGGTTTGTGTTGTGTTTTTAGACAACCCAGCAGATATTTATTAAATGTAAAATAATGTATTTACATGTTTTTGGTTAATTGATTCTTTTTTTATTTTGTATGTAAATGCATTTAAAGATAACATTACATGGTCCATGTGTTTACATCACACACTATTTTCAGTACTACATAAATAAATTAATTAAAATACAAGATAATGAGCTAAAATGGTAACCAATTGTAACTACCAAAACCTTGCTGGTGGCCTATGCTGGATTTTTCAGCAGGCATGCTGGACTTCCAGAAGTTATGCTGGTTCACCAGCTAAACCAGCACCAGACCAGCACTAACCAGCAAGACCAATGCTGGTGGTAAGGTTTCATCAGCGTAGATATTCTGGTCTTTCATCAGTTGTGCTGGTTCACCAGCATCAAAGCAGCACTAACCAGTATTAACCAGCATAGACCAGCATATAAATCATGCTGGTCTATGCTGGATTTTTCAGCACGGATGACTCCCATCATTCGCTCGTTTTTGCCCGACAGTCAATAGCTATTGTCTATGGAATAGAACGTGGGTGACAGATAATGACAAAAGACAGACAAACCTCCTTTACACTATCAGCTGACAGGTAGCATCAACTACACAAGGGGGAAAAATTGTAAACAGCTCATGACAAATTCGACACATATCATCAGTTAATCAAACTACTGTCAGCAGTTAATCTGCCAACTCCAAATCTGATCAATGGAGGCCCCACCTTACACAGGCCTGTTGCCAGTTAACACGGCACACCTCGAGAGGTCTTGTGGAGGCATTTCCTGAGGAGACAGCGTTGCCCTGGAAGCTCATGAGTAACCTACACAATGATGTTTTTCATTTTCATTAAAAAAAATTCTTGGATTTGTCTTGGATTAGTCTCAAAATATACTTATTGGTACCCAATTAACATTTAAGACCTGTTTATTTTCAAAGTTTGAGAAAGTTTTAAAAACTAAGGCCAAACCAGTTTTTTTTTACAATATTGTTATACAAAAAAATCTATACAAAAATAATGATTTTCCCCTTATTAATTTAGACAAATGTTACATAAATGTTAAATTTATGCAACTATTCTGCATAATAATAAACCACAAGAGTATTAGAGGCAGATCATAAGTGCATCTTAATTTTAAAAGTACATATTAAAAAAGTAACTAAACAGGATCCCAAAATATAAAGAAAGCAATAAGTAAATAATAATAAAAATAACCTGGCAGGAATGTAAAATGTAAATTATAGAAAATCAGTTATTGAATTAGAATAGGTGTTCAAATTCAGGTGATCACGATTGTCCAGGACAAATTCACATTTCAATGTTAATTGTGTGGTCCTATTTGGGCGGTGCATTCAGACGTACAGATGCAATACATATGGAATAAAAAAATATGTAATAGTAGTGTAAATCATATTGTTATTGCCTCAAAATTACAGAAGTGGGTCACGATAAATAAATAAGTTTACTTTTTCTTGAGGCTTTCCTTATTAAATTGAACAGGCCCCTCAACATATCAATAATGATTAGCATTTAACCTCCCATGTATGTTTAAAATTCAGCAACCAAGGCATGTCAAACATAATACAACATGCTAATGTCATCACATTCCTAATTTTAATTTATTTATTTGTTTTTATAAAATGATTCAAGAATTAAAAAATAAACATTTGAATAATTAGAAATATTCTTCACAAAGTACATGTGCTAATTTTTTAATTTATAAATATATTTGATGTAAATGACTATACCATATGTAAATATATGTTAAATATATTTATACAAATTAAATTTTAAAGCTAATTTATTAAAGTTTTGAGAGAATTTAATTTGATAATAAAATATAGGACTTTGTGGCATGTTTATTAGGAAAATACCATTTTTCTTAATGTGTCCAATTTTTAAGTAACCATTGCAGCAATATTTCTTGTCAAATTAGTGATTTCCTCTATAGCACACAAATTATTCAGCTGATTGAGTTCGGCATCATGTAGGTCCAATTACAAATACCATATATTTTAAGATAATAAGGTCAAGCTTACTTGATGTTTTTTAAATTTGCTCATTAAAATGTTCTTGACTTCTTCAGTTTTTAGACTGTAAAGTAAAGGGTTTATCATTGGAGGTAGCAGGCTATACAGCAAAATGATTGCAATTTGCAAATCAGCATTAAATGTAATACCTATATTCGCAGCCAAGTAATTAAAACACCTGGGTAAGAAGAAGAGTGCAATTATAATGAGTTGAGAACTACATGTGGAAAATGTTTTTAGCTGCCCATGTGCACTAGATATTTGTAGTACAGAAAAAATTATAAAGGAATAGGAAAACACAATGATGACAAGAGATCCCAGCAATATCACCATGGCATAAACAAAAGCTGGAAAACTATATGGAGCCCTGTCAGTGCATGCAAGTCTGGTAATTGAAATATGATCACAATAACAGTGAATAATTGTATTGGCTCCACAATAAGGAAGTGGGAAGGCTCGAACAACCATCATTATACTGATAGGATGAGAGAATACCCAGATCAGTATGGACAGAATTAGTGTATTTCTATTTGACATAATAGTATGATAACCAAATGGGTAGCAAACTGCTATATATCGATCTATGGCCATTATGGCTAGTGTGTATGAACTGACCACACCAAAATAATGTACTAAATACATCTGAGAAAAACATGCTGCAAAAGAAATAGTCCCATCTTGGAACCCATATCTTGCAATGATCTTTGGTAAGGTGCATGTACTGAACAACACATCAGACAACACAAGACTTGCATAAATAAAATACATTGGTTTGTGGAGTCTTTTGTTACTTGCCAACAAAAAAAGAAACATTCCATTTGCTAGCAAGATGTACACATAAAAAAAAAAAAAAACTGCAGATACAAGAGCATAGTACGAGGGATGAAGTCCAGGAAATCCAACAATGAAAAAGTCCTTCACAAACGTCACATTTCTGTCTGGCACCATTATCTATAGTTCTAAAACAGAAAATGCAGAAAAATCATACTATGTACTATACACTATGCATTTGAATGGAATTGCCTTGGAAATTAAGCTGGTTATGAAGCTTTATAAAATGTTACCACATACAGTATAAGTAACAAACATTTTTGGTAAACGTTTTACATTTTAGCTTTATTTAAGATTTATATATCACATAGTGTTTCCAGCTTAAATGGCAATGCTCTAAATTACATAAATAAATATATACATTGTATGTTCATTCCCTACCTTTCCAAGGTGTTGCTAACTGTCATTGCACATCAGAAAATCTGCCTTTGTTCATGTCAATTTATTTATATAACACATTGTGTACATCACATGACTAAGAATTTCTTTTATGTAAATTAGGTCATGAATGAAACACAGAAAAAAATCTGTGATTAATCCAGATGTACTAAATTATAACATTTAAAATTCTTGACTCCAATTCTAAAACTCCACTCTCATAAGGTCCACCATCATAAAATGTGTGACAATTATGTTGTTACATGATGTAACATCTATTAATAGATTAACAATAAAGCAATGAGTGCTGAGCAATGTGTTATATGACAACGTCATACAGATAATATGTATAAAAGGATTCATAGAAGAAACACTTCTCCTTATTCACCTCCATTTTTCACATGTTGCCTCTTAATTGCTTCTGAAGGATGACTGATGTGTAGCTAACATGCATGTAGCTGATGCGTGAATCTATTTCATGCATGAATTGTGCATGAATCTCAGTCCCCATGTCTCACTTCCTCATGCAATCTGGTGTATTCTTCCTGACCACTGGTGGTGCTGTAGAGTTGGTCAAAACTCCCCTTTAACCTTCGTCTTATGTTTCTGTTACTATCTCTTATGTTAACGGGTCGTTATATATATACAAGAACATGCATGTGCATTTAGATGCATGTGTGGCAAAAAGTGACATTTTTAGTGTGTTCTTTGGAAATATATTTTTTGCAGTAGAAGCAGAGTATGTTTGTCTTTCTGTCTTTATTGCTAAAACAGACCTGACATCTCTTTCTATTAGAATCAGGTGGCCTCAGTGGAGTTGTGGGTGTGTAGGTTGATGTTGAGGCAGTGCTGGCTGAAGAGGATGCTGGCACTGATGCTATTTGTGTTGCTGATGGTGTGGAAGAAGTAGTACATGAGCTCTGCAGCTGTCTGACCAAGGCTGCAGAGGCTGGGTCCCGGCGCACCCGTTCCCTTCACTCAATGCGTGCCTTGACAATGGAACTTCCTAACTCCTCAAGAAACATTCTCTGCTTGTTTTTTCTGGTTGAGTTCCACCCTAGGTGAATGTGGGTCCACACCACAAATGCATTGTATGCAGACACATCTAGAATGTTATAAAACACAACAATTGGCCATCTCCAGGTCCCTGGTCCCCATTCACTGGCAAGTGTAGGTGGCAGTCAGCTTGTCCAGGTTGTCCACTCCACCTTTTTTTTAGTCATAGTCCAAGATAATTATGGGCTTTTTTTGTCAATTGCTGATGACACAGCTGCGTCTTTGTGAAAAGTGGACATAAGTATCACACTCCGGTGTTTTTTGAACAATATGAAACAAATGTGGTGGTGTCTGTAAAAGCTAATTTTGAAGAAAGTGGAACTGTCCTTCACCTGCAAAATTTCGACAGGCAGCTCAGGTTTTTTTTTTTTTAACGTGCCCACCATGGTAAGTTTCCAATTGTCACATGTGATAGTGTGACCCCGCAGTCCAGTAGTCATATCTGGTCGTATTTCCCTGGATTAATAGTTATGTACTGCCGGAAAGGGCATTTTCCACGGAAAGGAACAAAACGTTCATCTACTGTTACCTCTATCCCTGGGTTGAACATCAGTGGAAGGAGCTGCACCCACCTTTCCCAGACATCCCTGATGGGAGCAAGCTTGTCAGATTCTCTAGTTTCTCTGTTGTCAAATCTAAGGACTCTTGATATCATTCGAAATGACTGAAGTGACATTGTTGCCCGGAAAATATTTCTGCCTGTCGACCTTACTTAGACCGGTGACCAAGAAATCAATGGTCACTATAAATGAGATGCTGAGTTCCTTTGTGGATATAGGAGAGCCTTACAGAAGGAAACCATCACTACAGCACCAATCAGGTCTCTATAGTAGAGTGGCCAGACAGAAGACTCCTAAAAAGGCACAGCATAACCTGCTGGAAGAGGCAATGGAAGAACTCTCAGAATATGAGAAACAAAATCATGACGCATTTAACTATTCAGAATCAGAAAATCAGGCACTACCCATCCCTACAGTCAACACAATTGTGGTTGCAGCATCATGCTGTGGGGTTGTTTTTTTGCATACATACACAAAAATGCATTTATGTTTCATATATTCTCTCTATGTATGTATATTATAGTTATTTTCCTATTTTTTCTTTGTAAAAAGGAAAATAATATTTTCTGTAAAGTTGCTTTGTGATAATGACAATTGGTGTGTGCAATATAAATAAGACTCAATATGTCACTGGCAGCTGTCACAACACATTTGTAGCTTTTATTTTCACATTTTACTTATCAACTTTGTTCGCAATTGAACAAAAGAAAACAACTGTACATCAATACTTAATTATATTACTACGCAGTTAGACAGACAGACACAAATATACAGACACAGACAATTGCATACAGTTTAGAAAATGCAAGATTTCAGTAACGCTACAGTATGTACAATTACAGGCCTTTGCCATTAAGTAGTGCTGCAAAATTTGGCTGTATTTACTCCATCCATTATTGCACATATCATATTGCACATGAAGAAACATGTGTATCCCTGTACCCTGACAAAGATCTGTTCAGTGATGTGCCTGAAAAGCTAAGCGCATCCTGAAGTCATTTTGTAATCAGTATTTAATTTACATACAGGTCACTGTGAGAGGGGAAACAAACAAGTATACATATTATGAACACTATACATGAGTGTAAGTGCCACAGCAGCAGTATTGTGCAGTATTTATGTGGCTGTCCTTCAAGCTGTGATCAAACAACTGCTTTGAGTTTCACTTCTTAAAATTCCCTGGGCTTACATCACCCTGCACGCATGCCCCTCTTCCTCATTTGTAGCGTCTGCTGCAGCACTCTGCTCCATGGAACTCCAGTGTGAGATGAGACAGACCCTGATCTACACTCCCCGCGCTGTTCTTCTGAACAGAATGTAGTGCTACAGCATCACAACCCCCGATACTGACTGCTCAACCTGATCTGTTTTAAACTGGGGGTGTCAGTGCACCCTAAGCTGCCTTAAGGGCGTCGAATCCCTAGGTCTAGCGCCTTTTCTTGACATTGTGTAAACATGTAGCTAACTGTTACGCTACAGCACTAGCTGTGTGTGTTTTGTTCGTCTACGCCCAGCGTGAGTACGTGGACGTATCTGTAATTCACGGTGTGGAGTCAAGGTTAGTATGCCCTAGGGTGTACATACGCAGCATGTAGAGGATAGCACTGTTTAGGCACATTAGTTAGGAGCGAGCGCTATTTGTTGTATTTTTGTTTTGGTTAGCCAGTGTAGTTAGCGGGCATCTTACGCCCTAGTTTTGTTTTCGTTTTGTTTGTTAGGTAAGACTGACTGCCACACATTAGTTAGAAGGTGTTTTGTTTTATTTATTTCTTTGCTTTAAGCTCTGCTCGTGGCTCCCACTGTTGAATTTGTCATTCTATCTGTTGTATATATATATTTTGTAAATATCATTTCTGTTTGTACTTTTGGGTCTCCACTGTAATTACGGAGCAATTGGGTGTATGTTTCTTGTACTTCATTCACTAAAGTTTGTTGAAGGTCATTGCCAGTCTTGAGTCTGCCTCATTTTTGTAATTAGTGACAGTGTTAACTATATTTATATTTCTTTTTTTATTATTTTTCTTATGGCGGCTTCCTATCTCCACTAGACAGAGCTAACATAACATCTACTTAGGAAACCATAACATAATTGGGGGCTCGTCCTAAAAAAAGTTCACTTTTTACACTAGTTCTGGTGGCATTTTTTGAATTTGCACTTGAAATTAAGTGATTTGTGTGTTGGTCGGTGCTAAGGCAGCTTTAAGCAGCTTGACCATGTCATTTGCCCTGCAAAGCTTTATTGACAATCCCTCATGGGATGTAATTGAAAAATGTAGGAAAAATGACTTGTTGATAATAGCTACCCACTATCAGATTCCTGTTTCAAAGCAATCACTAAAGAAACAAATTAAAGCCGAAGTGATAGATCGGCTATGCGAATTGGGTATCTTGAAATTAGCTGAATCGAATAGAGAGACCGATCCTCGTGGGGAGGGGCAAGAAGTGCTTGGGGCAGGTAAAGAGGAGGTAGAAACGGCTAAGTCGGACACTAACGTGGACGTCGGAGCTGTTTTGCCTCCCTTCGATCCCTTCTCGCCAGGTCCTCCCAGTTCGAGGGAGGAGTTGCATACAAAAGGTGCGACTGGCATGGCTTCGGCTGGAGACAGAGGAGCGAGCACAAGCCCGCCAAGGAGAGTTCGATCTGTGTCTTGAAGTCCGCAAGCTCGAAATTCAGGCTGATAAGGAAGTGAGACTGCGTAAGTTGGATATTGAAGCAGCTATGATTGCTTCGATCTCTCCTGCACAGCCAAGCCTCTCATCAGCGAGTGATAATTTGACTTATTCTGGTTCCACTACATTTGACGTGGGTAAACATATTGCTTTGGTAGCCAATTTTAGAGAATCGGAAGTGGACAGCTATTTTAACGCTTTCGAACGAATCTTTGTGTTGGCCTAGAGATGTGTGGTCATTGCTACTGCAATGCAAATTAGTCGGCAAGGCTTTGGAAGTGTACTCTAGTTTGTCATTGGAAGATGGCTTGAAATATGACGTGGTTAAATCGGCCATACTTGGAGCATACGAGTTGGTTCCAGAGCCTTACAGGCAACGATTTCGCAATTGCAAGAAAAATGCTACTCAAACTTTTGTAGAATTTGCACGTGAGAAGTCAATCTTTTTTGACAAATGGTGCACTGCTAGTAAGGCTGATGACTTTACTTCACTTAAGGAGCTAATGCTACTTGAGGAGTTCAAACAATGTCTTCCGGAGAGGATGGTACGCTACTTGAATGAGCAAAAAGTGACAACGCTATTGCAAGCAGTCTTGGCAGATGAGTTTGTGCTTACACATAAAAACATATTTCAGACAATAGGAGTTGAAATGGGTTCAGTCCCCAGGGTCGTAGCAAACGTTCAGCCGCCCAAACAAAATGGTGAGCAGTCTAAGGAGACTCAAGAATGCTTTTATTGCCATAAGAAGGGACATGTAATAGCTAACTGTCTAACATTGAAACATAAACACCAATCTCAAAGAAAGGAAGTTGCATTGATTAACTCTGCTAACGCGTGTTCATTGCCTGAACAAGAAAAGGAATTGCCAGACCGTACTTATTTGCCTTTCTTGTTTAAAGGTTTTGTTTCTTTGACTGGTAAGAAGGATGACCAAGTTGAGGTCCAGATATTGCGTGACACAGGTGCCGCACAGTCCTTCATATTTACTAATGTCCTCCCCTTTTCAAGTCAATCATCAGTTGGATCCAGTAGGCTAGTACAGAGCTTCAGTATGGAAGTTATGAAAGTACCCATACAGTACATCGCATCCACATTCAGTCTGACATGATTACTGATTTTGTAGAGGTAGGAATTTGTACTGCATTACCAGTAAAGGGGTATCTTTCATCTTGGGTAACGACCTAGCTGGTGGGAAGGTGATACCTTCACTAGAGGTAGTAGATGAGCTACCGACTCAAATTAATGCAGATGAGTTGTTCCAAAAATACCCAAGTGCATTTCCTGCATGCGCGGTTACACGTGCACAAGCAAAAAAAGATACTGACATATCTTTATCAGACTCTTTCTTAGGTATAGATGCTGACTCTGGTGAACTTGCAGGACCTGAGGTTAGTGCCGGTGACCATGTGAGGGGAGTTGTAATGGGTGACATTTTACCCTTGACAGTCACTCGCGAAAAACTTATCGAAGCTCAAAAGAATGATCCTTCGTTGACAAAATGTTTTAAATCAGTGGAGAACTGTAAGTTGCATAATGTTTCATTCTTTGTTAAAGATGGGTTACTTATGCAAAAATGGCATAAAGGTACTTCTACCGAGGATGGGTGGAATGTAGTGTATCAAGTGGTAGTTCCCACTGTCTTTCGTCCACAAGTTTTGTCATTGGGACATGACCATGTGTTATCGGGACATTTAGGGATAACCAAGACCTACAATCGTATCTTGCAACACTTTTTTTGGCATGGTCTTAAGCGAGATCAGTAATACAGTATTGTAAGACTTGCCACATTTGTGAGTATGTGGGTAAACCTAATCAGGTGATCCCACCAGCTCCGTTAGTTCCGATCCCCGTTCTGGGCGAACCTTTTGAGCATGTTATAGTAGACTGCTTGGGACCTTTGCCAAAGTCTAAATCTGGTAATCAGTTTTTGCTCACAATTATGTGTGCGCTACCAGATATCCCGAGGCTATTCCACTGCGCAAAGTTACTGCTAAAGCAGTAGTCAAAACTTTGATAAAGTTTTTTACTACGTTCGGCTTACCTAAGGTTGTACAAACAGATCGAGGTACTAATTTTCTGTCCAAGTTGTGTTCACAAGTCTTTAACACATTAAACATTACACACTGTACATCTAGTGCTTACCATCCTGAAAGTCAGGGGATGTTGGAAAGATTTCACCAGACATTAAAGGCAATGCTGAGAAAGTATTGTATTGAGACGGTCAATGAATGGGATGAAGGAGTTCCTTTACTTTTATTTTCAATTCGAGAGACAGTGCAAGAATCCCTAAGGTTTAGTCCATCAGAACTGGTTTTTGGGCATACCGTGAGGGGACCATTAAAAGGTATTGAGACAGGTGAGAAAACCAATGTGTTAGATTATGTAAGTAAGTTTCGTGAAAGGCTACAGAAATCTTGTGCTTCAGCTCGTGGGTCTTTGTCCAAAGTTCAGGGGAAAATGAAAGCACGCTATGATAAAAGTGCCGTAACCAGATCTTTTGCAGTTGGTGACCAAGTACTGGTCCTACTTCCTATTTCAGGATCTACGTTGTCTGCGCAATTTTCTGGGCCGTACGAAATACTAGAGAAAAAGAGTGAGACTGATTATGTGGTCCAGACTCCCGATAGAAAGTGGCAAAAGCGAATGTGTCATGTTAATATGTTAAAAGCTTATCATTCTAGAGATGCTATAGAACCTCTCACTACTGGCAAGGGAAAGGATGTAGTTTCCCCAATAAGTATTGCTTGTGACCAGGGCCTAGCTGTGCAGGAAGAGAATGGTGACTGGGATGGTTTTGTGAAGTCTGATGTAACGCCGTTGTCTGCCAGGCTACCAAACTCCGAAACTCTAGCAAACTTGGCAAATTTTTTACACTACCTACTACTGCTGATCAAAGGCAAGATATAGTTGATGAAAATATAGGTTTCCTTCTATTTTGGGTGATGTTCCCACGATAACAAACGTGCTACACCATGACATTATAATAAGCAACCCACAGCCCATTAAACAGCATCCTTATAGACTTAATGCTATTAAAAGAGATTTAATGAAGCAGGAAACGCTGTACTTGTTGGAGAAGAGACTAGCTAAGCCCAGCAATAGTCCTTGGAGCTCCCCATGTTTGTTGGTTGAAAAATCAGATGGTTCTAAGCGCTTTTGTACTGACTATCGGCGTGTGAATGCCGTGACGATACCCGATTGCTTTCCAGTGGCAAGAATGAGGATTGTGTTGACAGCATAGGGTCAGCTAAATTCGTCAGTAAGTTGGACCTTCTTAAAGGATACTGGCAAGTTCCATTGACCGATAGAGCATCTGAGATTTCAGCCTTTGTAACCCCAGACTGTTTCTTGCAGTATAACGTTATGCCTTTTGGGTTGCGAAATGCTGCTGCAACGTTTCAAAGACTGGTGAATTTGCTGCTTGCAGACGTTCCTAACTGCAATGCTTATCTCGACGATTTGGTCGTTTATTCACAGACTTGGCCTGAGCATGTATCGTTGTTGGAGACTGTACTCAAGCGATTAGAGAGAGCATCTTTGACTTTAAAACTTGCTAAATGTGAAATTGGCAAAGCAACAGTGACCTATTTAGGTAAACAAGTAGGACAAGGCAAAGTGCGACCGGTAACGGCAAAAGTTACAGCAATTAATGAGTTTCCAATACCAAAAGCCAGGCGAGAATTATGCAGATTTCTGGGTATGGCTGGTTACTATAGGTGCTTTTGCCGGAACTTTTCGTCCATTGCGGTTCCGCTGACCGCCTTACTTAGTCCTTTAGCACCTTTTGCGTGGTCGCCCGAATGTCAGACTGCCTTTGACAATATTAAAGCTCTGTTGTGCAGTGAGCCGGTCTTGTCTGCCCCAGATTTCAACCTTGGATTTAAGCTGGAGGTTGATGCAAGCGAAGTAGGAGCTGGTGCTGTTCTGTTACAGGAAGACAAGGATGGAATCAACCACCCGGTTTGTTACTTTTCAAAAAAGTTCAGTAAAAGTCAGCCCAATTATTCAACGATAGAGAAAGAGGCTCTGGTCTTGCTGTTAGCGCTGCAGCACTTTGAGGTGTATGTTGGTTCTTCTACCCATCCTGTTGTTGTGTACACAGATCACAACCCGCTAACTTTTATTTCTCGCATGTGCAATCAGAACCAGAGGTTTATGAGATGGTCTCTTATCATTCAAGATTACAATCTTGACATTAAGTATAAAAGAGGTATGGATAATGTGGTGGCAGATGCATGGTCTCGAGCCTAAATATTTCTATATTGTTTTGGTTTTGTCAAACATGTATGTTTGTTGTTAAGGGGGTGGGTGTTACATCCCGTAGTATTTTGTGGGATGTCTTGTCTTTTGGCTCCCGTATCTTTCAGGTCTTGGGATTGGACATCGCCCCTGCCAATCACTGTCCCCAGTGCGACAGCGAATCCCATGGGAACGATTGAGGCGGCCCCAGTCGAGTATAAGAACCCGGAAGTGACGCAGCCAGCGGCGCGGCTTCTTTCTTTCATTCATGCATATTGTTACGGCAATTTTGATATTGTTACTTCCAGTGTTTCAAACATTGTGGCGGCGATTTGTTATGCTACAGCACTAGCTGTGTGTTTTTGGTCATCTACGCGCAGCATGAGTACGTGGACGTATCTGCAATTCACGGTGTGGAGTCAAGGTTAGTATGCCCCAGGGCAGGGGTGGCCAAGTTCGGTCCTAGAGAGCCGCAATCCTGCAGAGTTCAGCTTCAACCCTAATCAAACACAGCTGAACAAGCTAATTCAAGGTCTTGAGGACTACTAAGGCTACTGGAGTTTTTTTTTTTCAGGGCTGGAGCTGAACTCTGCAGGATTGCGGCTCTCTAGGGCCGAACTTGGCCACCCCTGCCCTAGGGTGTACATACGGAGCACGTAGAAGATAGCGCTGTTTAGGCACACTAGTTAGGAGCGAGAGCTATTTATTGTATTTTTGTTTTGGTTAGCCAGTGTAGTTAGCCGGCATCTTGCGCCCTAGTTTCAAATTCAAAATTCAAATAGTTTTGTTTTCGTTTTGTTTGTTAGGTAAGACTGACTGCCGCGCATTAGTTAGAAGGTGTTTTGTTTTATTTCTTTGCTTTAAGCTCTGCTCGTGGCTCCCACTGTTGAATTTGTCATTCTATCTGTTGTATATATATATATATATATATATATATATATATATATATATATATTTTTTTTTTTTTTTTTTTTTTAAATATCATTTATTTGTAATTTTGGGTCTCCACTGTAATTACGGAGCAATTGGGTGTATGTTTCTTGTGCTTCATTCACTAAAGTTTGTTGAAGGTCATTGCCAGTCTTGAGTCTTCCTCATTTTTGTAATTAGTGACAGTGTTAACTATATTTATATTTATTATTTATTTTTTTTCTTATGTCGGCTTCCTATCTCCCCTAGACACCTAGAGCTAACCTAACATCATCTACTTAGGAAACCATAACACTAACTATTTAGACGACATCTATCCATGATAATACCACTAATTATATTGCATTATATGTTATATGGCACTACATTAACATTTGTAAGTCCCAATAAATTAAATACAACTAACTAAAAAGAATATACTGCTACTTTTATCATTGGTAACATTACCAATAATAGGGCTAATTCGCGTTAACTAACATTCAATAAAATCAGCTATCTTAGCTGTTGTAGTAAGTTAGCTTTTGGCATAACATGGCTTTTTGCTTATAAACACATATTTGAACACAAATATTTGGAGATAACAAGCAGCTTATTGTTTACATCATGCGTGTTTAATGAACTAAACACAATTGCTTTTCCTTTTTTCATGACTTGGCTCAGCATTTTCCCCAAATTTTTCTTGTTTTCTTGCATTTTTCCCACGAAAGTTTTCTTGCCTTCACGTTGCCAAGTTAGTTTTTGCTTCCTCGTTTTCTCGTCTCCCGCCTCTCATTTTTCGATTGTCGTTTCACTTTTGATTTCCCGGTTCTGATCTCGCGCTTCCTCGATTTGGCTATGGCTTTTGTTTCATGTTTTTTTAGGTAGTCGCCTTGCTGCCTGATGTCCCAATTATCGATTTAATGCTTTCTTTTTTGACTATAGCTCTCACTTTGTGAATTGGCTTAGATGCTACACTGACTGATTCTCCAGCATGTGCTTTTTTGCTGTTTGTGTCCAGTGTTGAATAATTAGTTGACGAAAATAAAGCTGGTCACATTGGCGCATGCTTTTTACTTTGCAAAAGTCTGCATTTAGCAAGTAAATATTTGTGCTCTTTGTGATTTGAGTATATTATGATTGAAATAAAGCTGCTTACATCGGTGCATGTTGTCACGTTGCAAACATTGCACCCGCCCGCCGATATGAGCTGCTTTATTTCAATCATAGCAACTTTTGCAAAGCAGATATGTCAAATCAGTGGTAATACCACAAAAAAAAAAAATAGCACAAATATATACTCTCTCTAAATAAAAACTGCATTTTGCACGAATGTGAGCAGCTTTATTTCACTCAGAACATACAGTTGAACTTTGGATGATGGAGCATGCTTGTATATCAAAACATTTGTATATCAAATCACTAAAAAAACAGCATAGCACACGGTTGTCTGTGAATAGCTGGAATGTGCCTTTTTCCGAATGTAAAAAGTTCTTGTGAGCCTTCAGCATGGTCTTTCACTTTACAAAAGTCAGCATTGAGTTCAAAAGGCAGAGGAAAGCGTACACCGATTTTAAGCGGATTTATCAATAGAACTCAATAATAGTACCCCAGTACTACATCAAAACACAAATATATACTTACTAAATAAACACTGCCTTTTGCAATGTGAAAAAAAGCAATGTGTCAGCAGCTTTATTTCAGTCATATATAATATATTTCTGCGGTGAAGGACTCATAATTGATAACACATTCTGGACTCATTTACAAATTCTATTTTTACATTAAGCGTTTTTTTTTTCCCCAGAAAATTCCTGTGTGATTATAAACATTACTTGCTATTTTTTTAATACTAATCTTCTTAATATTGAATGCAAATTCTATTAATTATTACTAATTATTTCACTGTTAGTTAGTAGCCCTACTTACAAATTAATATTTAATTATTTTCTTTTGAATTACCAACAGCTGAGAGGACAAATACAAATAAACTCGATTATATTTTGCCATTAAATCAGTATTTGTTGATGATATTGATGCTAAATGCTTGTGTGTGTGTGTGTGTGTGTGTGTGTGTGTGTGTGTGTGGTTGTTTTGGATAAAATCTCAGTGTACATGTAAACAGGGATTAAAATAGACAAATTTAAAGTCTCCTTCAGATAGGTGTGATTATTATTCATTCAGATTTTAAGTGATTTCCCTTATTACTCCCTGTAGGTTAGCTCTCATCAGATTAAATTAAATGTATTCCCCATACTACAGTATGTGGGTTTCTTTTCTACAATAGTAAAATACACTCACACAAACTTGATATCCGGTCTAAAAAAGTAGTTTTGTTGGGTCAACATCCTTATTAACTGTATAAAAATAAAGTACATTTATAGTTAAAACAAAGCAAATACCTTTTGTTGTTCATTCATCCATCCTGTTATGAATAATACAATTTCAGCCTCTGCTTTCAGTCCCTATTGCAACTACTACTAGTGCTACTACTACTTTGCTTAAGAAGAAGAAATAGATGATCAATGTTTTATTCTGAACTTGTAGTTTGGCAACAATTGACAGCGGTTAATGCTATCACTAGAAATGAGTTTTATGCTTACATGCTTCTAGGTGATTTGCAGGAATTTATTTAAAACAAAATTTAGAGACACTAAACAGTTTCGTGCAAACAGTGCAATATTATTCAAAAATAATTTATTTATTATTAATTTATTATGTTTATTATATTAATACAATATTAATAATATGCATATGCAATAACTGCATTTGCTCAGGAGAAAGCGGAAACAAAGCTGCATATGCATGAAACACACACACACACATACACACACACATGCAGTCTGAAAAATCCAAGATGGCGCCGGTGAGGTCGGCTGCCATCACGACTGCTCCGACCTACTTTACTTTGTTTTCGTCTTTTAATTAAATTTCTAGCAACTTTAAACCGGCAAATTCATCACCATTGAGTGCATTAGGTACGATAGAGATAGAAAACGAGCCGGCGTCAGGAACACCGCACACATCTGCCTAGCATCCTGCTCGCCAACGTCCAGTCACTGGAGAACAAACTCGATGACCTCAGGGCCAGGATAAAGTTCCAGAGAGACATTCGGGACTGCAATCTTCTCTGCTTCACCGAGACATGGCTGAACCCAGCGGTGCAGGACCACGCCATCCAGCCGGCCGAGTTCTTCTTGGTTCACCGCATGGACAGGACAAGGGACTCGGGGAAGACAAGGGGAGGCGGCTGGTGTTTAATGGTGAACAGCGGCTGGTGCAACAGCGCGAGCGTTGTTCCTCTCGCACGCTCCTGCACACCCAACCTGGAACTATTGACTATCAAATGTCGTCCTTTTTATCTTCCTCGGGAGCTTACATCGGTCATAATCAGCGGCGTTTATATTCCACCACAAGCGGACACGGACACTGCCTTATGTGAGCTGCATGAGGCACTCTCACAGCACCAGACACAACACCGGGAGGCTGCGCTCATTGTGGCGGGAGACTTTAACAGTGCCAACCTCAAACGCGCAGCACCGAACTTTTATCAGCACATCACATGCCCAACCAGGGGTGAAAGGACACTGGACCATTGTTATACAACAGTCAAGGACGGCTACAAGGCACAATCTCGTCCACCGTTTGGGAAATCCGACCATGCCACCATCTTCCTCATGCCAAAATATAAACAAAGGCTTAAACAGGAACTTCCGGTTCAGAGGGAGGTCGCGCGCTGGACGGACCAATCGGTGGCCGCGCTTCAGGACTCACTCGATGACGCAGACTGGGACATGTTCCGGAACAGCTCCGATGACTACCAGAACTAACAGACCCCCGTCATCAACGAGAGCCCAGTGGAGAGAGTGGACTGCTTCAAGTACCTCGGTGTTCACATCACGCAGGACCTATCATGGTCCTGTCACATCAACACCGTGGTGAAAAAGGCCCGACAGCGTCTCTACCACCTCAGACGCCTGAGAGACTTTAGACTGCCCGCTAAGGTGCTCAGGAACTTTTACTCCTGCACCATAGAGAGCATCCTGACGGGAAACATCGCATCCTGGTTCGGGAACAGCACCATGCAGGACAGATGAGCCCTACAGAGGGTGGTGCGATCAGCTGAGCGCATCATCCGAACTGAGCTCCCTGACGTGCACTCTGTCTACTCTCTATATATATATATATATATATATATATATATATATTTTTTTTTTTTTTTTTTTTTTTTTGTAACTTTGCTGGAATCTGTTTTATAGGTTCCTTTTGTAAAAATATTAAAATATTTAAGGTCACGGAGCGGTCGTATAAGCATTTCACTGCATATCGTACTGTGTATGACTGTGTATGTGACAAATAAAATTTGAATTTGAATTTGAAAGGAAAAAGAAAAACACCATTAAAAAGCTACATTCGGGGTAACTATTTTTGGCTGATATGCATGTTAGTGGTATGATGGCTGCATAATCCCATGGTGTTTATACTTGCATAGTATTGTTGAGACAGGTGAACATGTTACCTTCAGGCATTTAGAAATTGTTGCCAAGGATAAATCAGCCAGTCTGAGCATATGACTGACGAGTCATGCTTGTATTAAATCCTTGATAATATACCTATTCCAGGTGATCATGGACTGTACTTTTATTAGCTGAATGTAGCCTTTTTGGTGATGGCTGAGTGTGTCAGTGTGTGCATTTTGATTTACATTGTGGGTGGCTAAGACTGCATTACAAGACTTTTCCCGTGGCAGCAGGTGCTTACATAATTCAGATAATCTGTGAGTTGATGCCAGTATAAACTTGTCCTAGGCCCCTTGACATAATAGGTGCACATATTTCTCCTGTTTAGAACAGGAAGGAAATAGGTTTGTAGATCTGATAGGTCAGTGATTAGTTACAATACCTTATATCTAAATGCGCATCCTTTTTACATCTGTCTTAGTAAACTACTATTATTACCACCAATACTACTACTATCACTACTGCTACTACTAGTACTACTATCAATAACTAGTACTACTACTAGTGTTTTGGACTTGGGTTTACCATAGTTACATAGAACACATTTAGCATTAAGACAGCTGGGATATGTTAAATAAATATTGAGTGTCATGATTCACGTCCTGTCTGCATTTTTCCCACGATGTCACTTTTGACATGTGCCTTTGTTTTTCCTACCTGTCAGGTGTCTCTTCCCACGGTCCTTTTTCCGCCCCTCCTGCGCACCTGTTTCCTATTCTCCACTGATTACTCCAGAGATTTAACACGCACTACGCGCTGCTTCAATCGCTGGATTATCCTCTGATTCTCTTGCGTTTTGTTTCATTGTCTTCACGTTGCCAAGTTAGTTTTGTTTTCTTGTTTTATCGCTTTGACTGATCTCCCGGTATTGACCTTCACTTCCACATTCCTACCTCGCTTCCGTCTACAAACGTCATCTGCACTTGGATTCATCTCTTTCCGTTCTGTCTCGTGACAGAATAATCCAGCCAACGATATGAATCCAGCAGATGTTGACCGCATTAAAACAGCACTGGAGAGTCAGAGCGCCCTTCTTGGAACTCACTACCAGGGGCTGCTCAGCACCAAGCAAGCACTTGCTGACGTCACGGCGCAGCTTCAACGGCTCCAGCTCTCTTTAGAGCATCATGACTCCATCATGCAACGTGAACCACGCCTCCCTGCCCCCCTGACCTATGAAGGTGACCCTGGTACCTGTCGCTCCTTCCTCTCTCAGTGCACTCTGATATTCGAGCTCCAACCCTCCACATTTTCCACTGAACACTCCAAGGTGGCATATGTGATAACGCTCCTCTCAAGATGGGCTCGAGAATGGAGCACTGCTCTCTGGGACATTGCTGCTCTAACTACAAGGACTTCTCTAAAGAGATGAAGAGGGTGTTCGATCACTCATGTCATGGAAGGGAGGCAGGTCAAAAATACTAAACCTTCACCAAGGCTCACGCTTGGCCTATAATTACGCCATAGAATTCCAGACCCTAGCTCTCTCCAGCAGGTGGAATAGTTGTGCTTTGAGTGATGTTTTCCTCGAAGGACTGACAGAAGCACTCCAGAATGAGCTAATCGCTCGAGAACTTCCCTCATCACTCCAAGATCTCATGGATCTCATGGACCACCAAGTCACACTTTGAACATCTCAGTGACCCCAGGACACATGCGTTCTCCAAATGGCTTTCAGGAATACAGAGGAGGAATACAGCAGAGACACTATTTAAGCAATCTTTAATGGTGCCAGTAGGATAAAAATGCTAGAAACATATCTTCAATATGTTTTATATCTGTGTGTTATGTTTGTTTATTCTACATAACTTTAAAGGTATCATTAGCATTTACAAACCCTGTTATTACAAAGTATAAAAAAGCTATAAATGAGTGTGTAAGATAGGGGATGTGTGGTACCGATTGAAAGCTTATTTTATTCAAACAACAGTAGTGTACACGGAAAATTGGTTGCATGAACAAGAGCATATGTGAAATTACTTTATAAAGGTAATTAAAGTGTAATCGGCTTGGCCCTACGTGACAGCCATAAACCCGGCCTAATGTATGCACAAAAGGGGGAACCAAGTGAGGCGTGGCTAAGCCCCGCAACCACATCCGATTGGACCAATCATCCATGGGACGGACTGACACACAGGGACAAAACTCAATGTCCGGACTCGTCCAAACATGTTCTTTCGACATTCTTTCATCGTTTTTTCGTCCGCTCTTTCGTCACGTCGTCATCATGACGATATGAAGGAAGCAAGCTCGCCGCTCGGGCTTCGGCCCTTGCGAGCGCTACGCCGAAGTCATCAGCTCTTCGAGAACTCTCAATGAGACTTCGTGCCAGAACTGCAACGAAGGAACCCACTGAAAAAGTTCCAGAGCGCGCCAAGGCAACCAAGCCTCACCGAAGGGCTTTCCTGAAAGACGTCATTTCAACCAGAGCACCAACCAATCAGCAATGCCGTGATTCCCTTCACCAGAGGCGAACCATAAGAACGAAACTTAACGCAAGTATACAAACAAAGCTGCATACCTTGCTGAAAATGGTGCTCGTTTCATAACTAAAACCGTAAGATTAAACCCAAGACTCTGCTCTTGTGACTTTCTTTGGTCTAGTAAACAGTATTAGATGAACTTTCTTAACTTTCACTCTGCAAACTTTTGGTATGTTTGTGTGTGTGTGTGTGTGTGCGCGTGCGTGCGTTCAAGTAGCATAGCTTCATGTATCTAGATTAGTTCAAATAAATTCTTGTTTCTTTATAAATAACTGTTGTCTTGGTCATGTATTTTAAAGTTTAAACATTTGCCCAGATCTTACGTTACCTTGCTCATAATTAGGTAAATACCCGATTTTGTATTATCATCGTCGGCCGCCGGATAAACAGAATTTACACTAAATCATACTAAACGCTGGTTGGGTAGTTGATATAGTGTACGCTATAAATTGTAATTAAGTTTAACAAAATTAACTCGAATCCTTAAAGATTCGATTCGCCTCTGAACCAGAGCTGAAACCCTACATAAATGGCGAACAATGCGTTGAGCATTGTCTCCCCATTTAAAATACTACAGTACCGTAAGGGGCATTGCAACATTGTTCCTGATTCCCTTTCACGGCGCTGGGAGGGAGAGACAACAAATGCACATCTGGTAGTACACCAAGGCAACGATCTGCGGTGGGGTCTGCCATGCGACTGGGGAGAGTTGGAGAAGGCCCAAAAGGCGGAGGAAACACTTCATGCACTGTGGAGAGAAGCAAAGTCAGAGCCTGACGTTACGAAAATACATTATTGCATAGTGAACCGGTTTGTCTATCATCTAATCCCCAAACAGATGGGGAGAAGTCTCCTCCAGCTGGTCATCCCAACGTCTCTATGGCATCAATATTTGCAGTAAGCCCACGACAACCCCCTCAGCGGTCATCTGGGGCGGATGAAGACCCTGAGGAGTCTCCTGGAAGTCTCATACTGGCCAGAGATGCGCCGAGATGTCTGGGAATACTGTAAAAACTGCGTCACTTGTCAGAAGTACAAACCACGTATAATTAAGCTAGCAGGTTTACTGCAAAGAACACCTGTAGTGGAACCTGGTTTTATGTTGGGCGTAGATCTCATGGGTCCCTTTCCCCGTTCATCCCAGCTTAGCGAACACCTGCTGGTGGTCGTTGATTACTGCAGCAAATGGGTCAAGATGTTTCCTTTAAAAACAGCAAAAGCTCACAACATAGCCAACATTTTAACTAAGGAGATTTTCACACGGTGGGGCACACCAGCTTACCTGGTTTCTGACAGGGGTCCGCAGTTCACTTCCCAGCTACTCAACACCATCTGCCGACACTGGGGCATGACCTAGAGGCTCACCACGGCCTACCATCCACAGACCAACATCACGGAACGAACTAATTGGACATTGAAGTTCATGATTGCTGCGTTCATCAAACAAAACCACAAGCAGTGGAACCAATGGCTTCTGGAGTTTCGGTTTGCCATCAATACGGCCTGGCAGGAAAGCACTGGTTACACCCCAGCGGAGATAGCACTGGGGCGCAAGCTGAAGGGGCCATTAGAGAGAATGCTGCATCGAAACATCTCCCCTGACCATCCTGCCAATGCCACTGTGGAGCGTCAGGAAGCACTGTTTCAAGTCATCCAGAGCAATGTAGCCTGTGCCCAGGAGCAAAATATTATAACTCCAGACGACAGGCAGCCAAGTTTAACGAGGGTGAACACTTGTGGGTCCGCGCTTTTCCCCAGTCTCAGGCAGAGTACTCGCACATGCCTAAACTTGCTCCGAAATGGAAAGGATCAGCCTTAAATCAAGAAGGCACTCAACAACGTGGAATTGGTAAATCAAGCAGGAACGTTCGCGGTCCACGTGACTAATTTAAAGCCCTTTTAAAGCGCAGTCATGTCTTTTTCCAAGGGGGGAGGGGTGTACGGGCTCCTGGCCACCGGGAGCGCTGTGGGAAGCCTCCCCAGTTAAAGAATAAACGATGAGCGGCTAGGCTAAGAGGATAGCAGCAACCAGACGGCTAATGCTCACAGCTAATGTGTATGGTGAATGCTTATAGCATATTGTGAACCCGTGTGCGGGATACAGTGTGTCCCAATCGCATGTGAGTATGTGGTTAAATGAGTGTTTGTGTGAGTAGCGCCTGCTGTTGCATTTTACTGTTATGCACCACCGAGTGTAACAGTTGACGTGTATTCCTCCTGTTGTGGTTACACAGGAGTTTTTTTTTTTCCCTACCTATATGTCTCTTCCTCCGGCAACTTCTGTTCTCCAGCGTATCAGTGCATCGCGTGTGGCCGCATCCCGGGACGGTATCGTTTTCGTCTGGACATTGTTTAAAATAGTTCAAGGACTCTAAGCAGTTGCTAAACAGACTCTGGGTGTGGGTGTGGTGAAAGATACGGGGAGTAAATGGTGTGCACAAAGCAATAAATGTATATACACTTTCGTTTACATAAAATATTGTCCTCTGGTGGTCCTTATCCTACTCTGATTCTACTAACGGCAAGTTATTATTTTCAATAGTAGTAGCGTGTTTGTTACACTTCCTCTGGGCAACATAATTTGTAAGCATGGTATTAGTTTTCATTGTTATGCTGATAACACACCGTTATACGTCTCAGCAAAACCAGATGGGGAAAAAAACAGCTTACTGAAGTTAAGCTATGTGTACAGAACATAAAAGATTGGATGTTAATTAACTTCCTTCTACTTAATCCTGATAAGACAGAAGTTCTAGTCATAGGACCACAAGCATCTAGATGCAAGCTTTCTGATCACACTGTAACTTTAAATGGCCTTGCTGGACTTCCATCAAGTGCAACAGTGAAAGACCTCGGTGTGATTATAGATCCCAGCCTTTCATTTGACGTACAGTGGAACCTCGGATTGCAAGTAATGTGGTTTAAAAGTGTCCCGCAAACCGAGCAAAATTTTTAAATAAATTTTTTATTGGAAATCAAGCAAGTATTAGTTTACGAGTGCCGAGTATCATGTATCACGCATGCGACTCTTACTTTTATAGTGGCAAGTGATCACAACTGAGCCAATGATTTTTCTCTCTCTGGCGCTGCGGAATTATGGGTAATCGTCTCCCCTGCTGCGTCTTAGTGCTCGTTTCTTACTGGTATAATCAACATCAACCTCTCTTTTCTATGTGTGTGTGCGCGTTATTTGACACTGTGCCCCACACACACATATTTTTTATTTCATACTTTACAGCAGTGATTCTGTTAGTATGCGCTCACGCGAGTATCATTAGAGAAATTTATTTTTTTTCCCCATTAAAAGAGTGTTTGCATTGTGTATGTTGGATGTAAAACTTAAAAAGCGAGGCGAGGGGCTAATTCCACACACACACATACACACACATACAAATACATGGCGCCTGCACGCACAAAAGGAAACACTTATCTGTCGGGATTTATGCTTACTTTTTCTAAATATTAAGTGCAGGTTAATTTGTTTTATTTTTACTTTATATATTGTATTAATTATTTTTATGTATTTATTGTTTTGGGCTGTAGTATGGATAATTTGAGTCTTCATTATTTCTTATGGGAAAATTCTATTTGGTTTACGAGTATTTTGGAATACAAGCCCGCTTCCGGAAAGAATTATGCTCGTAATCGAAGGTTCCACTGTACATGTAGATAATATTACCAGGATAGCATTCTTTCACCTCAGAAATATTGCCAAGACAAGAAACATACTGTCATTAAACAGTGCAGAAAAACTAGTTCATGCTTTTATCACCTCTAGGTTGGACTATTATAATGCCTTACTGTCTTGTTGTTCAACGAGGTGCATAAACAAGCTTCAATTAGTCCAGAATGCAGCAGCAAGAGTCCTCACTAGAACCGCAAGATACAAGCACATCACCCCTGTCTTATCTTCACTGCATTGGCTCCCTGTGAAATTTTGCATCGATTTTAAAATACTACCATTGACATATAAAGCATTAAATGGTCTCGCGCCACAGTATCTGAGTGAACTGCTAGTGTCTTACAATCTGCCATGACTACTTCGATTATACAGGTTGCTTGTCAGTACCACGTATTATGAAAACTTTAGCAGGGAGGAAAGATTTTTCTTTTGCTGACTCGTCCTGGTGTCCTGCTTCTGGTTGGAGATCTCATCACATGTGGTCAGCCTGGGATGTGTGTGGTGCCTGGGAACAGTTCCACTTTTCCACGTTAACAGTCCTGTCTTAAGTTGATGCAGACAGCTGTTCTCTGAGGACTTGTGACTGTTGAGTCTGGTTCCTCTCAAGGTTTCTTCCTATTATCATCTCAGGTAGTTTTTCCTTGCCACTGTCGCCGTCGCCCTCGGCTTGCTCATCAGGGACAGACTTATTTTGATTCATACACGTTCACATCTCATGCAAACTTAAATAATTATTTTGATTGTGTAAAGCTGCTTTGCGACAATATCAGTTGTGAAATGCGCTATACAAATAAAGTTGAATTAAAAAAATTCTCATGAATCTGTGGCTTTGCAAAAGTCAGCATTGTGTTCAAAAGGCAGATGAAAGCATGCACCGATATGCACAGCTTAATCAATAATAGTACCACAAAAAACACAAATATGAACTCACTAAATAAATTTTGCCTTTTACAATGTGAAAAAAGCTGTGAGCAGCTTTGTTTCAATTATATATAATATATATTATTGCTGTGAAGTACTGATAATTGATAAGACATTCTGCAATATAATTAATTTTTTTACACTTAGCTTTATATTGTCACAAACTGGTATGACAGGTGTTTCGGGCGGATTTTATCGCCGTGGGCGTAGAAAGGCGCAGAGGGGTTGTTTCAACATAAGGTCTTTAATTGTGCACAAACAGAAAACAAACAAAACATACGACTCTACATACACACATATCCTCAGTCTCTTAAAGTATATACCATCTCTTTAGAAGTATACAAACATCTTTAACATAGAAAGATCCCTTAAGCATTTCAGACCCTTTAGCCTCCTGACTACTGGCAGTTCAAATCTGTCTTTTCTAGAGGACATTTGTAAACTTGAATATCTCCCATATCCTTCATGCTACCTAATTAACTCCTCTTGTGCTTTGAAGAGGACATTTAGGACATTTAAATGATACCAGATTTATAGGGGTGGGGCTTTGGGAACTTCCTCTTCCTCCTTTAAGAAAATGGTAGCAATCACCAAAGGTATCACCACCAGGACATTTTATGGAAAGAAGAAAAGTAACTGCTTAATCTTTATTATTGACAAAATTTTATCTTGAAATGTTGTTGTTTTATTTTACATGAATCTCTAAAAAATCACTTTAATTAATTTTCTAATGTAATGTATGAATATTTTTTCATGATAAGTGAGCATTTATAAAATGGCTCACGGCGCTTCCGCATTCCTCCCAGGCTCACGCTGCACACAGACCTCTCACACCGACTCCCTCGGCACACACAGCTTCCCGACACAGAGCAGCAAGTTTTCCAGCAACAAGCACGTTTATAAAAACACCTCTGCCAAGCTCTCTTCCAACTCTACATCAACCAATATACAACATAACCAATCTCAAGGAGTTCCTCCCCTGCACTTGGATCCATCACGGCCCGAGAGCTTCCATCAGACCTACAGGGTCTTATTGATTTAGCTACACGCATCGATGCCCGTAAATGTTCCCGACATGAGGCGCGCCGACCCTTTAGTAACTTTCATACCCCAGCTCCCTCATTTACCATTCCTGAGTCACTTCCTGAACCCATGCAAATCGGTCGGACACATATTTCGCCAAGGGAGTGTCAACAGATGAGGGATGATGGGGCTTGCTTTTACTGTGGCCAGTTGGGCCATGTTGTGTGCTCCTGTCCACTAAAAGGCCGGGCCTCCCAGTAGTTCTGGGGGTACAGGGGGGCCCCACTTCTACTCTTTCCCCAGACCAGCGCTCATGTTTTCCCGTTACCCTGACCCTTAACAACCGTTCCTATATCACCCACGCCTTAGTAGATTCCGGGGCCAACCAAAACCTAATCTCCACCTCTTCTGCTTCTCTATTCAAAATCCCACTCACTCCCTCATCCCAACCACTTGTAGTTCAGGCTCTTGATGGCAGTAGACTCGCCCTGATCACGCATCGCACCTCCCCCGTTACCTTACAGTTCTCAGGCAACCACATTGAGACCATCACTTTTCTTCCATGGCTAAGGTTCCGTAACCCCCACACAGATTGGCTGAAACAAAGCATCCTGGGTTTGAGCCCCACCTGCCTCTCGTCATGCCTACGCACTGCCACCACTGGGCGAACCTTGCCCTCCTTCCAGGAGGAGATTCCCAATCTGGAAAAAGTGCCTACCAAATACCATGATCTTCGACAGGTTTTTTAGCAAAGCACGGGCCGTCTCGCTACCACCTCATCGTCCCTATGATTGTGCTATTGATCTTCTCCCTGACACCTCCCCTCCCAAGGGCCGACTATATTCTCTCTCCTGCCCTGAGAGAGAGGATATGGAACAATATATTAACGAGTCGCTTGCAGCAGGGATAATTCGCCCATCCTCCTCACCTGCAGGGCCAGGATTCTTTTTTTGGAGAAGAAAGACAAGTCCCTCAGACCCTGCATTGACTACAGGGGATTAAAGGAGATCACGGTCAAGAATCGCTACCCACTTCCACTAATGTCATCTGCCTTTGAAATGCTCCAGGATGCCCGAATGTTCACCAAACCTAAGAAACGCCTACCATCTGGTCAGAATAAGGGAGGGTGACGAGTGGAAGACCGCCTTCAATACCCCCACTGGTCATTATGAGTTCTTAGTTGTTCCGTTCAGTCTAACTAATGCCCCAGCAGTCTTCCAGGCGCTAGACGACATCTTAATCTTCTCACCCTCTGAAAAGGAACACAAGCTCCAAGTTCGCCAAGTCCTGCAATGCCTGCTGGAGAACAAGTTGTATGTCAAGGCAGAAAAATATAGATACAGATAGTATCTATCCAGTAATGTAAACTTTAAAGCACTTTTTGTAAGTTGCTTTGGATAAGAGCATCTGCCAAATGCCTAAATGTAAATGTAAAAATGTGAATTTCACTGCTCTTCCACCTCCTTTCTAGGCTGTCATCTCACCGTTGGGCATTCAAATGGACTTCTATCGCCGATTCATTAAGAATTACAGTATGGTGGCTACCCCACTCACAGCACTCACCTCGACCAAGACCTCGTTCTATTGAAACCCCCTGGCAAACAACGCCTTTGAGGACCTCAAGCGTCGATTTACCATGGCACCCATTCTCACCTTCCCCGACCCCTCCCTTCAGTTTGTCGTAGAAGTGGATGCTTCTGAGACGGGTGTAGGGGCCGTTCTTTCACAAAGATCGCCCAAGGACAACAAGCTTCATCCTTGCTCCTTCTTCTCCCGCCAACTCACACCCCCTGAATGAAATTATTACATTGGGGACTGGGAACTATTGGCAGTCAAACTGGCCCTCGAGGAGTGGAGGCACTGGCTGGAGGAAGCAGAACACCCTTTTCTTGTATGGACGGATCACAAGAATCTCGAGTACTTAAGGACAGCCAAAAGACTTCATTCTCACCAGGTGCGGTGGTCACTCTTCTTCGCCCGCTTTTACTTCACATTATCATATCTAAGAATGTCAAACCTGACACCCTTTCCAGGCAATTCTACACCTCCAAGCACACTCCCACGATGGAAACCACCCCCCCCCCCTCCATGCCTTGTGGCTATTACACAGCTGGATGTGGAAAATCTGGTCCAACAGTCTCTCGAACAGGAACCAGGCCCAAGTAATGTTCCCCTGAGCATGCTCTTCGTTCCTGCGTCAGTGAGACCCCAAGTGCTTGACTGGGCAACAAGTAACAAGACGACTAGCCGGCCCCCTGAGGGTCTCCTAAGACCCCTCCCCATTCCCCACCATCCATGGTCTCACATTTCCATAGATTTTGTCACTGGACTACCACCGTCGAACAATAACACCTGCATCTTAACTGTTGTAGACCAGTTCTCCAAATCAGCCCATTTTATTCCGCTACCCAAACTTCCATCTGCCAAAGAAACTGCAGAGTTGCTCATCAACCATGTTCTGTCTCCATGGATTTCCGTTGGACATTGTCTCTGACAGAGGACCGCAATTCTTAGCACAGTTCTGGAAGGCCTTTTGCGGTCTTACTGGTGCCACCCCCAGCCTCTCATCTGGTTTTCACCCCCAGACTAATGGACAAACAGAACGCATGAATCAGGAACTGGAAAAAGCATTAAGGTGCATGGCCTCTCGTGATGCAGCCTCCTGGAGTCGCTTCCTACCCTGGGTGGAATATGCCCACAACTCGCTCCCCACCTCTGCCATGGGGATGTCTCCGTTCCACTGCTGCCTCGGGGGTCAGCCACCATTATTCCACCCCCCCAGGAAAGAGGAAGCTGCAGTCCCCACTGCCCAAGCCTTCGTCTGCCACTGCAGAAGAACGTGGCAGCGGGCTCATATCCAATTGCAGCGCACCGTCAGCTCCTTCCAGAAGCCTTCACAGTCCATAGACTCCTTAAGTCTCGCCACCGCGGATGTGGTCTCCAGTATCTGGTGGACTGGGAGGGCTATGACCCTGAGGAGAGAAGTTGGGTATCAGCCAGGTTCATCCTAGACCGCTCCCTTATATCTACCGCCCCTTATATCTCACCGCCTCATCTTCCGCTCTCCACACACCTGTGCCCCATCACTAATCATCTCGCTTACCTATTTAAACCACACGCTGACATCACCTTGTCGCCAGATTAACAATTTTCCAGCGTTTTCCTAGACCTTGATTTCCTGATACCGACCACGCTTTGCTTTTCCCGACCTCGCTTTCGCTTCACGTTTTGGATTCCCACGCTCACGGACTTTGTATTATCGACCAACGGATGTGTTTTTGAGGATTACGAACTTGGATCATGGATATTCTATTGTCTTTCTGGCTTTGAACCCTGCTCACCCATCGACCATGAATAAACTCTGCAAACCAGCCACCATCCTGCACGACTTCTCAGCGCGCTCGCCGGCTTCATTGCGAAGATCACGCTCTCGCTGGTTCCTCGCGCTTCCATATTCCTGCAGGAGTCGCGCTGCACACAAGGCTCTCTCGCCAGCTCACGGTGCCTCCGCATTCCTGCACGAAGCGCGCTGCACATGAGGCTCTCTCGTCGGCTCACGGTGCTTCCGCATTCCTGCACGAGTCGCGCTGCACACGAGGCTCTCTCGCCGACTCATGGTGCTTCCGCATTCCTACACGAGTCGCGCTGCACACAAGGCTCTCTCGCCGGCTCACGGTGCTTCCGCATTCCTGCATGAGTCGCGCTGCACACAAGGCTCTCTTGCCGGCTCACGGTGCTTCCGCATTCCTCCCAGGCTCACACTGCACACAGAGCTCTCACGCCGACTCCCTCGGCACATGCAGCTTCCCGACACAGAACAGCAAGTTTTCCAGCAACAAGCACGTTTATAAAAACACCTCTGCCAAGCTCTCTTCCAACTCTACATCAACCAATACACAACATAACCAATTTCAAGGAGTTCCTCCCCTGCACTTGGATCCATCACGACCTCTGACCCCTAACAAAGAGTGAGAGTTCAATCACACATAAATTATCTTCAAGGCGTTTGAGATCGCGTGTGAGAGAGAGAGCGAAAGAGAGAGATTCAGCTTTATGCAAGACACAAGTAATTTTTACAACAAATGTTTATGGATAGATTACTTGGAAAATTCCAGAAAATTATGTCATGTCTCTAGAAGCTTATAATAGGCATATCATTTGAATCAACTGGAAGTGTACCTGTGGGCGTAAGGCCTACCTTAGTATGTTTAAAATTGAATTCCAAAATTGTATAAAAGATATGATGTTAGTATACTTGTTATATATTAACTGGTGACACAACTTTTTTTTTAGTATATTTGCAATGTACTATTGAATATTTCAATATACTTATTAAGTTTTTTTTTTTTTTTCCACTTGGGTAGCCCTACTTACAAATTCATATTTAATCATTGTCTATCGAATTAACAATAGCTGAGATGACAAATTGCATTTTGCATTTAAATCAGTATTTTTTTTTCATGATCTTGATGCTTGTGTGTGTGTGTGTGTGTGTGTGTGTGTGTGGTTAATAAAATCTCAGTATACATGTAAACAGGGACATGTAAATGTAAACAAACAAACATTATACATGTAAATAAATATCCTAGTCACCTTGAGGTGGGTGTGGTTATTATTCGTTTGGAATTTTAAGTTATTTCTCTTATTACTCCCCATAGGTTAGCCCTTGTTGGATTAACTTTAATGTATTCCCCATACTATATGTGTTTCCTTTCTACAATAGTAAAATACACTCTCTCAAACTTGATATGGGGTCTAAAAAAGTATTATAGTTGGGTCAACATCCTGATGACCAGTGTAAAAATAAAAGACAAAAAATACTACTACTACTACTACTATTACTAGTACTACTAATAATAAATAATAATAATAATAATAATAATAATAAGTAGAAGGAAAAGAAGAAGAAGGTCAGCACTATTATTTGCAAAGGAGAAAGTTTTATTATAACTTTTAAACTTGATGTTTGACAATATGCTCCTAGGTGATGTCAAACAAGGAATCTATTTAAAACTAAACTTAGAGACATTTCGACATAAACAAAAATGGTTAACTAATTACCCCGTTTCTCTATAGTATTAATTAGCGACATGTTTACTAGCGACATGTTTTCATTATCATTGTTGCCCTTGGAGGGACCATTAGTGACATGTTTTCATTATCTTTGTTGCCTTGGAGGGACTGGTACACAAACAGTGCTACTGCATTTGCTTAGGAGAAAGCTAAAACAAAGCTGTATAGGCATGGACATACTCACACACACACACACACACACACACACACACACACACACATATATTGCGTCTAAAAGGAAAAATAAAGCCTACATTTAATTATCTTAAAATTGGTTGATATGTATGTCTATTAATCATATATCGTAGATGATGATGTATCAAGTTGCAATAATAATAATAATAATAATAATAATAATAATAATTTTAGAAGAGGCACACATTAGGCACACTCCAGTGGTAAATATTAACCCAATTCTTGAACCAATATGTTAAAAATGATCTAAAATGCAAATGTAATACTTTTCTAGGTTTTAGCTCCTTTTTAAATAAAAGGCCTGCACATTTTGGGTTTACTGAAGTGTTTATCTTTCTTCTCCATGATGATCATGTAAAAATCATGAGCACTTGTTTTTATACTCTACACAATTGATAAAAGTAAAATTCTGTGTTTTTAATGGGTGTAATTAGTTATGCTAGTTTATACTTAGCTTAATGATTATATCCTGCATTATGTCTGATATTCTTCGGATTGGCTCAGATCTGCCGTTATGATGACAAAAATAAAGATAGATGAAAGTAGATAAATTCCTGCATCCCAATTACGGAACAAATTAGGTACTGTAACATAATTTATCTGAAACATGTCTGCTTATTTATCTGAAACTTATCTGCTTCATCAATGATGATACGAATATTATGTGAGGTTTATTTGCTGGAACATGGAAGAACATGTCTGTTCACCTTCTCTATGTCTAACAAATTTGTTGTTCTTTCAAAGTAATGGTTTCTTAGCCTAAAATATATCTGCTGCTCGTAATATATGTGGGCTCGAATCTGTGGTAGTGTAAATCAGAGGTTCATGAGGCTGGTCATTGTTATAAACTAGGATAGGTAGCTCTTGGCCTTCCTATCCTGGTACAGTCCTCATGAAAGCCAGTCCTATTCATACTGTTTTAAGGGGTTTTAACTGATCTTGATGCATTCAAATTTCTTGAGATTTTGTTGGATTGACTAACCTTCGTTTCTTGATTTGCTCAGTAGTTGTAGAAGCACTAATAGGGCTATTAACTCTGTACCCATCCCTTCTTCTGCACAAGCCAACTTATAGTCTAAAGGAAATTACGAAGGAAAGAAATATCACAAATTAACTTTTGACAAAGCACATCTGTGCAGTGAAATCCATTCAAGGTGATGATAGAATGACATGAGGGTGCCAGGCTGTATCAAAGCTAAATGTAGCTACATTTAGTAGCTAAATGTAGCTACATTTAGCTACTAAATGTAGCTAAATGTAGCTACACCTAAATGTAGGTGCCAGGCTGTATCAAAGCTAAATGTAGCTACATATGTAGCTAAATGAGCTTTGTTCATCTAAAGTATAAACATATTCTGGGTTGTTTCAATTTTTTTCACTCCAGTGCTTCACAGTTGGAATTGTATTTTTGTAACCTTGAATTGTAACCTTTTTCCCCAGACATCAATTGTCATTACGGCCATACAGTCAATTTCTTTGTTTCATCAGACCATAGGACATTTATTCAAAAATAATATATTTGTCCATCAAACTGCATTTCCAATTTTTATGGTGGTTTTGGAGCAGAGGCTTCTTCTTTGCTAAGCAGCCTTTCAGGTTTTGTCAAGATCAGTTTCCTTTTACTGTGGATATAGATACTTTTGTATCAGTTCCTTCCAGTGTATTCACCTGATTTGTTGCTGTTGTTTTGGGATTGTTATCTTTTCATTTCTAATAGTTATATTTTTTGTTCCAAAGCACTGGTCCTCCTTAGTGGTATGATGGCTGCATAGTCCCATGGCGTTTGTACGTGCATAGTATTATTGAGACAGATGAACATGTTACCTTCTGGCATTTTTTTAGTTTGAACGTAGGCCTTAAAATACGCCCACAGGGTACACCTTCAGTTGATTCAAATAAGCTTATAAAGCTTATATGACATAATTTTCTGGAATTTTCCAAGTAATCTATCCATAAACATTTTTTGTAAAAATTACTTGTCTTGCATAAAGTAGATATCCTTAAACACTTGGCAAGCCTACAGTTTTATCAGCACAAAATCTTTTTAGTGGTTAAAGAAATATTTTTTTATACATTTGTGTATGTGTGTATGTAAACATCTAACTTTAACTGTAAATATTATAATTTTCTTTTCATTTCTGTATGTTTTTATGTATTTGCTGATAAATGGTTTCCTTTGTGTGTTTTCTGTGTTGTGAGTTTCACAGGCCATGGTAGAGGGCAACCAGTCTGAGCATGTGACAGACAAGTCACGCTCATTTTAAATGCCTGATAATACAGTTCTTGCAGGTCACGGACTGTATTTTCATTAGTTGCATATAGCTTTATTGGTGATGGCTGGGTGTGTCAATGTATGCACTTTGATTTAAAGTGTGGGTGGCTAAGTGTCACTAACCCTAACCATAGGTGAAGTGATGAAGGGTTTGAATTGAGATGTGTGGAATACGGGATGGGTTCGGAGCGCCGCAGGCAGCTGGAGCCGGTAGGTGACAGGATTGATCCCGAGGGTGATGCGATAAGGGCCGATGAAACTGGGTTAAAATTTTACGAGATTCTGCATGGAATTGGATTATGGGATTAACAGTTATTGTTAATGAAATTATCACAGATCAGGAGTTTGATCTATTATCCTTAACAGAAACCTGGATTAAACAGGATGAGTATGTTGCTCTAAATGAAGCGAGTCCTCCTGGATACAGCTACATACACCAGCCCCGGCTAACTGGTAGAGGAGGAGCAGTCGCAGTTATTTATAACAATAATCTGTCTATCGTACAAAAACACAGTTTTAAATTTAATGCATTTGAAGCTCTCTATAGTAACATAAAGTCAGCTCAGTCGATCCCGCTAATCATCATTTACAGACCCCCAGGGCCGTACTTGGAGTTTCTCTGTGAATTTGCAGATTTCCTCTCAAACCTTGTTGTTTCTGTAGACAAAGCGTTAATTGCTGGAGACTTTAATATTAATTTTGAGAATCCAGAAGACCCTCTGAGAACAGCATTCTTGTCCATACTGGACTCAGTAGGAGTAAATCAGTGTGTAGTAGGACCCACTCATAAAGCAGGTCACACTTTAGATTTAATATTATCCTTCGGATTAAGTATAAGAAATATAACCACAATTACACAGTCTGAAGTTATCTCAGATCACTATCTTGTCTCGATTAAAGCGTGTCATAGTAATAATGTATGCACAGCACCGCGCTACCGCCTTAAACGTACATTTACATCAAATACCACACAGAGCTTTATCAATAATCTTCCAGAGTTATCAACTTTGATTGGATCGCCATCTGACTTCACAGAACTTGAACAGGCGAATGAATATCTAGAGTCAACACTTCGTTATAGCTTAGATAATGTAGCTCCAGTTAAAAGGAAAATGATTAGAGATAAACTCGCTCCTTGGTATAATGACCACACGCGCTTTAAAACAAACCGCTCGAAAATTTGAACATAAATGGCGCCAAACTAAATTGTTAGTATTACAAATAGCTTGGAAGGAGAGCATCCTGAACTATAAAAAAGCACTCAGTGATGCTATTCAATTCGATTCAATTCAATTTTATTTATATAGCGCTTTTAACAATTGACATTGTCGCAAAGCAGCTTTACACAATAAAAAGAAGTAAGTTTTTATGCAATGTGTATGAATCAAAATGATAAGATTGTCCCTGATGAGCAAGCCGAGGGCGACGGTGGCAAGGAAAAACTCCCTGAGATGGTAATAGGAAGAAACCTTGAGAGGAACCAGACTCAACAGGGAACCGATCCTCATCTGGGTGATAACGGATAGCAGAGAATGATCAGCATAATAATGTGTACTGGAAGTTCAGTGTAACAGGAGATGTGTTAAAATTTAAATTAAAAGGAGTCCAGTTTGTTCCCGGAGGCTCAGGTAGACTGTAGGAGATTCCAGTCCTGAGCTATCGAACAACTGAAGTCACAGGTCCCCAGAGCATCAATCGATGATAGGACAGTCTTCATGGAAACCATCCCCAGCCACCAAGCGCATCCAGGCAGACCACACGGGGCATCCATGTGACGGGATCTCCAACCAGAAGCAGGACTCCAGGACGGGTTAGACGGCTCCAGAGGGCAGAGGGGTCTGGATCACTGGCAACTCAGGAGCGAACATGTATAGCTCGACAGAGAGACAGAGAGAGAGGGAAAAGGAGAGAACAGAAAATAAGGAGAGATGGCAGTTAGGTATGGTCACAGTCAACATGTATAAGGTGAATGTATATTAGTGCAAAGTGCAAGCAGGGACTCCGGCAGGACTAACTATAACAGCATAACTAAAAGGGAGAGCCAGAAGGAAACACAAACATGAGGGCTCCCTGAGATGTAAAGCAACCAATCACCTCACCGTCAACAAACCTGAGTGAACAATGAGAGTGGGGAGGACAGCATCTAAACATACCAGTTCACCAGAATACTCTACGTCCATGAGTCCCCCAGATCTGCTCCTTTACCTAAGGTTAATCTATTTACAAAAATGCTTGGCTAAATAAATAAGTTTTTAGCCTAGACTTAAACACTGAGACTGTGTCTGAGTCCCGAACATTAACAGGAAGACTATTCCATAACTTTGGGGCTTTGTAAGAAAAAGCTCTGCCCCCTGCTGTAGTTTTAATAATACGTGGTACTGACAGGCAGCCTGCATCCTTTGATCGAAGTAGGCGTGGCGGATCGTAAGACACTAACAGTTCACTCAAATACTGTGGCGCGAGACCATTTAGTGCTTTAAATGTCAAAAGTAGTATCTTGAAATCGATGCGAAATTTCACAGGGAGCCAATGCAGTGTAGATAAGATAGGGGTGATGTGCTCGTATCTTCTGGTTCTAGTGAGGACTCTCGCTGCTGCATTCTGTACTAACTGAAGCTTGTTTATACACCTAGTTGAACAACCAGACAGTAAGGCGTTACAATAGTCCAACCTAGAGGTGATAAAAGCATGAACTAGTTTTTCTGCATCATTTAGTGACAATATGTTTCTTATCTTGGCAATATTTCTAAGGTGAAAGAAAGCTATCCTGGTGATATTATCTACATGAGATTCAAACGAAAGCCTGGAATCTATAATCACACCAAGGACTTTTACTGTTGCATTTGATGGAACAGAAAGGCCATCTAAAGTTAGTGTGATCAGAAAGCTTACTTCTAGCTACTTGTGGTCCTATGACTAGAACTTCTGTCTTATCAGGACTAAGCAGAATAAAATGAGTTAACATCCAATCTCTTATGTCCTGCACACACTGCTCAATTTTAGCAAACTGGTTTTTCTCATCTGGTTTTGCTGAGACATATAATTGTGTGTCATCAGTATGACAATGAAAACTGATACCATGTTTACGAATTATGTTGCCCAGAGGAAGCATGTAAAGGGAAAAAAGCAGTGGGCCTAAAACTGAACCCTGTGGAACACCAAACTCCACTTGAGAACATGAGGAATGGTTACCATCTAAATCTACAAACTGATAACGATCAGTCAAATAGGATCTGAGCCACAAGAGGGCAGTTCCCTTAATTCCTCATACCTTTTCTAATCTGTGAAGGAGCATACTATGATCAATGGTGTCAAAAGCTGCACTGAGGTCCAGTAACACAAGTATAGTGATGCAACCCTGATCAGAGGCCAATAGGAGGTCGTTTACTACTTTAACAAGTGCTGTCTCTGTGCTGTGATGAGGCCTAAATCCTGAGTGATACAGTTCATTTATGCTATTTCTGTGTAGATCTGAACATAGCTGCTGTGATACTACCTTTTCCAGAATCTTGGAAATAAAGAGAAGGTTTGATATTGGCCTGTAATTAGAAAGGTGAAAGGGGTCAAGGTCAGGTTTCTTTATTAGCGGTTTAATAACGGCTAATTTAAAGGATTTGGGGGTATACCCACTGCTGAGTGAACAGTTAATTACTTTCAACAGGGGTTCTATTATTGCTTGTACTATCTGCTTGAGAAAATGTGCCGGTATAGGATCTAATATACAGGTTGACGATTTTGAAGAAGAGATGAGTGAAATTAGCTCCCTCACTTCAAGAGGAGTAAAGTATTTTAAGTTCTGATGTGATGTGGTTAGTTCATCTGTATTACTTAAATTGTCTGGTTTCAAAGCCTGAATTTTTTACCTAATATTTATGATCTTGTTATTGAAAAACTTAATGAAATCCTCACTACTGCATGATGTTGTGGAGATTTCTGCAGTGGTCTTGTTTTTAGTTCATTTAGCTACAGTATTAAATAAAAATCTTGGGTTGTTTTTGTTATTTTCTATAAGAGTGGAAAGATACGTTGATCTAGCATCCAAACAGTAGCTTCCTGTTTTTCGTATTGTTCCCGCGAAAGTTCCTCGTCTGTTTGAAACAGCGTTTTATATTATATTTTGTTTAGTTTTTTATAATTATATATTTTTCCCGTTTTTACGCTTTAATACTACTGGACTTTATCCGATTTTTTGCGCTTTTTGGGAGAACGCGCGTATCATCTGACCAACAACAAGCGAATCCATCACCAAATAATCACAACTCCGGCACAAAGGTACGTTATCATGTCTACCATTCAGCTCGCTCAGTGTGTGGAGTGCAGGATGTTTAGACATTCTTCCTCCGTCATTAGTGATAATTTTATTTGTGATAGGTGTGTGTTAGTTAGCACCCTGACGGAGAAGATAGTAGCATTAGAGGAGCGCATCCAGACTTTAGAGAGGGTTAGAGAGCGCGAGAGCAGCGTTAATCCTGTAGTGGAAAGTCTGGGTGCCACAGGTGGAGATAATCATCCCCCGACTCCGGCAGTAGAGCCCTCACAGCGGGGCGAGTGGGTGACGACTCGGCGGCATACTCGTTCAGCCAAAGCTAACGCTAAGGCTAGCCCACCGGAGCACACCTCTTCTGCGCTTCACGTGTCCAACAGGTTCGCTCTCCTCAGTGATGCACCCGCTGAGAAACCTGAAAGAGCTCTGGTTATAGGAGACTCTATACTGAGACATGTGAAATTAGCTAGGCCTTTAGGGGCGCCAGCGGCAGTGGTCAGGTGTATCCCGGGAGCCAGAGCACCGGACATAGCAGGTAATCTTAGGGCTCTAGGTCAGCATAGGTTCTCTAAGATAGTGGTACATGCTGGAGCTAACGATATACGCCTTCGTCAGTCAGAGGTTAGTAAGAGTAACTTTACAGACGTGTTTAAAATAGCGAAGGCGATGTCCGAAGAAGTAGTTTGCTCTGGTCCCATCCCAATGAGACGTGGCGACATAGCTTACAGCAGGTTATGGTCGCTGAACCGCTGGATGTCCAGGTGGTGCTCCGAAAACAACGTGGGCTTCATTGACAATTGGAAGAATTTTGAGGGCAAAACTGGCCTGTTAGGCCGGGACGGTGTCCATCCCACTCGGGAAGGTGCTGCTCTCATTTCTTGTAGTATAGCACATAGTCTCAGAAGAGGCCTAGTTAATCGGTGACAATCCAGAGCCAAGGCCAGGGAGCAGGCAGACAGGCTAAACCAACCGTCTGCTAGCTGCATAGAGTCGTCACTCAGGGTTCATCATATTGAGACTGTGTCTGTTCCCCGAGATAAACATAAACATACATTTAGAAAGACTCAGAAAGTCTGTTTTAGTAATTTAATTAACATAGAGACCACAAACTCAGACCACACTGAATGTGCAGACAGCACCTCTGATCTGAAGCTAGGACTGTTAAATATTAGATCTCTCGCATCTAAAGCAGATTAAAGCAGATATAAGACAGAGATATTATTTATTGTCCCAAAAACCAGTACACACCAGCTCTCACAATTCAGCCTGTGTTTAGAAGGATGTACTGTTACCACCAGCTCGACAGTGAAAGACCTGGGTGTAATATTAGACAGTAACTTATCCTTTGAAAATCATATCTCCAACATCACAAAAACATCCTTTTTCCACCTTAGAAATATTGCCAAGCTTAGGAACATTTTATCTGTATCTGATGCAGAAAAGCTGGTTCATGCATTCATGACCTCCAGACTGGACTACTGTAATGCATTACTGGGTGGCTGTCCTGCATCCTCAATTAACAAGCTACAGTTAGTCCAAAATGCAGCCACCAGGGTTCTCACTAGATCCAGAAAATATGATCATATAACCCCAATATTATCATCCCTGCACTGGCTACCTGTTCAGTTTAGAATTAATTCCAAAATAGCATTACTTACGTACAAGGCTCTAAACAGTCTAGCTCCCACATACCTAACCAGTCTTCTGATACGTTACAATCCACCACGCTCCTTAAGATCAGAAAACTCCGGACTACTGGTAGTTCCCAGAATATCAAAATCTACAAAAGGAGGTAGGGCCTTTTCATATTTAGCTCCAAAACTTTGGAATAGCCTTCCTGACAGTGTTCGGGGCTCAGACACAGTTTCCCAATTTAAAAGTAGACTCAAGACGCATCTCTTTAATCTGGCATAGACATAATTAATTTCTTTACCTCATACTCCAGTACATCTATCCTGAATGGCAACCACACTAATTCTTTTCACCTGCTCTTTATTTTTCCACCCATCCTGAGGCATCTGGAGATTGTGCCAGCTTCAGTAGACAGAGGCCAACCCTGCGAGGTTCCTGAGGCATCCTGAGAAGGACCTGCTCCAGCTGGATTCTTCTTCATGTTGGTTTGGAACTACACATGCTGCTCCTGAGCTCCCAGTGATCCAGACCCCCATCTGCCCTCTGCACCTGCTGACTCATCCCTGAGCTGAACTGGACTTTGTGTTAATTTAAATAACTTCTATTATATCGAACTTTCATCTGCATAACACACATGATGTTATACAATTTCTGTTATCTGTTATCACCCAGATGAGGATGGGTTCCCTGTTGAGTCTGGTTCCTCTCAAGGTTTCTTCCTCTTGCCATCTCAGGGAGTTTTTCCTTGCCACTGTCACCGTCACCCTTGGCTTGCTCATCAGGGACAATCTCATTATCTAGACACATTTTTCTTACACATATATACATTTCCATAAGTCTTCTTTTCATTTTCTTTTCATTTCTGTGAAGCTGCTTTGAGACAATGACCATTGTTAAAAGCGCTATAGAAATAAAATTGAATTGAATTGAATTGAATTGAATCTGGGGGACTGGTGAACTGGTATGTTTAGATGCTGTCTTCCCGACTCTCATTGATCACTCAGGTTTGTTGACGGTGAGGTGATTGGTTGCTTTACATCACACGGAGCCCTCATGTCTGTGTTTCCTTCTGGCTTTCCCTTTTAGTTATGTTGTTATAGTTAGTTCTGCTGGAGTCCCTGCTTGCACTTTGCACTAAATATACATTCACCTTATACATGTTGACTGTGACCATACCTAAGTGCCATCTCTCCTTATTTTCTGCTCTCTCCTCTCTCTCTCCTTCTCTCCTTTTCCCTCTCCCTGTCTCTCTGTTATGCTATACATGTCGCTCCTGAGTTGCCAGTGATCCAGACCCCTCTGGGCTCTGGACCCGTCTAACCCATCCTGGAGTCCTACTTCTCGTTGGAGATCTCGTTGCATGGATGCCCTGTGTGGTCTGCCTGGATTCATGTGGTGGCTGGGGATGGTTTCCACGAAAACTGTCTTGTCCTCGATTGATGCTGACAGCTGTTCTCTGGGGACCTGTGACTTCAGTTGTTCGATAGCTTAGGACTGGAATTTCCTGGAACAAACTGGACTCCTTTTAATTTTTACACATCTCCTGTTATACTGAACTCCCCCGAGAAACACATTTACACCACATAAGCAATTAGCACCACATAAGTCAATACATTCTCTGTTGAGGTTTCTCCCCCTCCAACTTCTCCTAAGTTTGTCTTTGTTCTGTTGATGTAGTTTTTAAAACCCAAACATTTATTTATATTGAGAAAATGACTCACATGAGTAAAAAAAAATAGCATAGGTACATATGATTAAGTGTTCAATGGTTGTTTGTTTGTTTCTATGACCATAATAATAATAATAATAATAATAATAATTATTATTATTATTATTATAGCAGCATCCTTTAAGATCAGATTGGGTAGAGTAAGAGGCTAACTATTTACAGTTCTATGAAAGTTTTACTCAGTTTTATTATTATTATTATTATTATTATTATTATTATTATTTATTTTATAGCTCAACTTTTTGACTACTTAAAACAAAGTTGTCTCATATTTTAGCCAATTGATGTAGTTGGTTCAAGTAAAAAATATATCAAAACAAATTGGCCTAACAATACCCGAACAATTAAAACGCACAAACATGATGTAAAAAAAAAACTTTATTCTTCAAAGCTAAAACAGTAATTTGTATAAAAATAGGTGAATAGAAGTTGTATCACCAACTGCTTTTTTAAATTATTATTAAAGTATACAATTTATAAAAACTTTCAAACACTTTCTTTGTTTCCCCCGATGTGTAGACTCAAGGTCGTTCATGCCCCTTCAGTAGCTCCAAAAGGCCAGCCGTCACCCCTCTGAGCCAATCCTCCACTGCAGAGCTCTGGTTAAAGAGAACAAGATAATTTAAAATGGTCATTGTCTCAAAGTAGCTTTACAAAATCAAAAGAAAATTATAAGAAATTAAAATTATATTATCATATATAATTATATACAAATGAAAGGATATTATATAAGCGAAGCATTGTAAATTAAGTTGTATTTCTTTATAAATATCATAAACAAATATTATAGCATTTATTTTTTATTCAATGAAGTATTAGTATATACTAGTTTCGTTTGTCCTTTGTGTGTTTTTATTTACTTATCTAATTGTCCATATAGCTCATCGTTAGACTACATGGACTAAAATTCAAATCGGGCAACTCGGTCGCTTTACTTATAAACCTTTATTTACAACGCTTCCGTTATGTGGTCGATAGTGCCAGCTGATAGAGAAGGAACAGCCAATCAGAAGTAGTGTGTGGAAGTCTGTGATTGGTTGGTTTTGTGGCAGTTTTGTGACACTGGACTATGGGAAGCCAAACACATCAAAAGTGGGATGATTGAGCTGCCCTGGACGGACCAAATATCTGCGCGGCCCAACGGACCGCGCAACGGACAATCTGGACAGCACAGAAATGAACTGGTTTATTTGCGCAGCCCAGTGGATCGCGCAGCGCGGACCAATTTGAGCAGCACTGTTCAAATCACAATCCTGCGCGACCCACTGGACAGCGCTGCGTGACTTTGATAGAAATAGACCCCGTCCACCATAATTTTACATGTATCCACAATTTTACATTTACCCACAATTCCCCGTTGGGACCCACAAATACAAACCAGGCATGGCAGCGGGAAATTGTGGGTAAATGTAAAGTTATGGCGGACGGGGTCTATTTCTATCAGAGTCCAGTGGGTCGCGCAGGATTGTGATTCGAGCAGCGCTGCTCAAGTTGGCCCACGCTGCACGACTGAAACTGCGCGATCCACTGGGCTGCACAAATAAACCAGATCATCTCTGCGCTGTCCGTTGGGCCGCGCAGATATTTGGTCCGCCCAGAGCGCCTCAATCGGGTCCCGCGGTTTCGTCCCACTTTGACGAAAGCGCACAGGCAGAGTCGAGTGCGCACAGAATCGAGAAGTTACGCATGTGCTGAGAACATGTTGAGCGAGCAAGGGAGACACTGCATGCGCAGAATTGAGCTGTTGAACGCGCAGTGGAGGCACTGCACGCGCATAGAGTGCTTTGTCTGCTCTCAAAATGTCAAACCACGCGCTCAGAATTGTGACAGGAATATAACGCCATAATAAGACAAACATGGTTATGAGAGTTTAGCTTGCTAGCTCCGGTACACCTAATCCCAACTGCAGATTAACTCTCACCCTTCCCCTAAATCCAGAGAATACTCAGTCAGATTCTCTCAGTAATTTTCAGAGGACACAAACTCTTCTTATAAAAATATACTGAGCTCACAAAACTATATTAATCAGTTTCTCGGGTAGTGCAGCCGAAGTTAATAGTATTTCCGAAGTTTTAGCGTCTTTTTGAGTGAGAGAGTGACGTTGTGAGTTTTGTGACACTGACAGTTAGGTGTAACTCCAGACTTGGTAAACAGATGATTAAGTTACCTAAAGTTACATCTGACTGCTGCAGGCGCTGACAGTGATTTTCAAATTGGCCAATTAAAAATAATTATTAAACTGGGAACTAAACTAACACCCAAATTTTATATAAAAAAGCCACCACTTACCCTGAATAAGAAGTCCATTAAACTGTCATCTTCATCTCCATATTGCAGTTTGCTAGCGTCAGTCCGGCGGAGGGGGAGGAGGGTTAAAATCACGTGATTGCTACTCAGCAGCTAAATTGCTGGCTTCTGTTAACGTCTTCTTGAGAACAAAGCGCCATCTAGTGGTGGTGAACGGTAAATGAATAAATATGGCTTCAATGGGCATGTTTACTGTGAAATCTGGACACGCCTTTTGGCAGGAGAAGGAGGGGGGATTCACGACAGCCACACGTCAGCCATCCGCCAGCCATAAGCCATTCACACGCCAGTTGCTCAACCCTGGCTGTTTTGAGTTGCTACATCTGTACTATTTTTCTGTTCCTGAATTGTGCTGACTCTGTAGAGCTGTACAACCAATGAGCTAATGAGGTTCAACATACCCCAGTGATGCATATAAATAAAGGCACATAGTACATGTCACTTCTTACATTTACTACAACATATAGACAATTGTGCTTACTTCTCCTCTGACCATTCAATTACTGGACAAATGGCCATTTTAATTTACATTATCATATTTATTTCTGATGAAGTTTGATTTAATTAGTCACAATTATTGTCGAAGGAAGTTTAAATAATTATGTCTGTTAAAAATGATTCTAGGAACGTGGTTAATGAATTTGTCTTCACTGGATTTGACAATGTAGAAAGACCACTGACTGTTGGTGTGGTCATGCTGATATTATACTTGTTTGCTATGATTGCTAACATTGCAAATATTGGCTTTATTATCACAGATAGGCGCCTGCACCAGCCAATGTACCTTTTTATCTGCAATTTATCAATTGTAGACATGGTCTACTGTACAAGTTCATGTCCAACTATGATTGGTATTCTTATTGTTGGCTATAAAAATATATCCTACAGACCATGCATGCTTCAGATGTTTGCCTTCCATTTTAGTGGAACAATGGAGATGTTTGCTATTGCTGTTATGGCAATTGATCGGTTTGTTGCTATAAGCACACCTTTGCGATACAATTCTCTTATGACAAATTTTCGATGTGTTTCAATAACTATTTCACTGTGGTTAGTAGGAGCTTTAGTTTTGTCCATACTACCTGCTTCTGTTGCACCTCTATCAGTTTGTTACTCTACTGTAAAATACATGTTTTGTGATTATGCATCTGTTACAAGGGTAACCTGTGCAGACCCAGAGCCATATTTTAATAATGCATCTATTTTAACAAGTTGTCTAATTTTTGGAACATTCAGCTTCATCTGCTTATCTTATATCAATATTGTTATTGTTGTTTCAAGAATGACCTCATACACAGATAAGAAAAAAGCCATACATACTTGTTTAAGTCACATGGTAGTCATAGTCTGCTATTATGTACCAACTTTAACACGAATAGTCCTCACCAGAGTTGGTATTGTTTTAACACTGCAGGAACGAAATGGATTGATGGTGGGGTCAATTATTGTTCCATCTTTAATTAATCCTTTTATATACTGCTTTAGAACAAAAGAAATTAGAATTAAATTGTTTAAAATGGTTTTAAAAGTTTATCCACTTGTACAAAGAAAACAATAGGTTATTTTAGATATGACTTTTACTTTAATATTAATTATTACTTTCTTATCTACAAGTCAGTTTGCATCATTGTGTAAGTCCGTAAGCCACTATTACCGTAACTTCAAAATGTTTTTTAAATGTTTAAATGTTTTTTTTTCATTTCTGCACATATTTTATTGTTAAGACAAGAGGGAGCTTCCATTTTTCTTTATTGTATGTAATTTACAAATAAGATTTTAAAACAAAGACTAACAGTTTCTTATAACCAATAAGAAAATGTTATATGAGCAAAAGGCTATAGTTTTTTTTAATTTAATACAGAAGTGCTCTTTTGTAATTTAATAGACTTAATAATATTCATAAAATTAATCAGGATGCAATAATAAATCACTTAATTATTTTAGAATTCCATATGTCAATAGGTTTTTTTTTTACCTGCATTTGTTACAAATTCTAAATGTAGTAGGAAATACTTAGCAAAAATGTTAAATTAAAACATTTAAACTGCATACATATAAAAAAATATAAAACATACTGTACACTGCATGGAAACTACAGTATAAACTGCATTACATATAGCTCATTCACTTATTCTCCATCATCTTATCCTGCATAGGAACACAAGGTGCCTGAAGCCTATCTCAGTGAACTCATGGAAAAAAAAAAAAATTGGGTGAGGAGCAGTTAAATGATGTAGGCCAGTCCATGCTAGACTGCATGAAGAAGCGAGACTCACAATTGAAGGCCATGATAAGTGCACAACCAGCCGCTACGTCCACTCCTTTCCCTCGGTCGGGGTGCACTCCTCATCCCCCCAAGGGATGATGGAGAAAGAGATTGTGCAAGCAACACTGAGTAACTGCAATCCTTGCATTGCCATAACCACCACAAGTGAGCTAGTGCAAATAGGAACACTGGTAGAGAGGGATTTTAATGCTGTCAAAGCATTTAGGCAAAAGCAAAACCCCATTCCAGCACCTAAACAGATGAAGGAGGGCAAAAGACCCACCAGCCTCAGTATTGCCCAGGCCGGCCCTGCTCTGTTGATGGTACAGCTCACCTTAAACCATGTTCCCTGTACAGAGGTCATTGACACAGGCAACATCTTTTCCCTTATAACCGAGACCCGAGGGAAGTAATTCTCAATGGCCAATGGCTTAGTACAGGCTGCAATAGGCAAACTGCATGCCCAATGCTCCTTACAGGGAGCAGTGTCTGAGGCTTGTTTCTTTATTATGAGGGATTGTGACCTTTTATTCCCCTGTGTGCTAGGGTTGAATTTTTAAACAGAGGCAGGCATACAGATTAATTTTAGCCAGCATTCCTACACTATCCCAGGTAGATAAGGTGAATATTTCCCACACTGTACCTCCACTCATGGCCAAGTCTCCCTTTATGTGGCCAATCCATTACCCCAAGTGACTGACATCACCAATTTAACCATCTCCAATCTGGTAAGCAATGCCTCAGTGGAAAACAAATATCAGTTGCAGGAGCTGTTGTTATAGTGGCTGACAGTATGCACTGAGCAAATTGGCCACACCAAGGCAATAACCTACCATATCTACACCACCGATGAAAGATCAGTCTAGAAAAAGCATACCCTGTCCCTGTCCATAAGCAACAGGTGGAGGAGGAGGTCGCCAAAATGCTGAAAGCAGGCATTATTGGACCGTCTACCTCACCACAGGCTTCCCCTGTCATGTTGGGAGAGAAAAAGGATGGTGGGACCCGTGTTTGTGTGGACTTTAGGGCCCTTAACAGCAAAACACTGTTGGACGCCTTCCCTATGCCCCAGGTCCATAAAACCTTGGAGGCGCTCTATGGGGCTACTGTGTTTAGCTCATTAGACCTACGTAGTGGCTATTGGCAGGTGATAATGCATCCAGACACCATCCCTAAAACAGCATTCATCACCAAAAACAATCAGTATAAGTTTCTCCGTCTTCCCTTTGGCCTGAAAAATGCTGGAGCGACTTTTCAGAGGCTTACAGTAGGATCCACACAAAATAGCTGAGGCCATGTGAATGCCATGTGGATCCCATTCGGCTGCGCTTTGGACCCCGTGGTCACCCCTCTCGCTCCTGCCAGGAAGGCATGTCAAGATTTCACAGTAAACATGCCCATTCAAGCTCTATTTATTCGTTTACCTGGTGCCACCATTAGATGGCGCTTTGTTCTCTAGAACACTTTAACACAAGACAACTATTTAACTGTGCTGAGGTGCAATCATGTGATTTTAACAAATATGAACACGCAGTGCTTTTTATAAAAAAACAATAATCATGTTTTTTTGCTGTTTGTCTCCAGCATTGAATAATTATTTCATCCATTATTTGACCATGGCTGAATATAATAGCTGGAATGTGATTGTGAATGTATTGCTGAAATAAAGCTGTTCATCGGTGTGCATCGGTAGTAGTTTTCACTACTACTAATGATAATAATACTGAATGGAGAAAGCACAGTCAAAGAAGTATCATGATTGCAGGAGAGAAGAAAATGAAGAATAAATACATATCAGTATTTAAATATGTTTATGAGCTCTGTCGCTTGCTGTCGATAACATAAGAGAGATATATTTGGCTATATACTGTGGTGGAAATTCTGTAAACATTATAAAGACAAGCAATTCATACACTGGGTAAGAGCAAAGTCACAAAGGTTTTATTTTAAGCTTCTGCAGAAGGACCAGTCTCATACAGCAAACAACGATTGCAGCATGGAGAAAGGTAAAGGCTTTCTCTCAGCTGCCCTATTTTATACACAAACATCTCTGCTAACATAATCAACATTCAAATTCACAACTCTTTATCTGACCCAGACCAGATGTCCATACCTTATCATTTATTACAATCAGGTTGTTTCTGTTCTATTCTCGGCCTTGTTTTTCTAAGCTTCAGCAAGTTTAAAGCGTCTATAGTCTACGTGGCACAATTACAAATTAATACATAATTAAAATGACATTTTTCCATTACAATACATCTTTTTTGGCGTGTGTGTGTGCGCGCGCGTGCGTGCGTGCAGGCATGCGCGACTGTGTGTGTCCCCTGAGCTCCCCAGCCAAGAAAATAGTTCTGTCCAATGTCCCTGCCTTTATACCTGACAGTGTAATCGCTGCAGAACTGTCCCGATATGGAAAACTGGTCTCCCCTATGAAGAAAATCCCCCTGGGCTGTAAATCCCCTCTGATTAAACACCTGGTGTCTTTTAGGAGAGTTGTTTTTATGATTTTTAAAGAAGGTGTAGAAGAGCTAAATGCTGGTTTTAAATTCAGAGTTGAAAACTTTGACTACAGTATATTCGCCTCCTCAGACACTGACATTAAATGTTTTAAATGTGGTGCAATGGGACATCTGGTCCGTGCTTGTCCTGAAAGACAGAGCAATCCTGGTGCTTCTGAGCAACCGGGTCATGACGCGACCGTGCCGGGCGAAGCCGCTCCCCCTGCGTCTACAGCTCGGCCGTCTGCTGAGGGACCCGGTAATGCTGCTGACCCAGAGCCTATAGAGACCAAACCCCAAGCCCAGCCAGCAGTCCAAGAGTCTACCGAAGCAACACCAGAAGCAACATGCTCGGTCAAACCGGACCGAGAGAAGCCCAACGTGACCCGACTGGCACTGAGCACGGCCGAGACCGAGCACGGCCGATAAGGTCACAGAAGGCTCGGGTGCAGAGCTGGAGCTACCTGTGCTCTCGGTGATGGGTACAAGGGCGAGGAGCCACCAAGCATCAGCCTCCGCACTGTCACCAGGAGACGAGGCGGACATAGAAATGGAAAAAGAGCCCTCCTTCAAAACACCGAAAAAGAAAAAGGACCGTAAAGGAGGAGGAAAAAACTCCCCAAAAAAGACCGGAGTCAGACAGCGATGGGTACATTTCAGACTCTGTGCTGCTTCTCACCGCAGAGGAAGAAAAAATGCCAGTCATCTACAGTGAGGAATCCATACACGTTTTTAAAGAAAAGACAAAAGGGGGCTCAAAAATAAAAATAGAAGACCACTTTTCAAACAAGAGACAGTTCATTCACGACGTCAAGTATTACAGAAGACAAAAAGTTTTCGCTGAACTTGAAATCTTTAGACTAAAGAAATGGATCACCAAATTAAACAAGGAACTCGCTGAAGAGGAATTCTAGAATGATTTTTACTCCGTGCTGGACACTGGTATGTTTTCTTTTATATAAGACTGTCTTTTTATCTATATACTTTTAATGAGTGAAGTAAATATTGCAAGTTTAAATATAAATGGGGCAAGAACATGTGAAAAAAGAGCTAAACTCTATGAACTACTAAAACAGAAACATGTTGACGTGGCTCTACTTCAAGAGACACACAGCAACTCCAAGAATGTGGCGGACTGGTCGAAGTAGTGGGATGGGCTCGCAATCCTGAGCCACAATACACCACTGTGTGGTGCAGTCGCACTGCTCTTTGCTTGCAATTTCATACCGAATTCTTATACAGTAGAAGAATTTTTAAATGGGAGGCTTTTAAAAGTGAGAGCTTTTTATGAAAAAGTTTTTGTTTTTATTTGTGTGTACACTCCCACCAAGGCAGTAGAGAGGATGATGTTTTTAGACAAACTAAACAGTATAATTAATGACTGTAACTCTACTGACATTTTAATTCTGTGTGGGGATTTTAACTGCACAACTGACAACCTGGACAGAAAACATAGAGAACCTCACATGGCCTCCCGTAAACGCATGTGGGAGATGATGGAGGCCCAGGACTTAAGTGACATATGGAGAAACTTAAACAAGAAACAAAGACAGTACACCTGGGCCCATTCCATAGATAGCACGCTCTCACTGGCAAGACTTGATCAACTGTCTTATTTTACAAAATGTTTTATTGTCCCATTAGGCATCTCGGATCATAGCATTGTGCAGTGCAGTGTCAGTAGGAAAAACCTAAAGCCTAAGAGTGCCTACTGGCATTTTAACACTGTACTTTTAGAAGATGCCAATTTTATTGAGTCTTTTTACCTTTTTATGGACCAGTCTTAAATCAGAAAAAGCAGATTTTAGCTCTCTACAGCAATGGTGGGATCTAGCTAAAGCACAAATAAAAGTTTTTTGTCAACAGTACACACTCAAAATGCTAGAGATTGAAATAGTGGAACTCCAGTGTTTGGAGACCAAAGAAAATAGAGGAACTAGTGAAACCCTGAAAAACAAAAAAGCCCTAATGAACGACCTATTGGGCACTGCAGCACAGGGGGCACTGGTCCGATCACGGTTTAAACACGCAACAGAAATGGATGCTCCTTCCAAGTTCTTTTTTGGTCTGGAACAAAAAATGGACAGAAAATGATCATACATGCTGTGCGATCAGAGTCAGGGGATCTCGTATCAGAGCCCACTGAGATTCGCAAGCAGACACACAGCTTCTACTCAAAGCTGTACAGTAGTGAGTGGTCAGAAGCACATGCAATGGAGGAAACCTTCTTGAAAAATCTGCCCAAGCTGTCAGAACAAGCTGCCACCGACATGGCTGCAGAACTGACACTGGCAGAGATTCAGAAGGCTCTCCAAGGCCTGAAAAACGGGCGGGCGCCAGGTATAGACGTCTCCCTGTAGAGTTCTACAAGGCGTTTGTCAGTAATAGGACAGGATGTACACACATGGACAAAATTGTTGGTACCCTTCGGTCAATGAAAGAAAAACTCACAATGGTCATAGAAATAACTTTAATCTGACAAAAGTAATACTAAATAAGAATTCTATGAATGTTAACCAATGAAAGCCAGACATTGCTTTTCAACTATGCTTCAACCTAATTATTACAAAAAATAAACTCATGGAACAGGCCTGGACAAAAATGATGGTACCCCTAGAAAATACTGAAAATAATGTGACCAAAAGGACAAAGCGGATAAAATCAAGTGTAACATTGTACTTAAACGAATTCATAATAACATTACTAAAATTACAGTACAAATGTAGAATTACATTTTTATTAGTATCGAATTTAAGCAAAGTAAATGTTAACACAGTGAGCCTTTAGATTTTATCATGTGTAATTAGAAAGCCTACGCATGTACACTGTAAACCCAAATGCTCAAAGTAATTAAACACATTGAGTACTGTTTACCTAAATAATTGTCTGAGTACAATTTATTTGTTTGAGTAATTGTTTGAGTACAAAGTAATTAAACACACTGAGTACTGTTTACCTAAATAATTGTTTGAGTACGTAAGCACAACACTTGAGTTCATCACATTCTACTCTTCTGAACAGTGAAATGATCTGAGGCCTTAAAGTGAGCAGACATGAGGAGCATTCCAAGTTAACTTTACTGTGAGCTAATGTGAAAGGATCATCCTGTAGATCATAAATGCATTAAATGTCATCACAAGATCCACAGACAGTCACCTGGAGATGTGGTGATAATATGAGACTCTCTTTAACAGCATTCATAACAGGAGTTAATAGTATTTAATATGAACTCACCGCTCACGCGCAGGCTCTCTGCTGGAACAGGCTCCACGCTGTGCGGTTCGGATGATGTTGTGGGTCAGAGGGGTTCCGACTAGATCACACTGGATGGTTTTTATCTTATTGTTTATCTTTTCCTCACTTCAAGTATCGCAGCTCGCGCTGTGTGCTGCATGAGCCGAAGTTTGTTTAACTCTGCATGGCATTGCTCAGTGTTGCTGTACACGCGCGTCTAAATACTTACGGATACTTCCGTACGGATACTTCCATACGTTTTTATGTGTAGTGTTCGATTATCTGTGGATATTTTCGTCTGTCTAAATTTCTAGCAAATACTGTACTTCGGCATTACTTCACAGAGATTCTTCAGTAGACACGTTTGTTTGTGCGTACTTATGTCCCGCCTTCCGTGCTCGGGAAGGTGTGAATCGTTCCCGAAACCACCTCTGCAATCGGTCCAGGGATTTGTTAGCGCATATGCGCATAAACACGCAAACACACACATATACAGCATCTGCGTAGACACTTATACACAAACACTAACAGAAACTCTTATTTTTCAGGATTTATCTTTTACTTTTTTTTAAAAAGGTAAAGTGCAGGTTCATTTGTTTTAATGTATTTATTTTTTTGAGTGGTGAAACAAATAATCTGAGTTTTCATTATTTCTTTACTTGAGCAATTTTTTGCTTTGATTTACGAGTGCTTTGATTTATGCTCATAATCCAAGGTTCCACTGTATTCGTGCAAATTGTATGTATGTGAATTGGAGTACCAATATACCAGTCTGGTAGCCTTTACTGTAACATTATCATTCCTTCTTTTAGATGGCAGCTTATTGGATTATAATGTAAGCTCTATAAACTTGTCACTTCATCAAAAGGATCACTTCTCAAGCATTGTCGTGTGAATCATGATACTTTTGGTTATGGATTATCAGTGGCCCATCTTTATTTATACTGTCAATGCTCCATTAAGATCTGGGGATCCCTGCACACACATTTGTATGGTTTCTCCAATTTGCAGGAAAATAAAGAATGTAAAAGGTGTGCAATCTTTCAGATAAATTTTTTTATTAGATCCTAACAACAGATATATATATATATTTTTTTTTTTGTTGTTTTTTTTGTTTTTTTTGATCATATATATAGTACATCATTTAAATCTGCAAAGGGTCTACTTTTATTTATGCCCTGTTGAAAAATCCATACTAATACTGATTAGTGTGCGGTCTGATGATGGTCTGATGCCAGCATAACTGATGGAAGACCAGCATATCTATGCTGATGAAACCTTACCACCAGCATTGGTCTTGGTAGTTAGTGCTGGTCTGGTGCTGGTATAGCTGGTGAACCAGCATAACTGATGGAAGACCAGCATACCTGCTGAAAAATCCAGCATAGGCCAGCATGATTTATATGCTGGGCCACCAGCAAGGTTTTGGTAGTTAAAATTGGTTACCATTTTAGCTCATTATCTTGTATTTCAATAGCTATTACTGAAAATAATGTGTGATGTAAATACATGGACCGTGTAGTGTTATCTTTAAATGCATTTACATACAAGAGACAAAAATAATCAATTTACCAAAAACATTTAAATACATTATTTTACATTTATTAAATATCTGTGGGTTGTCTAAAAACACAAACACAAACAGTTTATATAAATGCACTTTTTAAAAAAAGTAATCAAAGGTAATCACTTAAAACTGAAAAAAAAAAAGCATAGGACATCATAGCTGGTTACCAGCTTGACCAGCAGTTATACCAGCACCAGCACCATGGGGTCAGCTGTTTTGGCGGTGGGACCACTTGCATTTTTTATGGTAACCATCAAAATAACTTAAAATGTTCCATCATTTTTAACCATACACATACGTGTAATGCATCGATTTATGTCTTTATTTGTTAATGTACAGTAGATTGAAGGGTGAAGAATTACCTTTTCTAATTCTGTCAACACAACTCTTTTAATTTTAATGCACAAATGAAATTAATATAATTAATTTAAACATAATTACTTTCTTTGGACCAACAAATGCCTTAGTAAAAATAAATCCCGACAGAACAGAGTTTCCATCAGTGTGTTTGGCTAAAATAAAATGTGAGGAGTGTAATGACTCCCTCCATCCGCCCCCCCCCCCTCCCCCTCTCATCTTACAGAGTCGCCCTCCCTCCTTTCTTATTTGAGGGGGCTACTGTTTGGGACTTTCACACACATACTAATTGAAACACTGCTTTATCAGGAAACTTTTTTTTTTATCACGGAAACTTTCTTAATGACACTCGAGCATGTGCACACACTAACAGAATCGCTGCTGTAAAGTAAAAATAAAACAAATGAACCTCCACTTTACCTGTGAAAAGAATGGATGGCAGGTGTATGTGTACTGCAGTTCGCTGTTCCAGCATGCCGAACCACAACCAAGATTAAAATGCAACTAAGTTCACACATATAGATCATTGTGTCTTATTGATTTTATTGATTTATTTTATTTTATTTTAGAACATTTGGACAACTTTAACTCTGACCAGCATGAATTGGTTATATTAATTGACTGATAAATAAATACATAATTAAATAAGAGATTTTTGGCTCTGTTGCTGTTCTCAATTTCTCCATTTCTACCACTTAGTACACATGATCTTAATGCTATTTTAACATACCAGATACCAGTTCTGTATGTGAATCACAATGCTTTATATGAAGTCACTTTTCATGTGAACCAAAAAAACAATGATACAAAAATATTTACAGAGAGTATAAAAAAAGTTATTCCCACTCTTTTGACTTGACCACTCATGTAAGCAGTTTCAGAATGATTTAGCATTTTCAGGTGGACACTAATGTTTACAAAAACTTCAGTTTGACTGTTTTCTTTTTCTTTTTTTTACATAAATTAAGGGAAAAGTGTATACATTTATGTAATCCAGACGGCAAGTGAGTAAAGTAGATAGAAATTAAAACACTGTTACGACACGGCTTAACTAAAATTTAAATAGCAATGACAAAAACAAACAAACAAACAAAAAAAAAACACAATAAAACCACAAAGAGAACAGAAAAAAAACTTTTAATCTAATCTTGTTATATGGACAAATAAACCTTATCCATTTTTTCTTCTTTTTTTTTTTACATGTGTATAAAAAAAAAATAAAAATTTCAATTAACGTGTTTCTTTTATACTCAGATGCTGCAAAGTTAATAAAAATTGTTATTCTGTTGGTTCAACTTTTGACAAAATTCTTAATCTTTTATTTCTGATCTCTTTACTTCTTAAAGAATATATAAATGGATTTACTAAAGAAGGACCAAGAATTACTCCGACTCTCAGACCATTTCGTTCCTCAAGTGATAAGGATACCCCAAGTCTGGTCAGGATTATTAAGACAAATGTGGGTCCATAATAGCAGATTATCACTAATAAATGACTTAAGCAAGTATGAAACACTTTTTTCTTACTACCTTTAGAGGTCATTTTGACAACAACAATAACAATTTTAAGATAAGATAAACAAATGAAACTAAATGTTCCAAACATCAGGAAAGAGGAAAAACTTGATATCAAATCGAAATATAGGTTTGGATCTGCACACGTGGCTCTGACCACAGCTGCATAATCACAAAAAATATACTTTATAGCTGAGGAGCATACTGGCAAAGGAACCAAAGTACCAGGCATAACTGCTGCTGCAGCAAAACCCAAAATCCACAGCAAGAAAGTAAGTATAACAGAACGTATATTTGTCAAAATTGAATGATAGTGCAGTGGCTTGACAATGGCAAATAATCTGTCAAAAGCCATGACTGTAATAGTAAACAGTTGCATGCTAAAGCTTAAACTAAACAAAAACATCTGAAATATGCATGGTACGTAAGATATGGTTTTATAGCCAATTATAAGAATGCCTATTGTAGTTGGACATGAACATGTTGAGTAGACCATGTCTGCAATTGCTAAATTGCAGATGAAGACATACATTGGCTGGTGTAGACGTTTATCAGAGACAACCAAGCATATGTTTGTCAAGTTAGCAAGCATTACAAGAATATATACAGTCAGAATGAGAATACCAACAGCTATTGGGTTTTCTAAAGCATCAAATCCTGTAAAAACAAATTCGTTGATTATTTTTCTGGAAACATTTTGAACCATGATCTACTACACTGTTTAGTAGTGAACACAAGATACAAGCTTTTGTAATTAATCTACAACTGTAAGTTATTTCAAACCACTCATTTTCCTGTTTTCCATGCTTTTTCTTGAAGTCTTTTTAAACTATTGTGTAAGTGTCAAACAGTTCCTCAGCATCCAAGCAAATGCAGAGGGTAACTAATCATAATACATATGTACTTAACATTGACTGTGTAAGGCTGTTTGTTTATATAACTCAACTCAGTTGGAGTCTATTTATTGGTTCCCCCCCACCACACCATGCGAACTATACAAAAATTAGACATGAAGATTCCCCCAAGGCCACCTTAGCTATAATTCATCATAATAGAGAGTCATTATCCAGAGCCATAATCCCGTTCAGAATTTTTTGGGGGACATATAAGTAGAAACATAAAATAGACATTACATTTGTAAATGTGAAATTTATATTCACATGAATGTATTCGTATGGATTTATGAAAGAACTGTGTATTAAATAATATAAACAAATACTCATTTCCACCCACTGTACCTAGTCTAGTCAGTCTAATACAGTACATGCCCACACAGTGTGTATAGAAACTGAACCTTTTGGTAACCTTTTGTCAGTGCTCCGATTTTGGTCCAACTTTGGCCCATTGGTGGTTGGTTCTGTAGATCACAAGGTTGGAAATTGGAAAATAAATTATATTGCTATATACCGGAGGACCCGGAGGAAACCCACCAAGCACGGGGAGAACATGCAAACTCGATGCACACAGTGCAGGAATCGACCCCAGATCCTGGAGGTGCAAGGTGACAGTGCTAATCACTCCTCCACTGTGTCGCCCAGTATATGTCCTATTATCATAAATTATATCTAAATATATTCGCTATGATGTTAGCTAAACAATGGTGATAATGTGTTGTTATTCATTTCTGTTTTCTCTGTTGTTATTTACGGCTTAATGACATAGATGCAGATGTAAAAGTTTCAAAATTGACGTCCATAACAAATACTATGCAGTTAAGACAGCTAAAAACAATATTTACAAAGTTCATTGTGGTACAGTTCATGAGGTGTAATAGTTAAAATAAGACACACAGATTAAAAAAAAATATTTTACTTATGTTTTCTAAAAATTATACATGTTAAATTTGTTGTGCTTTGTGCTCAACTGTGAACACTGTCAAACAGGTCACTAGATGGCACGTTTCGCCAAGGAGGAACCTAAAACCCCACAGAGGCAAGATAAAAACAAGCTAAAGTTTTGTACCTCTTTGCTCCTAATTACAGGTGAGTAAATATTCCTACAAATGAGATTGAAATACCCCTGAGTAAAACAGAACAGTGTTAAGAATCTGTGGTGGCAACATAAAAAGCATGTGGTTAAAAGTTTTGCTGTAATGTGGTGAGGAATATGATTAGCTATGCAAGACTAACTATTAGACTAGTGTAACACTTGATAGTGAAAATTTCACTAAAACATTCGCACTTTTGATTTATGTCGATTCTTTTATTTATTTATTTATTTTTTATGAATGTTTTATAGCAATTGTTGTGATCCCCTGCCTATGTATTCATGAGTCTGTATGTGTTAGCGTGACGTGAGTGGTGATGTCACTACATAGGCGCGCGTGCGCACTCCGGTCAAAGCCTTTTTCTGCATGACCGGAGGTGAGTTCTTCTCAGCAAAGCTTGTGATAAAAACACTAACAAAATGGGTTGAGAGTGCGGTTTGGATGTGAACTGAGCTGTCATTTCGCTCAGTGTATTCTTTTGGATCTTATAATTATAATAGTTTTTCTCATGTGTTGCTTTAAGCAAACTAGCATACCAGCCTATTAGCATGTTAGCGGTATGAAAAGAAAATGGCGCTGCATCTCGGTGTGTTGTTATTAATCTAATTATTACGCACAGCACCGCGCTACCGCCTTAAACGTACATTTACATGAAATACCACACAGAGCTTTATCAATAATCTCCCAGAGTTATCAACTTTGATTGGATCGCCATCTGACTCGATCAGGCAACTGAATATCTAGAGTCAACACTTTGTTATAGCTTAGATAATGTAGCTCCAGTTAAAAGGAAAGTGATTAGAGATAAAAATAAAAAAAAAAACTCGCTCCTTGGTATAATGACCACACACGCACTTTAAAACAAACCACTCGAAAATTTGAACGTAAATGGTGCCAAACTATATTGTTAGTATTCCAAATAGCTTGGAAGGAGAGCATCCTGATCTATAAAAAAGCTCTCAGTGATGCTAGATCAACGTATTTCTCCACTCTTATAGAAAATAACAAAAATAACCTGAGATTTTTATTTAATACCGTAGCTAAATTAACTAAAAAACAAGACCACTGCAGAAATCTCCACAACATCATGCAGTAGTGAGGATTTCATGAACTTTTTCAATAACAAAATCATAAATATTAGGCAAAAAATTCAGACAATTTAAGTAATACAGATAAACTAACCACATCACATCAGAACTTAGAATACTTTACTCCCCTTGAAGCGAGAGAACTAATGAATACTAACGTATTCATCTCTTCTTCAAAATCGTCAACCTGTATATTAGATCCTATACCGACACATTTTCTCAAGCAGATAGTACCAGCAATAATAGAACACCTGTTAAAAGTAATTAACTGTTCACTCAGCAGTGGGTATTTTCCAAATCCCTTAAATTAGCAGTTATTAAACCGCTAATCAAGAAACCTGACCTTGACCCCTGTCAGTTTTCTAATTACAGGCAGATATCAAACCTTTTCTTTATCTCCAAGATTCTGGAAAATGTAGTATCACAGCAGATATGTTCACATCTACACAGAAATAGCATAAATTAACTGTATCAGTCAGGATTTAGGCCTCATCACAGCAGATGTTAAAGTAGTAAATGACGTCCTATTGGCCTCTGATCAGTGTTGCGTCACTATACTTGTGTTACTGGACCTCAGTGCAGCTTTTGACACCATCATGGCGGTGGCGCGCACAGACGCAGCAGCCCAGTGCTCTCTTTGTTGGCATAGTTTTTTTTCATTTTGTTAGTGCTACTGAGTGTTTCGGCATCCTGTTACCATATCGAGGCTATTCGGTACAGTCAGGATTAACTCCTCAGTGTTAGCGGTGCTGTACATCACCTCGGCCCCGATGTTTTCATCCCTCCCGATATTGCTAGATCACCTCCGGGGATTCCGGCGGCAGCTAACCGGAGGAGGAGACGTTGCGAGCGGAGGCGGAAGAGAGGCAAGCGGGCAGGCGTGAAGGCTAGGCTAAAGGCTAACCCCTTCAAACCGCCACTTCCATCCATTTTTCTCTCAAATGTCAGGTCGATCCGCTAGCGCTAGCACAGTTACATGATGGCATAAACAACAGCCTGGCTGTGCATCCGGACAGTATCTTTATAGCGACGGGTGATTTCAATCATGCTGACTTGAAGAGCGTCCTTCACAAATTTCATCGCAGTGTGAAATGTGCAACCAGGGGAGATAAAACATTGGATCAGGTATACACTAATGTAGCAGATGCATATAAGGTACAGGTTTATCCCCATCTTGGCCTGTCTGACCATCTGTCACTTCTGCTACATCCAAAGTATACCACAAGGAATAAAACTGCTGGATTCAGTGTAAGGACTGTAAGATCATGGCCTGTAGATGCTATCCCTAGGCCTTCAGGACTGCTTCTCCTCCACAGACTGGGACATATTCAAGGACCACGGAAGCCTTACACGTGAGTCTCTGAATGAATACACCTCATCAGTCTTAGACTACATCAATTACTGTGTGGATAATGTGACATTCTGGAAGCAAGTGCGTGTGTCCCCCAATAAGAAATCTTGGATGACACATGAGGTTCAACTGCTGATTAAAGCCAGGGATATAGCGTTTAAATCTGGTGACAGGACAGCGTATTGGCACTTAGGAGGGGCATAAAATCAGCCAAAATTCAATACAAACAGCGGAGTGAGCCTCATTTTCACAATTCCACCAACTCCTGGCAGGTATGGGAAGGAATTAGGGTGATATCGGACTATAAGAGAACAACAACTCTCTCTTTTAACAGCTGTGACACCCTAGCGGAGGAGTTGAATAACTTTTATGCCCGCTTTGACAGAGGCAATGGAGATTCACCCCTACCCCGCCCTCCCTCTAGTGATGCTGCACCAGTCCTGAGCAGTCACGAGGTAAGACAGTGTTTTCATAACATCAATCCCAGGAAGGCTACAGGACCCGATGGAGTGCCCGGTCGGGTGCTCAAGTATTGCGCAGCTGAACTGGCGAAGGTCTTCACGACCATCTTTAATCTGTCACTGTCCACGTCATGGGTACCAGCATGTTTTAAAAGAACTACAATAATTCTCATCCCCAAAAACCCTAACATTACCTGTTTAAATGATTATAGACCAGTTGCACTCACACCCATACCAGCAAAGTGTTTGGAGAGGTTGGTGATTAAACGCATCAAGGATGTTATACCACCCACACTGGACCATTACCAGGACACAAAGACCATCCACTTACCACTTACTATTGGAAATGGGACGGTTAAGAGGGTTACCAGCTTTGAATTTCTTGGCATAACTGTGACAGAGGACCTAACGTGGGGCAATAACATCAACTCTGCCATAGGGAAGGCCCAGCAGCGTTTCTTCCACCTCAGGAAACTGAGAAGAACTAATCTTTCTCAGCAGCTTATGGTGAACTTTTAGAGTGTGCTGACATATGGACTCTTGGTGTGGTTTTCCAGCTGCACTAGGGCGGAACAACAGGCACTACAGCGGGTGGTGAAAGCAGCGGGGAAAATCATTGGGACTAGTCTTCTGGAGATAAGTACTATCTACACTACACACTGCCTTCGTCGAGTGCACAACATCCTGCAGGATCACCTGTTTCAGCTACTGCCCTAAGGTAGGAGGTACAGGTCCTTACGGGCGAGAACCACCAGACTGTCCCACAGCCTCTTTCCTACTGCTGTGAAGCTGCTGAATGATTAGATACCTCCCTCTCGGATGGTTGCACTTTATTACTTGCCGGGAGATGTTGCCAAATGATATCTCGTTGTTATCTATACTTGTTATGTTTAACAATGACAATAAATTGAATTGAATTGAATTGATCATAGTATTCTCATTCAGAATAGAAAATGTAGTAGGAATTAAGGGAACTGCCCTCTTGTGGCTCAGATCCTATTTGATCTGATCGTTATCAGTTTGTAGATGTAGGTGGTGACCATTCCTCATGTTCTCAAGTGGAGTTTGGTGTTCCACAGGGTTCAGTTTTAGGCCCACTGCTATTTTCCATTTACATGCTTCCTCTGGGCAACATAATTCGTAAACATGTGTTACAGCGTGCGCCTGTGATGGGCGTGCGCCCAAATCTATTATCGCCCCTCGCTCACTTCATAGGCTCCCTAAGTAGGCGGCACCCCTTCTGCAGTTGTGCAAAGGGATGGGGCCGCCTATGCGAGCCGGCTGGCATTAATTAACGTCAATAGGATCTCGGGCTTGCTCCGCATTATAAAAGTAAGGCGCGGAATTTAGTCCGCGGTCCGAGACGAGCGTAATGCGGTGGAGCTCGAGAGTGGTTCGCGAGTAGGGAAATGGAACGTGCCCCAGAGACTTTGAAAAAGGACACTTAGATTTCCGCCCTTTGATCTCCGCGCTGAGGACAGCACAGGAAAGAGCTGCACGAGCTCCCGCGGCATCCTTCATTCCCGCGTCGAGCAGGCCTTCGCGTCCTCGCCGCCGAAGAGGAAAAGGCCGTGAGGAGGACAGCGTTACGGCCACCGATCCCAGCCGGGAAAGCCGCCCAGCCGAAGGACGTCCGAGCGAGACTCCCGCCTGAGGCCGGGGAGCGTTGCCTCACATGCTCCATTCGGCTACTCCGCCCACCGCCGCCAGCCGCGTGCCCGCATGCCAGCTGGGCACTGCCTCGGACCATGCACGTGCACACTTCATTCCTTCCCTCTCTTTCCATCCTCCCTCCTTTTACCCTTTCCTTCCCCTATTTATTCAAAATAAATTACCCTTTCTTCCCCTAAGATCTCGCCTCGTGTCTGTGGTTCACGGTGCCGCCCGTGCAACTTTGGGTCGAACCTGTTACAACATGGTATTAGTTTTCATTGTTATGCTGATGACACACAATTATATGTCTCAGCAAAACCAGATGAGAAAAACCAGTTTGCTAAAATTGAGCAATGTGTGCAGGAAATAAGAGATTGGACGTTAATTAATTTTCTTCTGCTTAATCCTGATAAGACAGAAGTTCTAATCATAGGAACACAAGTAGCTAGACGTAAGCTTTCTGATCACACTGTGTGATTTATAGATTCCAGCCTTTCATTTGAAGCACATTTAACCTGCACAAAAGGAAACACTTAACTGTCTGGATTTACTTTTACTTTTTTTTTTTTTATGTTAAGTGCAAGTTAATTTGTTTTATTTTTACTTTATATGTTGTATTAATTATTTTTATGTATTTAATTTTTGGGGCTGTAGAATGAATAATTTGAGTCTTCATTATTTCTTATGTGCAATGGGCTGCTTCTATGATTAATGCTCCCCTTACCCGGCCTGTCATTTTAAATACACAATCATGTCCTGCTAGGTTTGATGTTTCCATACTCTTTCGATTGTCAGATGATGGATTGAACAGTGCTCCGTCCCATAGCAAAAGAAAATCCAAGATGAGATTTCATGTTAATCACTTCTTTTTTTGTTTAAAAAAACAGCCATCTTTTAGACTTAAATTAGATTTTTCTGCATTTTCTTTAACTTATCAAATGTGTCTCCTGAGAAACTGTTTCACACTGAAATAACCTGAGAAAAATGTGTCTTAAATGTGGTTCATTATGAGAGGGGGAAATTAAGCTCCAGCAATGCTCCAAGATCATTACCTCTAAATCTCTAAAGATATTTCTTGTGACAAAAATAGACGATGTGCTTGTGTGGACTGCTTCTGAACTGGTATGTGTATAGGCTTAATCAACTTTTTACAAGACAACGGTTAACCCTTAGGAGTCTGAGGGTGTTTTGGGGCCCTAACGAAGTTCTAACATGTCCTGAAATTTAGGTATTTTTCAGTTACTTATAAACAGAGAAATGGCTAAAATCTCACTACACTGTATTTGAGCACAAACTGAGCTAAAGTAATATGTGAGCAGCATGTATGTACAAGTTTGTATTTTGGAGAAAATAACAGTTATGCGTGGTTTTTGAAAACAACAAATATATTTTTCACTGAAATAAGGCCAGAAACCACATTCATGACATTTGTTTACAAGACTTTTGTAACCTGGATCTTGTAGTCTAAAGTTTTTGTTTCAAAATGGTGTAATAATCATCTTGATCACTCATTCACAGAAAACAATATATTAATTTTCATTTTCTAAGACATGATTTGTTTAGAAAGGCCGTATGCGAGGAGGCGTGAATGATCATGAATAATGCTGTAATTCATACCAGTGAAGACAGACCTGAATAATGGTTTGCATAATGAACCTTTCAGTCAGGTATGTGACAGAGGGAAATGCTAAAAGAAAATAGTTTCAAATAAAAAGCATATTTTTTGTTTGTAGCTTATTAATAATATAGTTAACTGACTTGCAAAATAACTCACTCTTACACCCTATACATAACCTACTCACTTAGACAGTGCAAAGAAAATGTCCAGGATTGAATGGAGAGGTACACAGATCATAAAGATCAAAAGCAGTTCCTGTTTAACTGAAGACATAAGTTAACATTACATACCTAGTGTTTCCATGGTGTTTTTTTGCTTCTTACCATGCACTTTGCTTTACTTTCTGCACACAGACCCTGTTACTAGCTGGAGCAACACTTCTGTAACCTGAGGTCAGTCCATGTGCTGGTTGTACACAGTCACATGTATAGACAGATACTTATTGTGTGTCCATCCAGTTTAAAATTACAAGAGATCTATTCCGAATCCAGACCCCTTGCTTTCTATCAGACAGGTGGCTGATCATTTTCACTGGTCACAACTGTTCATTTTAAAAAGAAAAATACAAAATGAGCACAATAGCACAATAAAATAAACTACTGCCCTGCTGAAAGATCCAGCATAGACCAGCATGATTTATATGCTGGTCTATGATGGTTAATACTGATTAGTGCTGGTCTGATGCTGGTTTAGCTTGTGAACCAGCATAACTGATGGAAGACCAGCATGCCTGCTGAAAAATCCAGCATAGGCCAGCATGATTTATATGCAATGGTTACATAAATAACTTTAATCTGACAAAAGTAATAATTAAAAAAAAATCTATGAATGTTAACCAATGAAATTCAGACATTGCTTTTCAACCATGCTTCAATAGAATTATTTTAAAAAATAAACTCATGGAACAGGCCTGGACAAAAATGATGGTACCCTTTGAAAATATTGAAAATAATGTGACCAAAGGGACATGTTAATTCAAGGTGTGTCCACTAATTAGCATCACAGGTGTCTACAATCTTGTAATCAGTCAGTGGGCCTATATATAGGGCTCCAGGTAGTCAGGTGTGTTGTTTGGTGACATGGTATGTACCACACTCAACATGGACCAGAGGAAGCGAAGGGAAGAGTTGTCTCAGGATATTCGAAAGAAAATTAATGCACAAGCATGTTAAAGGTAAAGGCTATAAGACCATTTCCAAGCAGCTAGATGTTCCTGTGACTACAGTTGCACATATTATTCAAAAATGTAAGATCCATGGGACTGTAGCCAACCTCCCTGGACGCGCCCGCAGGAGGAAAATCGATGACAAATCAAAGAGACGGACAATCCGAATGGTAACAAAAGAGCCCAGAAAGACTTCTAATGAGATCCAAGATGAATTTCATGCTCAAAGAACATCAGTGTCAGATCGCACCATCCGTCGTTGATTGAGCCAAAGTGGACTACATGGGAGATGACCAAGAAGGACACAATTGTTGAAAACAAATCATAAAAAAGCCAGACTGGAATATGCCAAACTACATGTTGACAAGCCACAAAGCTTCTGGGAGAATGTCCTATGGACAGATGAGACAAAAATGGAACTTTTTGCCAAGGCACATCAGCTCTATGTTCATAGACGGAAAAATGAAGCATATCAAGAAAAGAACACTGTCCCTACTGTGAAACATGGAGGAGGCTCTGTTATGTTCTGGGGCTGCTTTGCTGCATCTGGCACAGGGTGTCTTGAATCTATGCAGGGTACGATGAAATCTCAAGACTATAAAGGGATTCTAGAGAGAAATGTGCTGGCCAGTGTTAAAAAGCTGGGTCTCAGTCGCAGGTCATGGGTCTTGCAGGACAATGACCCAAAACACACAGCTAAAAACACCCAAGAATGGCTAAGAGGAAAACATTGGACTATTCTAAAGTGGCCTTCTATGAGCCCTGACATCAATCCTATTGAGCAACTTTGGAAGGAGCTGAAACATGCTGTCTGGAAAAGACACCCTTCAAACCGGAAACAACTGCGGAGCAGCTTGCTCATGAGGAGTGGGCCAAAATACCTGCAGAGAGGTGCAGAAGTCTCATTGACAGTTACAGGAATTGTTTGATTGCAGTGATTGCCTCAAAAGGTTGTGCAACAAACTATTAAGTTAGGGGTACCATCATTTTTGTCCAGGCCTGTTCCATGAGTTCATTTTTTAAAATAATTCAGTTGAAGCATGGTTGAAAAGCAATGTCTGATTTTCATTGGTTAACATTCATAAAATTCTTATTTATTATTACTTTATTGTCAGAATAAAAGTTATTTCTGTGACCATTGTGAGTTTTTCTTTCATTGACCGAAGGGTACCAACAATTTTGTCCATGTGTGTAGCTAGTACTGAAAATAATGTGTGATGTAAATGCATGGACTGTGTAGTGTTATCTTTAAATGCAATTACATAAAATACACAAAAATAATCAATTTACCAAAAAATACAATACATGAAAACACAACACAAACATTTTATATAAATTCACTTAAAAAAAAAGTAATCAATGGAAACAGCATAGAGCATCATAGCGGGTCACCAGCTTGACCAGCAATTATACCAGCAGGGTTACCAGCATACCAGCACCATGGGGTCAGGTGTTTTGGCGGTGGGACCACTTGCATTTTTTATGGTAACCGTCAAAATAACTTTTTTAACCATACATATACGTGTAATGCATCGCATTAATGCAATGCATCCATGAAATGCGTAACTAAAATGAACCCCCACACACACACATATATAATGTTAGAATTATTTTATATATAAAGGAGTTATTTCTACTCTCTTGCTCTAATATCTTCCTGTCTCCACTTGCATCTGTTCCTAAAGGTGTGAACGCTCCCACGCTCACCTTCCCATTCTATCTTTATGTCTCTTTCTCTGTCTCCTTCCCCCTCTTCCCCTAACTTGAGCCAACATCCTGAGATCTTTCTCTGGATGGACACCTCTCTGTCTTCCTCTCCATTTGTGGCAAGGTAAGTGTTTGTTTTTACTTGTGGACTTGGTTGGGGCGTGGTTATCCAATTAATGAGGGAATGCAGTCTATTTAAGGACCCTTATTCTGACGCGTGGAGCCTTTTTGTGTGGTTTCTGGGTTCACCTCAACCTGGCGTGTCCCTTCCCGTTCCTGGTTCCTGATTTTTCTTCAGGGAGTCAGCGGGTGAGTCAAGTGGAATATTCGTAGCGGAGTGCACTTTCAGCTACGACGCCATATTAGGGTGAGAAGGCCGGCCGGTAGATCGATTTGCGGCCCTTGCTGTGAGTAATCGTACAGCCTCACGTGAGGTGTTGTTTAACCCAAGAGTGAGGTGGAATATTATAATTCCTAAGCCTTATTCTTAGCGGACAATGCTATATGTGTTGCTGTTTTGCTTGTGGGTGTCGTGGACCGTTTTGCTGGGACTCGGCTGCCATGTGAGCCGTTGGGCTGGTAGCTATGGTTTACTATTATTATTTTTGACTTGCTTTCCTGTTTAGTTTTTTTTGTTTGGTTTGGCTGGAGTTGTCTTCATTGGTAGATTTTCCTTGGCGCCCCACCAGGGTGGTGTAGTCGGTTTAAATTCTTTTGTACCTTCCTGTTCCTTTGGGATGTAGGAGTGCCACACTTTGATTCTTCAGGATCTCACCAGGACATTTACAATGGTTTATGTTCTTTGTAATAACATACGTCAGTGGCACAGGCGTTTGGTCAAACATGTATAAAGCCCATCTTTTGCTGCTAAAAAACAGAGACTTTTCTGACAGACAACATGTGTGTGTGTGTTTGACTGAGTCTGTCCTGGCGCCAGAAAAGCTTACCAAAGCACAGCGGACAGACCAAGCAATTCGCTTCTTCTACTACGAAACTTTAAAAACTTGACTATATATATATATAGAGAGAGAGAAAGAGAGAAAGCTTAAAGTGTCTACTTTTAAATTTAGCAAGCTTAATCAAAAATAAATGTTCTCAGTTTATGTAATCCATATGAATTTAAGGAGAGATACAGTATTTCTGCCACACTTCATTCACTGATTAATGACCTGAGACAGGACACACCCACACGCTGTTCACAGGGAAACAGTCAGCGTAAACTACATACAAGGGCACGTCCCCCCAAACACACACACACAGTAGATCCAATAATTTTCCTGCACATGTGGAAAATGTTAGGCACTGTACAGGTTTCTGAAGCTCTACAGAATGTTCTGGACAGTAGGATGAGTTTAAATTTACCTTAGAACAACACTGAGACTCCAACAGAGTACGAAGGAGGAGAATACAGAAAGCTGTTCCCATGGGTAAGTTTTCTTATATATCTTATATAATCCTTATTCTGATAATATAAAACTAATATTAATTTATTTTTAGGGTGTAAAAGTAGGCTTTTACAAACCTAACATTGTTCCTTCATAGCGCACTGTTCTTGTTCCCATTGTTTTACCCTGAATGTCTGTTTGCATGGGCATATTTACAGTATGCCATAAATGTGCCTTCTGTGTCCCTCTTCCCTCAATCCTGGACATTTACTTGAAAGAGGTGATATTTATATGTTTATAAGTGAGAAAAATACACAAATGTCAGGACATGTCAGAACTACTTCCGGGCCCATAAACCTGCAGACCCATAAATAATGAGTGAGGGCCAAGCTCACTCATTTACACTACTGTGGTGTGAAAGTAACTGTGTGAAAGTGTCCCTGAGAGGTTGGTCTTATGTTTTGTTTTTGTTATTAATTTGTTATCAAAGGTGGTTTGCTATTCATTGTTAAATTATCATATTGTTGCATATTACACATTGTTAATATTGTTTGTGATGGCCAATTCTATATTTTACAAATGTTATTGGACATTAAATCTTGCATGTATTTAATGTATGCTGGAAAAAAAAAGTATGCTGGGGACCAGCATACCAGCACTATTTCTATTATTGTTATGTTCCTCTAGCATTATACTAAATTTTATTTCTCACTTTCATGGACACAGTATACCTGGTGAGATATTTTTCATGTTATTCTTTCACTACTTCTGTTCATCTTAGTTCATCAATAAGGAGAGATACTGACCTGTTTATATTTACACAAGCTATGTTCTCTTCCTGGCACTTTGTCCCTCAGTGGTTGTATTCCCGTTATCTTATGAGAACTTTGTGTCTGTCTGTTGAGTTACCATCTTGCGTGCAAAGATCAAGGGTTAAGATTCGACAATATGGTCTTTTAAAAGCTCTAGGCTTGGCTCAAATTGTCCTTTTACTCATAATTTCAGGTAATGTGCATGTTAATCCTGGTCCTGACTCAACCTTAAATGACCTGTCCTTTAATGACTTTTGTGCCAGAAAGAGCCTGGGGTTTCTTCATATAAATTCGAGAAGCCTCTTACCAAAGATGTCAAATTAACAAATTTGAGTTGAGAGCTCAAATCCTGAACTCCTGGTAATTACTGAAACCTGGTTAAAAAAGTCTATCCTATCCTGATCTAGCCTATGCTGATTTAAATTTACCTGGCTACAATTTGTTTAGACAAGACAAGTCTTCCAAAAGGTGGTGGCATGGCAATTTATACTAAAGAAACACTTGCATACACATATATGAAAGAGTCACACATCTATATATATTACTAACTGCTCAAACAACTACATATGAAATGCGTGTGTGTGCACGGAGAATTTGCACGCATCTCATAGGTGTATGTGCACTGAGAGTTTGTGTGTGTATGTGCACGCATCTCATAGGTGGGTTAGGCTAACTAATTATACACAATTCGTCATTGTACTTTGTCTGGCATTTAGATAAAGGATCTTGCGGCATGGGGCACACCGAATTGCGGGATCTCGCGGGACAAAGGTGCATACTTAATGGCCAGATCTGTATATCAAATCTTTAACGATTCAGGTTAATTTGGTTAACTGAATTAAAATTTATATCATACACTTTATGTACTATCCGTCCAGCGAATAGCACAATTGAGTGTATCTCACCAATCCTGTTTATCCCGCAGCCAACGAGGATAATGCAAAATCTGGTATTTATCAATAACGAGCAAGGTAACATAAGATCAGAGCAAACGTTTAGACTTTTATAAATGTTTATACATGACCAAGACAACAGTTCTTTATAAAGAAACAGTACTTTATTTGACTAATCTACGATACATGAAACTACGCTACTTGAACACATGCACACACACACACACACAAACACACCATCAGTTTGGAGGGTAAGAGTTAATGAAGTTCATCTAGTACTGTTCACTAGATCAAAGAAAGTCACAAGAGCAGACTCTTGGGTTTAATCTTACAGTTTAGTTATGAAACGAGCACCAATTTTCAACAAGACACAGATGTGTGATGAGCGGTATTGTAGTTTTGTCATCGCACCTCATGGCGACGGTTTGCTGGCTTTTACCACTAAGTGGCGCTATATAATTATAGACCAGTGCCTCAGGCCTTAGTTCATTCTCTTAAGGATTAATGAGCCACAGTTCCTTTAGAGCTGCACAAAGTACCGGATAAAATCAAGTGCAACATTGTACTTAAATAAGTTTTTAGCCTAGACTTAAACACTGAGACTGTGTCTGAGTCCCGAACATTAACAGGAAGACTATTCCATAACTTTGGGGCTTTGTAAGAAAAGCTCTGCCCCCTGCTGTAGTTTTAATAATACGTGGTACTGACAGGCAGCCTGCATCCTTTGATCGAAGTAGGCGTGGCGGATCGTAAGACACTAACAGTTCACTCAAATACTGTGGCGCGAGACCATTTAGTGCTTTAAATGTCAAAAGTAGTATCTTGAAATCGATGCGAAATTTCACAGGATGTGAACATAGCTGCTGTGATACTACCTTTTCCAGAATCTTGGAAATAAAGGGAAGGTTTCATATCAAATAAGTAATTAGAAAGCAGACAGGGGTCAAGGTCAGGTTTCTTGAGTAGCGGTTTAATAACGGCTAATTTAAAGGATTTGGGGACATACCCACTACTGAGTGAACAGTTAATTACTTTCAACAGGGGTTCTATTATTGCTGGTACTATCTGTTTGAGAAAATGTGTCGGTATAAGATCTAATATACAGGTTGACGATTTTGAAGAAGAGATGAGTGAAATTAGTTCCCTCGCTTCAAGGGGAGTAAAGTGTTCTAAATTCTGATGTGACGTGGTTAGATCATCTGAATTATTTAAATTGTCTGGTTTCAAAGCCTGAATTTTTTGCGACATTATCTAAGCTATAACGAAGTGCTGACTCTAGATATTCATTCGCTTGTTCGAGTTCTGTGAAGTCAGATGGCGATCCAATCAAAGTAGATAATTCTGGAAGATTATTGATAAAGCTCTGTGCAGTATTTGATGTAAATGTACGTTTAAGGTGGAAGCTGTGCGAGTCAGACAAGGTGTGATCCGATAACTTACTATACTTAATCCTACTAACACTGCTACTCCTAAGTCAGATGGACAAAATGCTGTCTCAGAGTGATCAATTAACGAGAAAGGTTTGAAAGGAAATCTGCAAATTCGCAGAGAAACTCCGAGTACGGCCCAGGGGGTCTGTAAATGATGATTAGCGGGATTGACTGAGCTGACTTTATGTTACTATAGAGAACTTCAAATGCATTAGATTTAAAACTGTGTTTTTGTACGAGAGACAGATTATCGTTATAAATAACTGCGACTCCTCCTCCTCTACCAGTTAACCGAGGCTGGTGTATGTAGCTGTATCCAGGAGGACTAGCTTCATTTAGAGCCACATACTCGTCCTGTTTAATCCAGGTTTCTGTTAAACATAATATGTCAAGCTCCTGATCTGTGATAGTTTCATTAACAATAACTGCTTTAGATGCGAGAGATCTAATATTTAACAGTCCTAGCTTCAGATCAGAAGTGCTGGCTGCGCATTCAGTGTGATCTGAGTTTGTGGTGTCTATGTTAATTAAATTACTAAAACAGACTTTCTGAGTCTTTCTAAATGTATGTTTATGTTTATCTTGGGGAACAGACACAGTCTCAAGCTGATGAACCCTGAGTGACGACTCTATGCAGCTAGCAGGCGGTTGGTTTAGCCTGTCTGTCTGCTCCCTGGCCTTGGCTCTGGATTGTCACCGATTAACTAGGCCTCTTCTGAGACTATGTGCTATACTACAAGAAATGAGAGCAGCACCTTCCCGAGTGGGATGGACACCGTCCCGCCCTAACAGGCCAGTTTTGCCCTCAAAAGTCTTCCAATTGTCAATGAAGCCCACGTTGTTTTCGGAGCACCACCTGGACATCCAGCGGTTCAGCGACAATAACCTGCTGTAAGCTATGTCGCCACGTCTCATTGGGATGGGACCAGAGCAAACTACTTCTTCGGACATTGCCTTTGCTATTTTAAACACCTCTGTAAAGTTACTCTTACTAACCTCTGACTGACGAAGGCGTATATCGTTAGCTCCAGCATGTACCACTATCTTAGAGAACCTATGCTGACCTAGAGCCCTAAGATTACCTGCTATGTCCGGTGCTCTGGCTCCCGGGATACACCTGACCACTGCCGCTGGCGCCCCTAAAGGCCTAGCTAATTTCACGTGTCTCAGTATAGAGTCTCCTATAACCAGAGCTCTTTCAGGTTTCTCAGCGGGTGCATCACTGAGGAGAGCGAACCTGTTGGACACGTGAAGCGCAGAAGAGGTGTGCTCCGGTGGGCTAGCTTTAGCGTTAGCTTTGGCTGAACGAGTATGCCGCTGAGTCGTCACCCACTCGCCCCGCTGTGAGGGCTCTACTGCCGGAGTCGGGGGCTGGTTATCTCCACCTGTGGCACCCAGACTTTCCGCTACAGGATTAACGCTGCTCTCGTGCTCTCTAACCCTCTCTAAAGTCTGGATGCGCTCCTCTAATGCTACTATCTTCTCCGTCAGGGTGCTAACTAACACACACCTATCACAAATAAAATGATCACTAATGACGGACATGGAAGAATGTCTAAACATCCTGCACTCCACACACTGAGCGAGCTGAATGGTAGACATGATAACGTACCTTTGTGCCGGAGTTGTGATTATTTGGTTATGAATTCGCTTGTTGTTGGTCAGATGATACGCGCGTTCTCCCAAAAAGCGCAAAAAATCGGATAAAGTCCAGTAGTATTAAAGCGTAAAAATGGGAAAAATATATAATTATAAAAAACTAAACAAAATATAATATAAAACGCTGTTTCAAACAGACGAGGAACTTTCGCGGGAACAATACGAAAAACAGGAAGCTACGTCACCCAAAATGAGATAACATTTCAGTGAAAGATGCAGCATAAAGTTTCCCCCAAGAGCCAGGATGGAATGATGGAATGGTGATCATGAATACCATCTGGAAAAGTAGGGATATCAGCATTGCAACTAAAGGCAAGCTAGTCAGTGCATATATGTTCCATAGAGCATTCCATCTTGGATCTATGATTTGTGAGACTTGGTTGATCAAAAAGACAGACATAAGACAGATCAATGATCATAAATTGTGGTGCTGGAGGAGACTGTTGTGCATTCCCTGGACATCAAAAATCACCAATAAAGAAGTCCTAGAGTGCATTAAGCCAGACATTTTGCAGGAAGCCAAGATCGCCAAGCAGAAATTAGCCTGCCATGTCATACACAGCAATTCACTTGAGAAGGCAGTCAAGCTGCAAATGGTCAGTGAAAGAAGAATAAAAAGGTTGGCCAAGAACTCTATTGCTTGATACTGTCAAATCTGATGTTAACATGAGCATGGTCAAACTCAAAAAAGCGGTGATCAATAAAATTGTGTGGAAGGGAATGATTCATTTGTTTAATTCATTCAACTGATAATCATACTTTTGGTTGCTATTTAAATTATTACAATAGTGCTTTTAAATTATTGAATAGTTACATACTTTTGAGCAACTCTTAAACATTATCCCCTACTTTAGAATCTATTTGTCATTTTAATCCCCATAACGTTTTTCCCTCTAACGTTACTGTTTAATCGACGGAATATTAACATTTAATCACCTGAATATGAAACAATATTTTACCATATTTATAGTATTACCTACAGTGTTTTAATCATCAAACTATGTTGACAGGAATCTTTGGAAAACAGAGCCCCTCGTCCTCAACCATTAACAGAAAGGAGGGCGAAGACACAGTGTGTCATGTCTCCTTGGTTAGAATCAGACACAGATGCAGATTCCATGTGCACAAGTCTTATCTTTTTATTTATTTCTTCTTGTTTACACAAAAAAAAGACAACACACAAAGTCCCGCGGCGCTCACTGCGTTCCCGAGCGGGCTTCCCAGACAGGGTCTGCAGGTGGGTAAACTTAAACAGTCTTGATCTATAGAACGGAAAAAACAAAAGGAAGCACTTGCAAGGTTCATGCGACTAGTGAGGGTTTTTCCTTCCTCCAAGGATCCCACACCTGCAGACAATGCTCCTGGGAGTGAGACGGGCAGAGTAGAACAAAATGATTTAAACATAAAACGTAGACAGAGTCAGGTGAAGACAGTGTACACAACAGTGAACAGGCGAAGCCCTACGGGTTCGACTGGAATAAGTAGTCAGACACACAAGGGAATCACAGGTGTTCGTGTTTAGTGCTTAAGTGCTGGTAGTACATAAATAGACACACTAGGTGGGGGACAAAGGATCAACTCAGTAATCCGGGGAACTTGATCTTATTCCCCTGATCTGTGGAGGTACAGTTGTTACACAGTGCAAGAAAAGAGGTAACTTGCTTAAAATTTATTTATACATTTTATATTTTCTCAAATGAAAAAAAAATTAGTTGACTCGTGATTTGTAACCTCACGCCGATTTGTATCAACACATATGCTTTATCCTAATATAAGCAACTACCCTATACAGTGGAGTGTGTGAACACAAGAGGGGACATGAGTGGACTTGAGGGCTGAGCTGGTGAAACGCGACGCAGAGATTGAGGCACTGAAACATCATGCCAGCACAGTTAGAAGAGATTGAGGCCAAGATGTGAGGCAACAACACACATGTTGAAGAAATTGAGGCCCTTAGGAGTGAGTTGCATATTATACTTAATGTGTGATGTCTTAAGCTGTAGCAAATTCTGTTCTTGTGGGAAAAAAGAATAAAAAACTATTTTTACAAGTCGTTTGTGTTGTGTTACTAAATAATAATAATAATAAACAGATATATTGGCTACATACAGTAAAAGTTTGTCTGTCTAATCACTGTTTTTATTTTTATTATTATTGTACAGTAAATCTCAATAAACTCCCCTCTCTCCAAGTGATTATGTAAGTTATGATAGACTTTATGTCAGCTCAGACAAATCTGGTCATTTTTGCATGATCTCTCTTGAGATTCTCTCTGAACTCAACACATATGCATCACTGTTTTTGTCTTTTTGTTTATTTATTTATTTTTAACTTTTGTTAAACAAATGGACCACTGTGACCCTGACCAGAAGTGCTTGTATTGATTAACTGACAAACTAAATAAATAAGTAAATAAATGAGCAAACTATGGCACTGTCGCTGTTCTTTTCAATTTTTCCATTTTTACCACTCAATATACATGCTCTTAATGCTATTTTTGACTTACAAATTCTGTAAGTGAATATCAAGTAATTTTTTTGTGTGAAGCAAAGAACCATGAATAATAATACAAAAATATTGATTACTTCAGAAGGTATGAAAAACCATCGCCACTCATTTGACTAGACCATTCAGTTTAAATTTGTATTTACCATTTGTAGGTGGACTCTAGTTTGACTGACTTTTTTCACAAATTGAGAGTAAACTGTACTAATTTATGTGATCTAGTCAGTGAACACCAGCTATAACGTATAACTTTACTTTGTAACATGTTACTGTAATCTAATTACTTTTCCTGATAACGCAGGATCTTTTTGCATGATAATGCAGTTACATTTTAAATGCATGTGATTTACCAATGTCAATAACATTACGTTACTAGTGTTACAAATGTAGCATTTAAAAATGTATCAAAATACATTTAAAAAAAATCACGCGACATCAGTTAACGAGCATGCGCTTTAATCAATCGTCGGAGAGCTTTTTGATTAAAAAAAAAAGGCCACAATAAATAAATAAAAAGTCATTATTCTGTTGGTTCAACTTTTGACAAAATTCTTAATCTTTTATTTCTGATCTCTTTACTTCTTAGCGAATATATAAAGGGATTTACTAAAGAAGGACCAAGAATTATCCCAACTCTCAGTCCATTTCTTTGCTCAAGTGATAAAGACACCCCAAGTCTGGTCAGGATTATTAAAACAAATGTGGGTCCATAATAGCAGATTATCACTAATAAATGACTTAAGCAAGTATGAAACACTTTTTTTTTACTACCTTTAGTGGTCATTTTGACAACAACAATAACTATTTTAAGATAAGATAAACAAATGAAACTAAATGTTCCAAACATCAGGAAAGAGGACAAACTTGATATCAAATCAAAATATGGGTTTGGATCTGTACAAGTGGTTCTGACAACAGCTGCATAATCACAAAAAATATAGTTTATAGCTGAAGAGCATACTGGCAAAGGAACCAAAGTACCAGGCATAACTGCTGCTGCAGCAAAACCCAGAATCCACAGCAAGAAAGTAAGAATAACAGAACGTACATTTGTCATAAATGAATGATAGTGCAGTGGCTTGCCTATGGCAATTAATCTGTCAAAGGCCATGGCAGTAATGGTGAACAGTTGCATGCTAAAACCTAAACTAAAAAAAAACATCTGAAATATGCATGGAACATAAGAAATGGTTTTATAGCCAACTATGAGAATGCCTATTGTAGTTGGACATGAGCATGTTGAGTAGAGCATGTCTGCAATTGCTAAATTGCAGATAAACACATACATTGGCTGATGTAGACGTTTATCAATGACAACCAAGTATATGTTTGCCAAGTTAGCAAGCATTACAAGAATGTATACAGTTAGTATGACAATACCAACAGCTGCCGGCTTTTCTAAAGCATCAAATCCTGTAAAAACAAATACATTGATGATTTTTCTGGAAACATTTTGAACCATAACCGACTGCAAGTTTTAGTAGTAAACACAAAAGCTCTTTTTAATATAAAAAAATGATAATAATCTACAACTGTGAGTTATTTCAAACCATCAATTCCCCTGTTTTCCATGGTTTCTCTTCCATGGAAGTCCTTCAAAGCGAAGGTGTTCAGCAGATCCTCAGTGTACAAGCAATAGGAAGAGGTAACAAACCGCAATACATATCACTCCAAAACTTCCTGCATAAGGCTGTTTATATAACTCAGTTGAAAACCATTCATTGGTTCTCCTCACCCAAAAGTGCCTAATCTAAAACTAGACAACAATATTCCTCTAAGGCCACCTCTGTTTCGCCATGTGACGCGTTCTCTGTAGGCCATAGTTTCATGTTTAGTCTCTTCATGTTTAGTTGCTTGTGTTTGTTTATGTTTGCCTTTCTTTATTAAAAATCTAAGTGGTAACCTCTGGTTAGCACTGTAGGTTTGCACCTCCAGGATCTGGGTTCAATTCCCAGCCAGGTTTGAGTCCCATCTTTGTGAGCATGGAGTTTGCATGTTCTCCCTGTGTTGGTGGGTTTCCCCCGGGTACTCTGGTTTCCTCCCACAGTCCAAAGACATGTAGGTTAGGTTAATTGGCGTAAATGAGTGTGTGACAGTGTGTATGTGTGTGTGTGCCCTTCGATGGATTGGCACCCTGTCTAGGATGTACCCTGCCTGGTGCCCTAAGTTTCCCGGGATAGGCTCTAGGCCCCGTATGACCCTGAACACAGGATTAAACAGTATAAACGATGTGTGTGAGTATGAAGCTGCAAGAGTTGTATACTGTAGTTCTGCCAGGGAAAGGACAGGGCAGCCAACGATCCTCTGTGCATCATTAATGACCCTCCAGGGCACTGTACAGCTGTTACACAACACACATAAACAATAAGTGAGGATACTCTCCAAGAAGCAGAAATAAAAGAATATCAGCAGTCTCTGTGTGATGACATTCATCCTCATAACTCTAAGAAAGTGCAGATTAAAAGACATAAGGACTGATTAAATAAATCTTAGTAAAGATATCAGCAAGCTGATCTGCACATTCCTTGACCAGCACATGACCAGAGATCGCATCTGGTCCCACTTCCTTTGGTTGATTGCCTGCAGCATACATCCCACCTAACGCTCTTCTACTTTAAGGGTAGTGCTGTGAGCTGTTGGATATTTTATCACTGCCTCTAGTGACTCCACATCAAAATCAGTAAATAAGATGGCTCATCTGCCAGCAAGGTGTCACCTTCAGTAGCTCCAAGGTTGGTCCTGTAGTTTGAGATGTTGAACTCTCTGCCTGCTGTTGTTACTGTTCTACAATCTTTATCTTATAACCTGACTTGGCCTCTCTGATGCCCTTCTTCCATTTGTTTGGACCACACTGTAGAGGGCCTTATCCCCAGACCTGAAGGCAGTATTCCTTTCCTTTAGCAGCCACTGGACCTCCCTGGTCATCCAGGGTTTCCAGCGGGGTGAATCCAGATATCTTTGTTCAGTGTGTTTTGTGCAATGCTTTAATAAAACACAGAACACCGTCAGTAAACACATCTAGGTTCTGATGTTCAAAAAACATCCCAGTTGGTTTCATCAAAGCTGTCCTGCAGCTTTTGGGAGGGACACTCCTGTTTTTGTGGTGGTAATAATGGATTTCCTAAGGGGTACATATGCAGGGATCAAAAGCAGAGACACATGGTCTGACTGGCCTAGATTTGCAAACAATTTGACCCTGTATCACATCTTGATGTTTGAAAACACCTTGAGCGGCTCACTTTACATGCTGGTAGAATCTAGGGAGCTTTATTTTTAAGTTGACATAGTTAAAGTCCTCTCCTACAATATTCAGTGTCAGGGTATTTGTTCTGCTGATTACTAATACCGCAATATAATTGTCTGAACACCGTGTTAGAATTTGCATCAAGTGGAATATAAACAGCAGCTATTTTAGTCATGACAATCTTAAGTAAACTTTTTAGGGAGATAAATGAGTCTGTATTTCATAGTAACAATCTCTGGGAGCAATGACCATCTACAGTCACTGTGTTAGTACACCATCTGTTTTTAACATAGAGCCCACCCCCCTCCTTTGGTCTTACTAGAATCGTATGTCCTATCATGACGCTGTGCTGTATAGATTACTAGCCCAATAGCAGCATCTAAAATTAGTGAATGAAGCCACGTCACTGTAATACATAGAATGCAACTGTCTTCAAACAGGTTAACCAATCAATACAGGGGTTGTGATTTTGGGACCAGGGAAACACCAGCACAATCTAAAGTTTGGACATTGGGCTAATGAGAAAAGTGATTCGCTCTGCATGTTCCCGGATACATGGTATTAACACATTTGTCTTGTGCATGAGCTTGAATTTATAAAACTCTCCATCCAGGGCCACCACTGGGATGGGAGGAGAAAGTGGGTGGAATGGCACCACCAATCTCTGTACCAGACCCACGTCTATAAAATTACCTGAAAACCCGAGTGTATAAATGCTTTCAGGCAGGTTATGGGAGCCCCTTCCCAGACAATTGTGAAGTGTGACCTTTGTGTCACTGACCCAACCATTTGGAATGGAAGCAGCCCAGCCAAGATTCAGCATCCCCTGATATTTCTGTTACACACAACAGAATCGGAATGTCTCTATATTTGATTTCGATGCAAATCCTTAGTTGGGTAAAGCTATAGTACCAAACTTTGTTTCCAACATCAAGTTCTTGGCAGGAAGTCTTTTGGTCCTACTAGGTCCTATGGCTTTCTGGCAGTTTCTGCTGTGTCATTGTGAGCTGGGAGACTCACTTGATGAATTCACAAACCATGGTGAGAAAATATTTGTTACCATGTGTTGATCGTAGCAGAGGTCCTACCCAATCAATTTGCAGGTCTGACCATGGGAAGCTCATTGCTTTCCGTTGCAGTGGTGCTCAGTGATTGGGCAACAGACCAAGCACCCTTTTACGTTCTCTGCCACGTCTTGCTGCATACCAGAACTGTTTGAGTGTTTCATAGGTGGCTTTGGCACTGTGTTGTCCGGCGGATGGTGCATCATGGGCATATGTTAGCATCACTCCCCTTTGGCCGTGAGCTTTGTTGCAGTGCGGAGCTCAGAGCATATGTGAGAACACCATCTCTGAGATGCAACATGTGCTTGACATTGAGAAGTCGGCAGAGGTTGGTAGGTGTTTTGATGTTTTGGATTGCCTGGGTGCAGCTGGGCTGTGGTTCGAGGCCCTCTCGTCCAACAAGCAGGTCAACATAGTTCACCTTGGTTTTGCACCACTGACCTTTGTGAAGGGCAATCTTTGCTCCTCAGCTGGCTTAGAAAATGCTAAATTTCTGCGAGGTGATCCGCTACTCTAGAGTTCTTGAGCAGGACATCATCCACATAAACCAGGTTGCCTCTGGCTCTGGCGTCAGAGCATGCTTTTTTTAGGAAGACGGTGAACTCTGCTGGTGGGTTGGCATAGCCGAAGTGGCACCGTGTGAAGGTGTATTGTCTCCTACAAATGTGAATGCAAGCTTGTGTTGGTCATCAAGGTGGAATGGTCCCAGATTCCTGAGGCGACGTCTAGCATTGAGAGGATCATCGAGCCTTTGATTTTAGGAATTTCCTGGTCCAACTGGCTCATGGGCCACTGTGACAGGGGTGTCACATTTGGTATCATTTGACCTGAGCATAGGTTCTTGAGGGAGACTGACATCGTTAGTTGGTGTGATGTCATTTACCGTAGCCATGCAGGAATTGAGCCAGAAGTTGTGGTAAGTCGGAGACAAAGAAACCCTAGATTGTGATCTGGGTCCCTGTAAGACCTACAGGCATCAAATTCAGTACAATAATGTACCTCCTCACCAAAGGGAAAAAAAAGTATCTTGGAAGTACTCTTTACAATGAACAGGAAGTCTGCCATTTTAGAAAAATTGTGAAATAGTGCATTTCGCACCTGTTGTATTTTAACAGACATTGAACTCCTCCTAGAGGGATTGTCCGATCGAGTTCAAAATTTCTCAGGTCGCTCTTAAGAAAATCAAGAACAAAAAGTTATCAAAAGCTTTCGTCTGGGTCACACAGTCTGGCTGTGGCGCCATGGCGAATTTGACCCTCCCAGACTCACAGAAAATTGATGTATTTTTGCCTGTTTCTCTCACACACTTTATCCCATCTGGACAAGACTTTACAACATCAATGACAACCGGAGTTTGAACAGATTGACATGTCAATATGACAATACAGTCATAGTGCCACGAATTTTTATGAAAAAATGTTTGGTTTATATCTCTTTTTGGTTGCATTTCTATACAAATAAAGGGATTACATCAGAGAGAACATGCAGGAGGACATTGTAGAGGCCCCCCCTGGAATGTGATCTGGATCCCTGTAAGTCCTACGGACATGAAATTCGGTACACTCCTGTATCTTCTCGGCACAAGAAAAAAAGTCTACTAGAGGTATCCTCTAAAGTGAACAGGAAGTCTGCCATTTTAACTCCTCCTAGGGGACTTGCCCGATCTAGTTCAAAATTTCTCAGGCCGTTCGTAAGACATCAAGGAAAAAGTTATCAAAGCTTTGGTCTGGGTCACATGGTCTGGCTGTGGCGCAGTGATGAAATTGACCCTCCCTCTGATGCAAATACAAATGAAGGGAAATTAATGTATTTTTGCCTGTTCCTCACACACAGCATCAATTACAATCGGAGTTGGAACAGATTGACATGCCAACATGATTATACAGTCATCGTGCCACCAACTGGTATGAGGAAATGTTTGGTTTATATCTCTTTTTGGCTTTGTCTGTATAAATGAAGGGACGGCATGAAAGAAAACATGCAGGAGGACATTGTAGAGGCCTGCATGGACTGCACAGGATGCGAGGGCCCAATCACTGCTGCTTGAAGCTTTAATTATTATTAGTAGTAGTAGTAGTCCTGTAAATTTATTATTATTATTGTTGGTATTATTCTTATTATTATTGTAATACACCGCGAGTATGTGCAAAAAGACGGAGTACAACAAAGAATACATAAATGTTTGTTAAGTTAGCCTAAAACAATATTGTTTTATTGTGTATATGTTCTTTAAATATACACTAAACAATAAATACTGCCTTTTGCAAAGCGAAAGTGAGTTGCGCTGGCTTATTCTGGGTTACTTCGGGTACTTGGGTACTTGCATGGGAATCTCAGCATGTCTTTTTGATTTATTTTATTCTGTGATATTTAAGTATAATGTATAAGAAATATATTTCGCGTATAGGCCTAAATATATATATATATATATTTTTTTGTGGACAGGTATAGTGTGTTTTAACTAGAAGTGCAGCAATTTTTCGCTGGTTTCAAAACACAATGTTTTTTGTTCTCCAGACAATTCCCACGCGCTCTGAGCTCATGTTCAGCTCATGTTCCGCCCAACGCAGCCACACCTCAGAACGAATTTCTGAAAACTACTGCTGGCTACATATCTCTGCAGTGGTTAAAACAGAAGATTAATTTCATTTGCGGTATTTCAGGCAATCTTCTATACAATAATAAATAGATAAAATAACCTAGCACTTTAACATTTAAACCAACAGTTTTTAGAGTGTAACATAAATATTCATTTGTAAAATAGCATATTGAAATCATACATTGTGTATAGAGTGATTGAAAACAATACAACACAGGTTATAATAAAGAAATTCTCAAACTCTTCCATTGCAGAGAAGTTAAAAATGGCATGTGTAAACTGGCGGCTCGTACACACTTTACAAAAGGCAACGCTTTGATCAAAAGACTGAGAAAAATGTGCGGTTCCCTTTTAAAAGCTATACTCGCTGCATGAAAATGCTATGGGAATACACGTGGAGGTTACAAATAGGTCTGAACCGGAAACACCCTCAGGTCTTTTGTCTTCAAGGACTGCATTGTGTTTGCATGTGTGTGTGTCTAAAACGATACTGTGCGGCAGTTAAAATAAGAAAGACAGCTAAACAAATATTGTTGAGTTATGGAAGAGATGTTTACTTCCGTGTGAGAGACTCCTCTCCGATGATGATTGTCATGCTTTTTGTTTTGAGTGTTTGGGTGAAGATGCTATCTGCAGGCTCGAGGGACAATGTGAGCACTGTGATCTGCTTCCAATCAAAGCACTTCGCACCTGGCTCGCATTCTTTAAAGAGAAATCACGAGCCGTGCTTCACTCTTGGGGATCGCGTATTGATCTGGCAGAAGCACGTGAGACGGGGTTACCCTTTTCTCTCGCACTCTCGCCTGATCAGGAAACTTCTGCGTCCTCCTCCCTTCTCTCAGGTGAGTTTACCATATCAGGACACTCCGCTCGTGACGAGCGAGAGTATGAGGAATTACTGGAGGTGGTAACTAGGGCAGTCGAATGCCTATATCTTGCCTGGCCCCAAGAACAGGAGATTGGATGACAGGTTTTCTGACTTCAACAAAGGTCTCTCCCCTTCTTTAGTGACCTCCATGGCGAGGTAACTCATTCATGGAACAAACTTTATTCGTCCCGTATATTTGTGCCAATGACGTTGATTTATTCAACGATCGTTGATGCAAAGACGCAAGACTACATAATGATGCCCCAGATTGAAGATACGCTTGTGAGCTCTCTCTCATCTTCATTAACACACTCTCCACTAAGCCATGCAGACTAAGACCTTCGCTAGTGGAGAAGGCTTTCCAGTCAGTGGTTCAGGCTGGTGCAGTGCTGCACACGATGGCAGTGTTGCAGGCATACCAGGCTGACCTGCTGAAGGATGTGAACACCGGCGGGTCCATCGATGAAGAAGCCTTTTCAGATCTTCACCACAAAGCAGATGGCCAGTGCCATTGGCGGTTCCATGGCTGCTATGGTTGCCATGGAGAGACATCTGTGGCTTAACCTCACTGGCATCAAGGACAAGGAGCTTTCGTTCCTCCTTGATGCCCCCATCATCATCAGTGAATACTGTCACCACTAGGTTTCGGGAGACAAAAAGGTACAGAGAGGCATTGAATTTTCTTCCCCGCCATGCTCAAGAGTCGGGACAGTCAGTCACCCAGTCCCGACCAGGTCCGGTTCTAGTGAGGCGTGAAGTGCAGAAGTTCAAGTTCAAGTAGCCTTTATTGTCACTTCAACAATATACAGTTAGTATACCGTGAAATTAAACAACGTTCCTCCAGGACCAAGGTGCTACATGCAACATAAATTTACAATATAAATAATCTGAAAAACTAAACTAGCTAACTAAGAGACCTAGTTAGTTGGCTAGCGGAGACAAGACAGATTGACCTGACAACATAAATTCACAATATAAATTAACAAAAACTAACTAGCCAACTCAAAGAGGAAGCCAAACCCACTATCTATGGGTTTTTTTTTTGTTTTTTTAAATACAGACAACAGACAATATAAAGTGCATAGTGGGTTTTTGTTTGTCCACCCGCCTCTTGAGGATTGATCACAAGTTCTCAATGGGATTACGATCTGGGGAGTTTCCAGGCCATGGACCCAAAATTTCAACGTTTTGGTCCACAAGCCACTAAGTTATCACTCTTGCCTTATGGCACGGTGCTTCATCATGCTGGAAAATGCATTGTTCTTCACCAAACTGTTGTTGGAAGAAGTTGCTGTTGGAGGGTGTTTTAGTACCATTCTTTATTCATGGCTGTGTTTTTGGTCAAAATTGTGAGTGAGCCCACTCCCTTGGATGAGAAGCAACCCCACACATGATTGGTCTCAGGGTGCTTTACTGTTGGCATGACACAGGACTGATGGTAGCTCTCACCTTTTCTTCTCTGGACAAGCCTTTTTCCAGATGCCCCAAACGATTGGAAAGAGGCTTCATCTGAGAATATGACTTTGACCCAGTCCTCAGCAGTCCATTCGCCATACTTTTTGCAGAAAATCAATCTGTCCCTGATGTTTTTTTTTTGGAGAGAAGTGGCTTCTCTGTCTGCTGCCATTCCTGAGAAAGCTCTGCACTGGTGGCACTTCGATCCTGCAGCTGAATCCTCTTTAGGAGACGATCCTGGTGCTTACAGGACTTTCTTGTACGCCCTGAAGCCTTCTTAACAAGAATTGAACCTCTTTCCTTGAAGTTCTTGACGATCCTATGAATTTTTTATTTAGGTGCAATCTTAGTAGCCACAATGTCCTTGCCTGTGAAGGCATTTTTATGCAACACAATGATGGCTGCACGCATTTCTTTGCTGGTCACCATGGTTAACAATGAAAGAACAGTGATTTCAAGCATCACCCTCCTTTTAACATGTCAAGTCTGCCATTCTAACCCAATCAGCCTGACATAATGATCTCCAGCCTTGTGCTCGTCAACATTCTCACCTGAGTTAACAAGACAATTAACAATGATCTCAGCAGGTCTTTTAATGACAGCAATTCAATTCAGTGGAAAGTTTTTTTCGGGATTAAGTTAATTTTCATGGCAAAGAAGGACTATGCAATTCATCTGATCACTCTTTAAAACATTCTGGAGTATATGCAAATTGTTATTATAGAAACTTAAGCAGCAACTTTTCCAATTTCCAATATTTATGTAATTCTCAAAACTTTTGACCACGACTGTACACTGTAAACCCGATTAAGTTGGCAAAACTCAAAATATTTGAGGTAATCAATTACATCAAATTTTTTAAGCAATGGTGTTTCCAATTTTAAGTAAACAGAACTATACATTTTTTAGTTTGTTGAAGCAAATCAACCGCTAAATCAAGAAACCTGAACTTGACCCTTATCAGCTTTCTAATTACAGGCCGATATCAAACCTTCCCTTTATTTCCAAGATTCTGGAAAAGGTAGTATCACAGCAGCTATGTTCACATCTACACAGAAATAGCATAAATGAACTGTATCAGTCAGGATTTAGGCCTCATCACAGCACAGAGACAGCACTTGTGAAAGTAGTAAATGACCTCCTATTGGCCTCTGATCAAGGTTGCATCACTATACATGTGTTACTGGACCTCAGTGCAACTTTTCCCACCATTGATCATAATATTCTCATTCACAGATTAGAAAATGTAGTAGGAATTAAGGGAACTGCCCTTTTGTGGCTCAGATCCTATTTGACTGATCGTTATCAGTTTGTAGACTTAGATGGTGACCATTCCTCATGTTCTCAAGTGGAGTTTGGTGTTCCACAGGGTTCAGTTTTAGGCCCACTGCTTTTTTCCCTTTGCATGCTTCCTCTGGGCAACATAATTTGTAAACATGGTATTAGTTTTCATTGTTATGCTGATGACACACACTTATACGTCCCAGGAAAAACCTGATGAGAAAAACCAGTTTGCTAAAATTGAGCAATGTGTGCAGGACATAAGAGATTGGATGTTAATTATTTTTCTTCTGCTTAATCCTGATAAGACAGAAGTTCTAGTTATAGGACCACAAGCAGCTAGAAGTAAGCTTTCTGATCACACTGTAACTTTAGATGGCCTTTCTGTTCCATCAAGTGCAACAGGAAAAGACCTTGGTGTGATCATAGATTCCAGCCTTTCATTAGAAGCACACGTAGATAATATTACCAGGATAGCTTTCTTTCACCTTAGAAATATTGCCAAGATAAGAAATACTGTATATTGTCACTAAACGATGTAGAAAAACTATTTCATGCTTTTATCACCTCCAGGTTGGACTATTGTAACACCTTCCTGTCTGGTTGTTCAACTAGGTGTATAAACAAGCTTCAGTTAGTACAGAATGCAGCAGCGAGAGTCCTCACTAAAACCAGAAGATACGAGCACATCACCCCTATTTTATCTTCACTTCATTGGCTCCATGTGAAACTTCACACTGATTTTAAGATACTACTTTTGACATATAAAGCACTAAATGGTCTTGCGCCGTAGTATCTGAGTGAACTGCTAGTGTCTTATGATCCGCCACGCCTACTTTGATCAAAGAATGCAGGTTGCTTGTCAATACCGCGTATACCGGGCAGAGCTTTTTCTTACAATGCCCCAAAGTTATGGAATAGTCTTTGCATTAATGTTCGGGACTCAGACACAGTCTCGGTGTTTAAGTCTAGGCTAAAAACCTATTTATTTAGCCAGGCATTTTTGTAAATAGATCAGTCTTAGGTAAAGGAGCAGATCTGGTGGACTCATGGACGTAGAGTATTCTGGTGAACTGGTATGTTTAGGTGCTGTCTTCCCCACTCTTATTGATCACTCAGGTTTGTTGACGGTGAGCTGATTGGTTGCTTTACATCTCATGGAGCCCTCATGTCTGTGTTTCCTTCTGGTTCTCCCTTTTAGTTATGCTGTTATAGTTAGTCCTGCCGGAGTCCCTGCTTGAACTTTACACTAAATATACATTTCACCTTATACATGTTTGACTGTGACCATACCTAACTGCCATCTCTCCTTATCTTCTGCTCTCTCCTCTTCTGCTCTGTCCCTCTCTCCTTTTCCCTCTCCCTGTCTCTCTGTCGATTTATACATGTCGCTCCTGAGTTGCCAGTGATCCAGTCCCCTCTGCCCTCTGGACCTGTCTAACCCGTCCTGGAGTTCTGCTTCTGGTTGGAGAGCTCGTCGCATGGATGCCCCGTGTGGTCTGCCTCGAATGGGTGTGGTGGCTGGGGTTCGTTTCCACGGAGACTGTCCTGTCCTCGACTGATGCAGATAGCTGTTCTCTGGGGACCTGTGACTTCAGTCATTCGATAGCTCAGGACTGGAATTTCCTACAATCTACCTCAGGAACAAACTTGACTCTATTTAATTTAAACACATCTCCTATTATACTGAACTTCCAGTCTTACACATTATTATGCTGATCAATCCCTGCTGTCCGTTTTCACCCAGATGAGGATGGGTTCCCTGTTAAGTCTCAGGGAGTTTTTCCTTGCCACCGTCGCCCTCGGCTTGCTCATCAGGGACAATCTTATCATTTTGATTCATACACATTCACATTTCATACAAACGTAATTCTTTTAATTGTGTAAAGCTGCTTTGCAACAATGTCAATTGTTAAAAGCACTATACAAATACATTGAATTGAAAATTGAATTGATGAACCATAACTAGAAACTAGCACAGAGTTCTTGCACCACCTCGTGTTGATGTAAACACACAAACCACCGCACAAGAAACCACCGGTGTCTTACCGCACAGAGCTGAATTTCTGTCGGCAAGAAAAGAGGCATCCGGTACTCTGTCGCTGAGCCATGTCTCCGTGAAAACAAAGACACAGCAGTCTACCTCACGCTGTGTAGCCTGCTGGTGTTGGATGTAGTCCAGTTTATTTTCCAGGTAGCAGATGTTGGATAAGATGATGGACGGAAGAGCTGGCTAGGGTTTGTTTTTAACCTAGCACAAACTTCCGCCCGCTTGCCGCGCTTCCGCTTCCTCGCACACTACTTCCGATGTCCCCTTCTTCGGCCACCAGCATCAGGCAATGCTGAGGCCTCGAGGCCTGGTTCACGCAACAAGCCAAGCTACTGCCGCGCCGCCATCTAGGAGAGTGTGGTGAAGCGAGCACCCCCTCATAAGGACTGGGGTACGACTCGCCATGCTTCTCAGTCCGCCCTTAAAAGACCAGACCTGAGGAGTATCATCTCCTCAAAAAAGAACTCCTGAGGTTGGTAAAATTCCAGGACCATGAGGGTGTCTCTCCCAAGGGAGGGGCGCATGGTATTCCAATGTGAATAAGTACTCCTTCCTGGCACCCTCAGGAGGCCACCCAAATCTCTGCCATGACTGGTGTTTCGGAAGAGTGGTCACCAACGAAATGTTTTCAGGAGCTGCTTAAATCACTGGATTATCATGTTGTTTTTTCCTCGATTTTCTCGCATTTTATGTCTATGCTTTCACGTTGCCAAGTTTGTTTGTTTTCTCGTCTCTTGTCTTTTGATTTGGATTGTTGCTTTGCTGTTTGATTTCCCAGCTTTTGATCTAGCGCTTTCTTGTTTTTGACCACGGCTTTTATTTTACACTTTTTGATAGTTGCTTTGCTGCTAGAGTTCCTGGTTTATTCACACACATACACACACACACACAATGAAACCTCAGATTGCAAGTAAAGCAAAGCAAAGATTTTTTAATAAATTTTGACTTGAAAAATGAGCAAGTCTTTGTCATGTATCACACTTGCATCTCTTGTTTTGACACCAAGCGTCACGTGATCACAACTGAGCCAATGGGTCATTAGTGCTCATCTACTACGTATAATCAACAACTCCCTCTCTGTTTCAGCGTGTGGTTAGCCCTATTTGTGTGCGTGCATAATTTGCCACTGTGCCACTTTTGTTGTCAGGGGTTCAGCTATTATTGGCTGTATTTTTAGTTATTTTGAGGGGACAATAAATTTACCCTGCTATACAAAGTTTTCACTGACTACTTTTCATTGTGTCAAAGAGTCATTTATGCAGTGTTGTCCTATGAAAAGATATAACTAAATATTTGCAGAAATGTGAGGGGTGTACTCACTTTTGTGACATATTGTATACCTTAATTTCATTCATTATTGTGTCAGGTATGTACTTTAGTACATAAACAGCCATTTACTTTACGTATACTAAAGTAAATTGCTTTTTGTATGGGGCTGAAAACCATTACTGGTCATTAGGAGTCCAGCTCTTAGCTGAAGGATCACCAGAAGTGGGTGAATGATCTGAATCTATTCTTTAACAGATTTGATAAGACATCTTGCGTCGTACCTGTACCAAAGACGTTGTGTAGCCAGGTATAAAAAAGACTCCTTAATAATATAATAACTGAGTCACTACAAAAAATGAGTGAGAAACTGTTTATTCTCTTTATCTTTATTTATTCACATTCATATTATTGTTTTAGTTCTCTTATTGCAAATGACTGCACCACACAGTGTCACGCGGGTTCGTGGGGGTGAAGGATCCAAGCGCAGAGCAAGTGCTGCCGTGACTCTGAACGAGCTCTGTGGCGAAAATGCGGAAGTAGGGAGCCGGCGTGTGTGGAGAATAAGCGCAGAGTTTCCAGTCAATGAGCTCCGCAACGGGAATGCCGGCGTGTGTGGAGAGTGAGCGCTGCTGTGTTTGCCGGCGTGAAGATCACTCGTGGTCGTGAGACGGGCGGGGATCAAAGGCGGTGAGTCGAGAGAGTCCATAATCCAAGTTTGTAGTCGAGAGACAATTTCCGGAGGTCGGCAACAGTAAATACGAGAAGGCAATATATCCAAGACGTGAGACAAAGACGAGGTCGGTGAAACTGAGCGTGGTCGTGATCCGGAAAGTCGAAACGGAAAAGAACGCTGGAATACTGGGCATGAGTAGCACACAATAATCTGGCAACGTGATGATGTTAGAGCATGGTATAAATAGGTAGTTGAGATGATTAGGAATTGAGAACAGGTGTGATGAGAGTGGTGAATGAGGCGTTGAAAAGCAGGAGGCGGGGAGTATATGTAGCTGGAATGCACAGGTGATCAGGTCTTTGCTTGAGACATGGGCGTTACCTGGCATGCCGTGACACACAGTTGGATGGTCTTGGCCACTGTGCTGCAGCACAGTTGCAGAGTGTTGGCTATCTTCTTATAGCCTAGGCCATCTTTATGTAAAGCAACAATTCGTTTTTTCAGGTGTTCTGAGAGTTGTTTGCCATGAGGTGCCATGTTGAAATTTCAGTGACCAGGTTGAGAGAGTGGAAGAGTGTTTATACCAAATTTAATTCACCTGCTATCTGGTGACACCTGAGACAGTGTAACACTAATGAGTCACATGACAAAGGGGAAGGAAATGACTAATTGTGCTCAATTTGTATATTTTCACTTAGGGGTGTACTCACTTTTGTTTCTAGTGGTTCAGCTATTGCTGTATTTTTAGTTATTTTGAGGGGACAAAACATTTACACTGCTATACAAACATTACATTGACTATTTTTCATTGTGTCAAATAGTAATTTATGCAGTGTTGTCCTATGAAAAGATGTAATTAAATATTTGCAGAGATGTGAGGGGTGTACTCAGTTTTGTGACAGACTATACACACGTCGACAAAATTGTTGGTACCCTTCGGTCAATGAAAGAAAAACTCACAATATTCACAGAAATAACTTTAATCTGACAAAAGTAATAATAAATAAGAATTCTATGAATGTTAACCAATGAAAGTCAACCATGCTTCAACGGAATTATTTTAAAAAATGAACTCATGGAACAGGCCTGGACAAAAATGATGGTACCCCTAACTTAATAGTTTGTTGCACAACCTTTTGAGGCAAGCACTGCAATCAAATGATTTCTGTAACTGTCCATGAAACTTCTGCACCTCTCTGTAGGTATTTTGGCCCACTCCTCATGAGCAAGCTGCTTCAGTTGTTTCCGGTTTGAAGGGTGCCTTTTCCAGACAGCATGTTTCAGTTCCTTCCAAAGATGCTCAATAGGATTGAGGCCAGGGCTCATAGAAGGCCACTTTAGAATAGTCCAATGTTTTCCTCTTAGCCATTCCTGGGTGTTTTTAGCTGTGTTTTGGGTCATTGTCCTGTTGCAAGACCCATGACCTGCGACTGAGACCCAGCACATTTCTCTCTAGAATCCCTTGATAGTCTTGAGATTTCATTGTACACTGCACAGATTCAAGACACCCTGTGCCAGATGCAACAAAGCAGCCCTAGAACATAACAGAGCCTCCTCCATGTTTCCCAGTAGGGACAGTGTTCTTTTCTTAATATGCTTCATTTTTCCATCTGTGAACATAGAGCTTAAATTTTTGTCTCATCTGTACATAGGACATTCTCCCAGAAGCGTTGTGGCTTGTCAACATGTAGTTTGGCATATTCCAGTCTGGCTTTTTTATGATTTGTTTTCAACAATGGTGTCCTCCTTAGTCCTCTCCCATGTAGTCCACTTTGGCTGAAACAACGACGGATGGTGCGATCTGACACTCATGTTCCTTGAGCATGAAGTTCACCTTGGATCTCTTTCGAAGTCTTTCTGGGCTCTTTTGTTACCATTCGGATTATCCGTCTCTTTGATGTGTCATGAATTTTCTTCGTGCGGCCATGTCCAGGGAGGTTGGCTACAGTCCCATGGATCTTAAATTTCTGAATAATATTTGCAACTGTAGTCACAGGAACATCTAGCTGCTTGGAAATAGTCTTATAGCCTTTATCTTTAACATGCTTGTCTATAATTTTCTTTCGAATCTCTTGAGACATTTCTTTCCTTCGCTTCCTCTGGTCCATGTTGAGTGTGGTACATACCATGTCACCAACCAACACAGTGACTACCTGGAGCCCTCTGAGGCGGGGCCATCAGGTCGGGCACGCTGGTGATAATTAACATTAATGGACATTTGGCTTTCTCCGCATTATAAAAGCAAGGTGCAGAGTTTAGTTTGGGGTCTAGAAATAAAGCAAAGAGTCATGTGGTGGTGGTGTAGAGAGTAGCATGCAAGCAGGTAAATTTTTACATGACCCAGAGACGTAAGGAAAGTCCAGAATGCCTCCCTCATCTCCGCAATGAGGACAGTATTGGAAAGAACTGCTCGAGACATGTTGCTGAACCTGGGTTAGAGTACGGGCTATGCCAGGGTGACAGGACAGTTTGGAACTGTGAGCCCATTCCAGAACCTGAGAGCGTAGGGTGTGGGGAACAAAGAGGCGATTAGGAGGAACATTACTGGGACCAGGTTCATGGGAGAGGGCTTGCTGGACCTTAGTTTCAATATCCAGCTTGGCTGCGGCGAGCAAGCAGGAGGAGGGGATTATGGTATCAACGGTGGAGGTGTCGTGAGTGGGTAAGAATTGTCTGGAGAGAGCATCTGGTTTGGAGTTCTTTGATTCCGGGCGGTATGAGAGTGTAAAGTTGAATCTGGAGAAAAAGAGTGACTACCGAGCTTGGCGAGAGTTGAGCCTCTTGGCGCTCCTGAGGTTATTCCAAGTTCTTATCGTCAGTACAGACCAGGAATGGAACCTCTGTCCCCTCCAACCAGTGTCTCCATTCTTCTAGGGCAAGCTTAATGGCTAAAAGCTCTCGGTCACCGATGCCATAGTTTATCTCAGCAGGTGTTAGGCGATGAGAAAAGAAGGAACATGGGTGCAGCTTGTTATCATGTATAGATCTCTGCGACAGGACACCCCCTACCCCCGTACTGGAAGCGTCGACCTCAACGATGAATTGTTGTGACGGGTCAGGAATGGTGAGGATAGGGGATAGATAGCTTCCTGGTTCCAACAGAACTGGGTCTTGGATGAGGTCAGGACTGTGAGTGGAGCAGCGATGGTACTGTAGCCCCGGATAAAGCGGCGATAGAAATTAGCGAAGCCCAAGAACCTTTGAAGCTGCTGTCGTGAGGTGGGAGTGGGCCAATTCGTCACGGCTTGAAGTTTGGTGGGCTCCATCTCAATGCCTGTAGGACCAATGACGAACCCGAGAAACGTGGTCGAGGTGGTGTGAAACAAACAGGTTATTCTCCAGAAGTCTCTGAAGTACTTGGCGAAGGTGATGTTTGTGTTCCTCTAGGTCACGTGAAAAAATTAATATGTCATCTAGATAGACAAACACTGAAGCGTTGAGAAAGTCCCTGAGTACATCATTAATGAGAGCCTGGAAGACGGCGGGGGCGTTAGTAAGACCAAACGGAACCACCAGGTATTCATAATGTCCTGTAGGGGTGTTGAAAGTCGTTTTCCACTCGTCACTCTCTCGAATGCGGATGAGGTGGTATGCATTGCGCAGATCCAGCTTGGTAAATAGTTTGGCTCCTTGGAGAAGTTCATAGCCATTAGAGGAAGCGGGTACCGGTTCTTAATGGTAATGTTGTTCAGGCCCCTATAATCTATGCAGGGTCGAAGGGAGCCATCTTTTTTGCCCACGAAGAAGAATCCGGCCCCTGCCGGAGAAGAGGAGGGATGAATGATCCCTGCCGCGAGGGATTCGTAATGTATTGGTCCATGGCCTGGCGTTACTTGGGTGACAAAGAGTATAGGCGGCCCTTGGGAGGAGTCGTGCCTGGGAGCAACGAATGGCACAGTCATATGGTCGGTGGGGGGGAAGGGAGGTGGCGCGTGACTTACTGAATGCTGCCCTGAGGTCATGGTAGTCTAGAGGGACGTGGGTGAGATCAGGTAGCTCCTTCCTGGGGGTGGGGCTAAAGCATGATGTTATGGCAGATTGTAAGTACATTGTGGAACATGATGGGCTCCAGGCTAGGATGGAATTCTTGGCCCAGTCGATCTGTGGATTGTGTTGGGTTAACCAGGGGAGGCCCAGAACGACTGTGGCGTGAGAACCTTCCATGATGAATAGGGAGGTTTGCTCTGAGTGGTTGCCCGAAACTCTCAGGCAAATGAGAGGAGTTCTGTGAGTGATGAAGGGGAGCAGACTCCCGTCGAGAGCCTGGACCTTGAGCTGGGTCTCCAAAGGCAGGAAGGGGATTCCCAGAGCCTTGGCCGGGGCCGCGTTGATGAGATTATGGTCAGAGCCTGAGTCAATTAGTGCCTGCACTAAGTGGGTCTGCTGTTCGTAGATGAGGAAGACAGGAAGTAGTTGATGCTGGTCGGGGAGTCTTCTTGAAGTCGCACCATCCAGCGTTCCAAGTTGAACTAGAGGGTTGCTCCTTTTTACTGGACAGAACTTGACTTGGTGATCAGACCCTCCACAGTAGAAACAGGCCCTCTCTACTCTGCATCGTCGTCGTTCCTCAGGAGCAATGCGGGTCCTGCCCAATTGCGTGGGCATCTCATGTTCATGGGCTCGTGATGTCGGGGTAACTTTAAGTGGTGGTGTCCGGGCTGGTCTCCGAAGACGAAGACGTGAATTTACTCGGCCTGCCAGATCTATGAGCTCCGGGAGCGAGGAGGGGAGATCCACAGAAACTAGTTGGTCTTTAAGTGTTTCAGACAGACCCTCAAAGAACATGTCACTTAGTGCTTTTTCGTTCCATCCACTTGAGAAGGCCAGTGTTCGATATCTGCTGGATCCATTTCGTTTGGCTGGATTATTCTGTCACGAGGCGAGGTGAAATGAGGTGGATCCAAGTGCAGAAGCGTTAAACTGGAGCGAGGTCGGAAAACGAATGCGTGGGTCAAAAGTCAGAAAATCAATCAGCGTGACGTCCAGGCAAAAACACAAAGCGAGGGCCGTAGTCAAAATGGGAAACATTAGATCGGTAACCGGGAGATCAGACAGCGAGGCAACAATCCAAAACACGTAAAACAAAAGCCGTAGTCAAAACGAGGAAGCGTGAGATCAAAGCCGGGAAATCAAACAGCAAGGCGACAAATCCAAAACAGAAGGTCTGGACGAATGGTCCGTCGGCACTGACACTGATGTTCTTTGGGCATGAAGTTCACCTTGGATCTCTTTAGAAGTCTTTCTGGGCTCGGATTATCCATCACTTTGATTTGTCATCAATTTTCTTATAGCCTTTACCTTTAACATACTAGTCTATAATTTTCTTTCGAATCTCCTGAGACAACTTTTTCCTTCGCTTCCTCTGGTCCATGTTGAGTATGGTACATACCATGCCACCAAAAAACACAGTGACTACCTTGGAGCCCTATATATAGGCCCACTGACTGATTACAAGATTGTAGACACCTGTGATGCTAATTAGTGGACACACCTTGAATTAACATGTCCCTTTGGTCACATTATTTTCAGTATTTTTTAGGGGTACCATCATTTTTGTCCAGGCCTGTTCCATGAGTTCATTTTTTAAAATAATTCTGTTGAAGCATGGTTGAAAAACAATGTCTGACTTTCATTGGTTAACATTCATAGAATGTTTTTTTTAATTATTACTTTTGTCAGATTAAAGTTATTTATGTGACCAATGTGAGTTTTTCTTTCATTGACCGAGGGGTACCAACAATTTTGTCCACGTGTGTAGTCACACATCTTTATGCCACTTTCAAAAAGCAGTTCCTGTTAAACTGAAAACATAAGTGAACATTACATACCTGGCATTTCCATGGTGTTTTTTGCTTCTTACCATACCCTGCTTTACACTGAAAACAGACCCTGTCACTAGCCGGAGTAACACTTCTGTAACCCAAGGTCAGTCCATGTGCTGGTTGTACACAGTAACAGGTATAGACATGTACTTGTTGTGTGTCCATCCAGTTTAAAATTACCAAAATCTAGAACCCTTGCTTTCTATCAAACTGGTGGCTGGTCATTTTCACTGTCACAACTGTTTATTAAAAAAAAGAAAAATACAATAAAATAAACTACTATATAGCATAATCATCATCATCAATCACTAATGACCATGCATAAAGACAACACAAGCTTTTGTAATGTCATACAACAAATAAAAAAGCGGGGGGCTTTTTATTCTTATATCTGAATATCAATAAGCTACATGAGGCAGTATTTTAGCCACCGGGAGCTAAAGTGTTTGTGCTAAATAACATCATAGATAGCAGTGTCATAAGCTAGCCAAAAACTGAACCATACCTGAAAATGTATCCAAAACTAGGGGTGCTCCGAACAGGATTTTTGGGGCTGATCACTAGAAGTTGTATTGGCTGATACCGATCACCGATTACAGGGTCTACTCAAAGCCTGATCATGTAGCATTATTTATTAAACTATATCTAACAACAATGTAAATTAAGTATTGAAATTACAAGAAGAGGAAGATCATTAATTGACAACTGTATCTACTTGCAAGCAGCATGTGCAACATGTCATCTTAACACATAACAGCCTGTGCTTGGTTAGTAATTGGGCACAGCATAGAGCTTGACAAATACAACTTTCCTGTAGATGGTATAAAATTAAATAAAATAACAGACAAGTAGGACGTGAGTCGCCGGAAGTTCTGCAAGGTCCGCAAGCATCCGGCGAGGACCGGCAAAAAACATTTTTCGCATGGAAAGATGTAAACATGTGAAAAGATGGTGAATCATGATGAACCGTACTTATGGCCACCGAGCGAAACCGTGTAGGTGAGATAGGGATATTACAGGCGGCTGAGTGAGTGGCGGTGCACGAGTTGCTGAGCTCTCCCGCTCTCTTAGCGCTAGACAACTGAAAACTGCTCATGTTCCTTTATGTGACTAACCTGCAAATGCTTTGCAAAAGCTTTGGGTCCTTCCATCTTCGTGTAACTGGCTTGTTACAGAGGTTGCAGATTGCTAATGTATTGTCTTTTTCACACAACATGTAGAATTGCCAGACCGGTGAAGCCATTTTAGCAGCGTGCAAAAAAAGTTTTGTCATCTGATCGGCTTTTCTATATTGGCCATTATAGAGACTGCCGATCAAACTTCCCAAAGCAATTATCGGCCGATCATGTGACCGATCAATCGGAGCACCCCTATCCAAAACGGAGTAAAAAACATTGAAATATTTACACCACAGCTGATACTGACAACCATCACATAAGGCATTAGCTTCAGCCACCAGAAGCTAGCATGTTTGTGCTAAGCTACATAAGGCAGTAAGGTAGCTTGAACAGCAGTGTTTTCTTCATTTTAAATGCGGACTCAATGCCAACGCATTCTCCACCATTTATGTTTCAGCTCTGGTTCAGAGGTGAATCGAATCTTTAAGGATTCGAGTTAATTTTGTTAAACTTAATTAAAATTTATAGCATACACTTTATCAACTACTCGTCCAGCGTTTAGTATGATTTAGTGTACCTTACCAATTCTGTTTATCCCGTGGCCGACGACGATAATACAAAATCTGGTATTTACCTAATTATGAGCAAGGTAATGTAAGATCTGGGCTTTAAAATACATGAACAAGACAACAATTCTTTATAAAGAAACAAGAATTTATTTGAATTAATCTACAATACATGAAACTACGCTACTTGAACACACACACGCACACACAAACATATCAACAGTTTGCAGGGTGAAAGTTAATGTTAAGTTAAGTTCATCTAGTACTGTTTACTAGATGAAAGCAAGTCACAAGAGCAGAGTCTTGGGTTTAATCTTACGTTTTAAGTATGGAACAAGCAACATTTTCAGCAAGGTATGCAGCTTTGTTTGTATGTTTGCGTTACGTTTCGTTCTCATGGTTCGCCTCCGGTGAAGGGAATCACGGTTTTGGAGATTGGTTGGTGCTGTGGTTGAAATAACATCTTTCAGGAAAGCCTTTCGCTGAGGCTTGGTTGCCTGGTTAGCGATGGCGCGCTCTGGAACAACTTCTGTGGGTTTCTTTGTTGCAGCTCTGGCACGAAGTCTCATTGAGAGTTCTCGAAGAGCTGATGACATCAGCGTAGTTGGCGTAGCGCCCACAATTGCGGAAGCCCGAGCTCAGATGGTCATGATGACGATGTGAACATAGAACGAACGTACATGTTTGGACGAGTCCGGACACTGAGTTTTGTCCCTTTGTGTCAGTCCATCCCACAAATGATTGGTCCAATCGGATGTGGTTGCGGGGCATAGCCACGCCTCACGTGGTTCCCCCTTTTGTGCATACATTAGGCCGGGTTTATGGCTGTCACGTGGGGCCAAGCCGATTACACTTTTAATTACCTTTTATAAAGTAATTTTACATGAGCTCTTGTTCATGCGACCAATTTTCCGTGTACACCACTGTTCTTTAAGCTCAATAAGCTCTCAATTGATACCACACATCCCCTATCTTACACACTCATTTATAGCTTTGTTTAATAAAGTTTGTAAATGCTGATAATACCTTTTAAAGTGATGTAGAATAATCAAACATAATACACAGATATAAAACATACTGAATATATGTTTCTAGCATTTTTATCCTACTGGCGCACTTTTAATTAAAGGATTAATGATTTTGATTAATGATAGCAGTTGTGTTTGTAATTACATCACTTTTTGAGCGATCATATGATAAACTATGGTTTGACATCTCTATAAATAATGGATACAAACACATGTAACCAACAGAACAAAACAGTATACATTGGGATAAATAAAAGGTAACAGTAAATTATACTTTGAACCTTAACTTTACATTTTATTCTTATTTTGATGGTAAAGCTTCACTATTAAAAGTGTTGTGCAAATTGTCCTTTAATACTTATTCGATTCTATTAATATTAGTTAATTAATGTATATATGGCTAATGTATAACTATATATATTATGGCTGTCATTTCAGGTTGGAAAGAACATAAGCAGTTTAATAATACTTCATCATGAGTGTATTTAACACCAGTTTACTACAAAATGCATCATTTGTGCATCCAGAGTACTTTTTCATCATTGGATTTTCTGGATTACCTTTTAGCCAATACTACTTTGTTTTTTTAATTTTTCTCTGTATTACATCTATGTGTGGAAACTCAATTGTACTTTACATAATATTAGCTGACAAAAGTCTACATATTCCAAAATACATGGGGATCTTCAACTTAGCTCTTTCAGAATTTGGGGAAGCAAATGCATTAACCCCTTACTAAGACTTTTCTTTTTAATTCCCAGTACATATCCTACGATGCTTGTTTGACCAACATGTTTTTTACTTATTTCTTTGCATGTGGACAGTATTTAACGCTTGTTGTCATGGCATATGATCGCTTTATTGACATTTGCTTACCTCTGAGATATCATGCTATTGTAAACAACTCCTTCATGGTAGTAACTTTAACAGCAATATGGCTAATTAATTTTATTATAATTGCCACCATGGTAGGTTTGATTACACGACTTTCATTTTGTAAAACTAATGAGATAAATAGCTTTTTTTGTGACCATGCACCAATGTATACAATAGCTTGTAATGACAACAGCTTGAATTACTTAATAGGAAGCATTGCTATTACAGTGTACCTCTATGTACCTTTGACTGTCATAATCTTGTCATATGTAGGCATTCTACTGGCCTTAATTAAGATTACAACTTGGGATGGTCGTCTTAAGGCATTTAAAACATGCATATCTCATCTCTTGGTAGTAGCTGTATTTTTCATTCCTACATCAATTGCAAATCTTGCAGATGCAATGTACCCTCTTCCTCCTAATGTTAGGATAATTAATATTTCCCTATCATTAATAATTCCACCAATGTTAAATCCCATCATTTATGTTTTAAACACAAATGAATTCAGGAAGTTTATTATTAAAACGTTAAAAAAGAAAACATCAGTTTCCCAGTTGCAGACTTTAGCAATGTAAAACCAATTATTTTTATTCTTTCAAGGGTCATGTCTGCAGAGAACCAGTGTGGCCAAATTTCGAGTCACACCTAGAGCAACTCTCATTCAAATCATTTTATGTAGTAATTGTTTTGTAGAAACACACACATCCACAAATTCTAAGCTTAAATAAAGAGCCATATAAATGTCTCATGAGAGTAGTAAAAAATACAATATTGATGTGTTTTTCTAAGCTATTCACTTGAAATGAGCCTTCCGCATTTGCATTCACTTAACTCATATTCTACAATTCTGTATTGTTTTATGCAGTAGAACAACTAGACTGCTTTCCTCAGTACAAAATGTTCCACAGCAAACCCAACAGAACAGAAGATATCATAAGATATCAAATGTTAAGAACTTCTTCCAGAAAATACCAGACTTTTATTCTATCAGAAATTTTCTAACTTCAACACGGTCGATGTATGTGTGCATGCTGCTGTGCTTTGTTTTGTCTGTGTGAATTATCCCCAGGGCACTCTGCTCCAAGATCCACTGCATGTTTTCTGACTCCTGCTATTCCTGCAGCTACCTCACCTTCCACATGGTCGCTTACTCCCTGATAGTGATGTCATCAATCAGTGACAGTTTATACACCAGGAAGAGCTGCAAGAAAATGAGGCACCCACTTACAAGTCTAGGGGTTTAGGTTGCATGAGGGCTGCAGTTTCAATTTATTTTATTCACCAATTTGTGTAGCTGAAGGTAACTGGAGCAGCAAATTTGCAACCAGCTGGGGTTTGGCGGTTTGTGGTGTTGAACTGGTCTGTGATTGGATCTAGATTGGAACACAGATAACTGAATTGGGAGTGAAAGTAGAAGCAGAAGAGGTAGGAGAAGAAAAGTTATGAAAAAGGATTTGAGGAGAACAGTTCAGGTGATGGAGAACTGGGTGTAAAAAGGAAAGCCGGAGGAATAAAATATAATTATCACATTTGAAGTGCCCAGTAATGCTGATACAAGACTCAAAAAGAATAAAGGGGATGTAGAAATGGCCAAGGTATTGCAAGATAGTTGTCTTTTTATAAAATGTAGAAATAAGGAACAAAAAGATACAGCCATGCAACTAGGAAGCATATGTAAGAACATAATAGATGAAGATTTAGACAAACCAAAACAAAATATTACAGTGGGTGAGGCACTAAGACCAAAAAGAACAATAAATGGAGAAAGAACAAAGTTTCACACACCAGTTCTTTCAGAAAAAAAAAAATAATAAAAAATAGGATATATTTGTTTCCCAGTGAGAGTTTGGATTCCTCCTCTGATACACTGTTTTAAATGGCAACGATATGGACAAATAGCCAAAGCATGTATGGGAAAATAGAGGTGTCTGAATTGTGGAGGTGAACACAAATTTATAAATTCGATATTGCACAAGTTAAATGCTGTGAAAGTCAACACTATATCATATGGAGGCTGTAAAATCAGGAAAAGGGCAGTAGAGATTAAACAAGAAACATGACTAACATAAGCCTTGAAGAGGCAGTGAAGAATTTATAAGGGCAAACGTTGTTACAAGAGCCAGATAAAAACACAGAGAATCCAAGACAGGAAGTAGAAAACTAACATTTTCTAAAACAAAAGAAAAAAACTAACATTATAATGTTGTATTTGTTTAAATATCCCATTACAGCAGAGTTGAATAAAGCCCTTTGAAATACACAGATGACCTCACCAGGCAAAAATAATTTGGTATATAATAGTTAACTGTGTAATAAAGTGTGGAAGAAAGGAAAGTTACTAAAATCCTTGAAGGAAACTATAATAGTAGTGGTATAAAGTAGGAAAGGAAGGTTCCAATCCAGGTAACTGCAATGCAAGATAATTAAGAAAATGATAAACAACAGGGTAATACACTATATGGAAGTAAAAAGGTATAAAGCTAATTTTAGCTAATAAGTGGTTTTAGAAGAAGTAGGACCATAATGGACCCAACTTTAAGTCTGGAACACGAAATAAGGAAAACACAAATAAATAAGAAGAGTTTACTATTATCTTTGGACTGTGGGAGGAAACCGGAGTATCTGGACGAAACCGACAAAGCATGGCGAAAACATGCAAACTCCATGCACACAGAGGCTGGAATCGAACCTGGCCAGGAATTGAACTTGGACCCTGGAGGTGCAAGGTGACGGTGTTACCCACTACACCACCGTGCTGCCTTTATAAAAACTTGGTATTATAATTTCATTGATATTTTTACTTATGCTTCAAACAGTGAACTAGAAGTAACATTTACTGTACCAGAGTTCAAAGTTTAAACTATGGAAAGAGTCACTGATGGATTATCTGTATGCTCTGGGATAATGTTAGCAATTGTGCTTGAAACAGAATGGGTAGAAGAAATTAGATCACTAAGAGCAGTGATATGTTCAGACACCAGCTCATCATTAGTCAGTAGGAAATACTGTCACTTAGAAAGCAGACCAGATGTATTAGAAATGGAGCAACACTGAACAGAGTTTAAATGATGGGTATGAATGTCATATTATTAGGGGTTCCAGCACATATTGTGGTGTTAGGAAATGAAGTAGCCAATAAAAGTGCAAAGGAAGAGGCAACAAGTTATATCTATATAGATGTAACACCTGTACCACCGCAGCACAGGGAAATAAGATCTAACTCACCGGATTACTGAGTGACGCTTTGTCCCCACCTAGTGTGTCTATGTGTGTACTACCTGCACTTAAACACTAAATGAAGAGCACCTGTGATTCCCTTGTGTGTCTGGCTATATATTCCAGTCGAACCCGTAGCACTCCGCCTGTTCACTGTTGTGCAATGTCTGTTTGTCTCTGTGGGTGCATGTTCTTTAACGTGCGTTGTCTCATCTCTTCCCCCCAGGACTAAGCAGTGTCTGCAGGTGTGGTTCGTTTTAAGGTGGACGTGTCGTCGCCTGGAACCAGGTCTTCTGAACTACGAACCTCTTTATGTTTGTTTAGATCCTTTTTGTTTGCCCACCTGCAGACACAGTCTGGGGAGATTTATGTACAAAGATCATTCTTTGATTAAACTTGAACTTGAGTGAAAAGAGGAATAAGAATAAAACATTTAAAAAGAATGGAATCTGCTTCTGCGTTCGCTTCTTCCAGGGGCGACATGACAATAGAAGTACCTTACAGTAAATTAGACATGGGGACCATGATTAAACAAAAGGTGGCAGGGAAAAATGTGGGAAAAAGAAAGACCTAGAAGGGTGTTGTCCACAATGCAAAGCAAGAAAGGAATGATGAGAAGCGCTCACGAAATAGACAAGTCGGTAATATACAGAATGATACCCCCATTCCTCTGAGCCATATTTTGCTCCCGAATCTAGACCGATGCACAGTCCTTATGACCTCTGGAGACATCAGTAGTGGACAGTAATGGCTGCTTACAGTCTCCTTTGGGCTTGCTATGAATTCTGACATGTCCATCACTGTTGTTAATACCTCAATAATGCCGTATCAATTCACAAGCATCATTATTGGGTCATAATAGATTTTTAAGCACTAGTATGCAGTCATTAATGGTTTTTATCATCTCCTTATGTGATTTTTTATTCCTAAAATATGTGTGGCAAAAGTTGGAGTGGCCACTGCAACTTTTCAGAAAAACTTGGAGTGGGATATAAAAAATAAGCACATGGTTTTGCATGAATATCTGAACCTGAGTCAATCAACACCTGCACCAGATCCATTGTCTGTGAATAAGGAAGACGGGAAGGAGCCAGCATTGGTCTGGGAGTCTTCTTGGAGTCGTGCCCTCTAGTGCACCCAGCTGAAATAGAGGGCTCCTCCTTTTGCTGGACAGTACTCAAGATGGTGGCCAGATTTCCCACAGTAAAAACAGGCCCCCTCCACTTGGCAGCTCCATCGCTACTCAGGGGAGATGCGAGTTCTGTCCAGTTGGGGGGTCATGTTGAATTTCCCTCCTTGTGCCAGAGTGTTAGAGCCATTGGAGCTGGGTCATGACATCAGCCAAATATTCTGTGGATTGATGAGACAAAGGTAAAATTTTTTGAAGGTGTGCATCCCTTTATATTTGGTGCTTCAGAAAAACAACATTATATCAGCAGTCAAACATGGTTGTGGTAGTGTGATGGTCTGGGCCTGCTATGTAACTTCAGAACCTGGAATACTTGCCAGAAACTTCTAAAGGAGAATGTCTGGCCATCAGTTTGTGACCTCAAGCTCAAGAGCACTAGGTTCATGGAGTATGACATTTATCTGGAAACACATAAACAATAAAATACAAAACTAAGATTTTAAGGTGGCCGACTTGGAGTCCAGACTTAAATTCAAGTGAGATTCTTAAATAGGCAGTTCATGCTCGACAACCCCCCCAATTAAACAATTGACTGAATGAGAACATTTTTGTATAAAAAAGTGGGTCAAAATTCCTCCACAGCGATGAGAAAGTCTCATTGTCAGTTATTGCAAATAACTGACAATTGGCAAATTACCTTTTGTAAAATATAATTTTCCTCATATGTTAAATTAAACACACACACACACACACACACACACACACACACACACACACACACACACACAGTATATATTTTTTAAATATATTCAGTATATTAATGATTTCCAATTCATCACTTTTATATATATATTTATAATTTTTATTTTATATAAAAATTTATATATTTTTTTATTTTGCTGATTCCCAAAAGAGGAGACAAAAACAAAAACTAAATACATAATTAAGAGATTAATGATTTTCTACAATGGCAGGTGTGTTGTAATTACATCACATTTTGAGCCATCACATGATAAAGTATGGTTTGACATCTCTATAAATAATGGATACACACACATGTAATCAACAGAACCACACAGTATACATTGGGGTAAATAGAAGGTAACAGTAAATTAAACTTTGAACCTTAACTTTAAATTTGATCCTTATTCATTTTGATGGTAAAGCTTTAGCATTGAACATGTTGTGCAGATTGTCCTTTAATACTTATTCTATTCTATTAATACTAATGGCTGTCATTTCAGGTTGGAAAGAACATAAGCAGTTTAATAATACTTCATCATGAGTGTATTTAACACCAGTTTACTACAAAATGCATCATTTGTGCATCCAGAGTACTTTTTCATCATTGGATTTTCTGGATTACCTTTTAGCCAATACTACTTTGTTTTTTTAATTTTTCTCTGTATTACATCTATGTGTGGAAACTCAATTGTACTTTACATAATATTAGCTGACAAAAGTCTACATATTCCAAAATACATGGGGATCTTCAACTTAGCTCTTTCAGAATTTGGGGAAGCAAATGCATTGACCCCTTACCTTTTTAAGACTTTTCTTTTTAATTCCCAGTACATATCCTATGATGCTTGTCTGACCAACATGTTTTTTACTTATTTCTTTGCGTCTGGGCAGTATTTAACGCTTGTTGTCATGGCATATGATCGCTTTATTGCCATTTGCTTACCTCTGAGATATCATGCTATTGTAAACAACTCCTTCATGGTAGTAACTTTAACAGCAATGTGGATAATCAATTTTATTATAGTTGCCACAATGGTGGGTTTGATTACACGACTTTCATTTTGTAAAACTAATGAGATAAATAGCTTTTTTTGTGACCATGCACCAATGTATACAATAGCTTGTAATGACAACAGCTTGAATTACTTAATAGGAAGCATTGCTATTACAGTGTACCTCTATGTACCTTTGACTGTCATAATCTTGTCATATGTAGGCATTCTACTGGCTTTAATTAAGATTACAACTTGGGATGGTCGTCTCAAGGCATTTAAAACATGCGTATCTCATCTCTTGGTAGTAGCTGTATTTTTCATTCCTACATCAGTTGCAAATCTTGCAGATGACATATACCCTCTTCCTCCTAATGTTAGGATAATTAATATTTCCCTATCATTAATAATTCCACCAATGTTAAATCCCATCATTTATGTTTTAAACACAAATGAATTCAGAAAGTTCATTATTAAAATGTTAAAAAAGGAATCTTCAGTTTCCCAGTTGCAGACTTTAGCAATGTAAAACCCAACATTTTTATTCTTTCACGGGTCTTTAAGTGTCATGTCTGCAAAGAACCAGTGTGTCGAAATTTCATTCTAGTTAATTAGGAGTCACACCTGGAGCAACTCTCATTCAAATCATTTCATGTAGTAATTGTTCTGTACAAAAACACACATCCACAAACTCTAAGCTTAAATAAAGAGCCACATAAATGTCTCATGAGAGTAGTAAAGAAAAGTACAGTATTGTGTTTTTATCAGCTATGGAATGAGCCTTCTGCATTTGCATTCACTTAATTCATATTCTACAATTCTGTATTGTTTTATGCAGTAGAACAACTATATTGCTTTCTTCAGTACAAAATGTTCCACAGCAAGCCCAACAGAACATATCAAATGTCAACTTCTTCCAGAAATTACCAGATTTTTATTCTATCAGACATTTTCGTACTTCAACATATAGCATTACTGGTCGAGGTATGTGTTGTGTATGTGTGCATGTTGCTGTGCTCTGTTGTGTCTGTGTGAATTATCCCCAGGGCACTCTGCTCCAAGAACCACTGCATGTTTTCTGACTACTGCTATTCCTGCAGCTACCTCACCTTCCACATGGTCGCTTACACCCTGATAGTGATGTCATTAATCAGTTTATACACTGGGAAGAGCTGCGAGAAAATGAGGCATCCACCTATGAGTCTAGGGGTTTAGGTTGTACGAGGGCTGCTGTTTCAGTTTGTTTTATTCACCAATTTGTGTAGCTGATGGTAACTGGAACAGCAAATTTGCAACCTGCTGGTGTTTGGCAGTTAGGCATAAACTGGTCTGTGATTGGATCTAGATGTGAACACAAATAACTGAATTGGGAGTGAAAGTGGAAGCAGAAAAGGTAGGAGAAGAAAAAAGTTATGAAAAGGGTAAAATATAAAATAATATAATTATCACATTTAAAAGTGCCCAGTAGCGCTGATACAAGCCTTAAAGAAAAAGGGGGATGTAGAAATGGCCAAGGTAGTGCAAGATACTAGTCTTTTCATAAAATGTAGAAATAAGTAACAAAAAGATACAGCCATACAACTAGGAATCTTATGTAAGAACATAATAGATGATATAAACAAACCAAAACAAAATATTAGCACGGTTGAGGCATTGAGACCCATTTTGTTTTAAAAAATAGAACAGGCCCTCGATATTATGTTGAAGAACGGTTTGCTTATTTAAACCAGATAATTGTCATGTCTGCTGCATGAGGAGGCAGAAGCAGATGCAGGGTGAACAAACGAAGAGTTTTATTAGAGGGCAAATAAGTGTCCAAACAAACAAACAAAACCATACAGAAATAACTTAAAAGATGAATCCCCCGGCAGGTGGGCAAACAGGGTTGAAATTCAAGGGAAATAAACAAATCAAAAGGTAACTGAAACAGAAAAAAGGCTAAGAACTTCTCAGCCTTGACTTTGAGTGGGGTCTTCCGAACTGAAAATAACCCGGCCCTGCAGACACTGCTCAGTCCTGCGGGAGAAAACAAATAAAACAAGTTGGAGACACACAAATGACATGAAGGTGCACAACAGTGAATGAACAGGGAGCTACGGGTTGGGCTTTTATAAATAGGTAGACACACGGGTAAGACACAGGTGAACTTAATTTGGTGCTAAAGTGAAACAAGTACACATGTAGACACACTAGGGGGAGACAAAGCGACTTCTCAGTAATCCGGCAAACCAGATCTTATTCCCAGGGACTGAGGTGGCACAGGTGTGACAGTAAACAGTAAAAAGCTCTGCTACTCCTTCGTCTAGCAGCCCCCAGATCACCGGCCTGAGAAGGGAAACATGAAAGACAGGGTTAATACGAATATGATTGGGGAGCTTTTAACTTAAATGACACTGGATTTATTTGGGAGAGGATGGGGAAGGGACCAATTTATCTGGGGGTGAGCTTACGACAGGGGAGGTTAAGGTGAAGGTCCCGTGTCAAGCGAGCTATACACGATCACCTACCTGGAGCGAAGAACTTTGCCTTCGTTGTCTATCAGCACTTTTTTTTTTAAACGACGAACTGCTTGGGAGATCTTTGCGTGCGCATCCTCCCATACTTTTTCCGCTCTCTTAAACCACTGATTCACCATGGGTACGTCAGTGGGATTGGTGTCCACGGTACAGAGCGGTGACTGATGGCCAAGCACACACTAAAACAGCGTTAGGCCGGTTGAGCAGTCTGCCCATTCATGTTGTCGACTGCTACAGTATGCTCGGGGTATCTCCTGAGTTCTTGGACAGTCCACTCTGCCTGCCCATTAGACTCGGAGTGATAGCCCGATGTTAGGCTAACAGTGGTCCCCAACCTCTGAAATAAAGTCTTCCAGACTCTGGCGATAAATTGGGTACCACGATCGGAAACAATATCCTCCAGGATGCCATAGCAGTGAAACACTGTTTCGAATAGGGTTTCTGCAACCTGGAGGGCTGATGGGAGAGAGCTAAATGCGACTAGATGACATCCCTTGGAGAAATGATCTACCACCACAAGTCGCGTACCCTTTCTACACTGGCAGATCTGTTACAAAGTCCACTGTGATGTATGACCACAGTCTGCTAGGTGTTGGCGGGAGCATTAATTTTCCAACGGGCAAACAATGAGGACTTTTGGTTGTTGCACAGAAAGCACAAGACAAAACTACAAGGGAAAATCCAGTGCTGGATAATAGCGGGACAAAGCATCCAGTTTCTTATTTTTATAGCCGGGGCGATACATGATGTTAAATTGGAAATTTGTGAAGAACAGTGCCCACCAGGCTTGATGAAGGTTTAATCTATTGGCTTGTTGGATGTACTCCAGATTACGACGATCTGTTAATTCGGGGAATGGGTGTTTAGCTCCTTCCAGCCAATGACGCCACTCCTCTAACGCCACTTTTATTGCTAGCAGTTCTTGGTTACCAATATGATAGTTACGTTCGGCAGGTGTTAATTTATGTGAAAAGAATGCGCAAGGATGGAGTTTTTCTGGGTTGCCCTGGCATTGTGACAGCACGGCTCCTATTCCTACCTCCGACGCATCAATCTCCACTATAAATAGCTTCTCTGGGTCGGGTAGTTTTTTAAAGTAGGCGCAGTGGTTAAAGCTGTTTTGAGGCGTTAAAACGCCTTTCACATTTCCGCTGAGAACTCGCTTAGTCGTTTTAGTTTCCCTTTTAACAGTGATGTGAGCGGTGCTGCCACCATACTGAAGCCCCGAATAAATTGCCGATAGAAATTGGCAAACCCAAGAAAACTCTGTAGCAACTTGATTGCCTTGGGTTCCAGCCATTGTTGCACCGCCGCGAACTTGGTTGCCTCCATCTCGACCCCCTGTGGCCCAATGCGATAGCCAAGGAATGCAATCTCCGACTTGTGAAACTCGCATTTCTCCGCCTTCGCAAAGAGCCTGTGTTTGCGCAGGTGATGAAGGACGGCAGATAAATGATGGAATTTTTGCTTAGAATATGACCGCGAGTATTTTAGGATATCATCCAAGTATATTATAACAAAATGGTTAAACATATCCCGGAACACATCATTCATGAACTTCTGAAATACCGCAGGTGCGTTTACCAATCCATATGCCATTATATTACATTGGTAGTGTCCCGATTAAGTGCTAAACACAGTCTTCCATTCATCGCTCTTCACACACGAACAAGGATATACGCAGAGATTGAGTTTTGCGAAGAGGGAAGCACCTTGGAGTTGGTCAATAGCAGCTGGCTCCAGCAGTGGGTGCTTATATCTTACTGAATTACTCTGTTGAGGCTGCAGTAATCAATGCAGGGTCATAACCCCCTGCCTTTTTTCTCAATAAAAAAGAAACCTGCCAAAGCGGGAGACCTGCTGATGAGCACTTGCTGGTCAAAGCCGATGGTTTACATAATTTGGTGCATCTAAGGGCCCAGGATATGATGCGTGAGTTAGCCCAATCAAAATTGGAATTGTGGGAGCTGAGTCAGGATAGACCCAGCACGACAGACTGATCTAACCGAGGAAGCACAAAAAATTTTAACTACTCAGTGCGACCAAGAAAAGTTAACCACCGGGGCACTGACATTAATTCAAAAAAGGATTTTTTTTTATTTCCGACCATCCAGAGCCTTAACTGACATCAGACATGGAAACTTTGACACAGGAACTCGCAGCGAGGAAATGACAGAAGACAAGATTAAATTTCCAGCTGACCCGGAATCTATATTTATATAAAAAAACAAGGTGTGATTTTTATATGATATTTGTGCTTTTAAACAGAAAGGGTGGTGAGTGTGAGGTGGTGTGTGTTGAGTTACTTTTAGTAATGGACAGGTGCTGACGAAAAGAGGACCCATGCGGGGTGTCACTACACCCACAACCATCTCTGATTGGAACAAATGGCTGTGGGACAGACTTTCACCATGAGATAAGGTCTGAGCAGCATAGGCACGTTTTGAACGTCGTGCCTCTTGCTCCACTCTCAACCAATGCCTGATCTTTAACTTCTGACCTGCGCCACTCAGCGATCGAAGACTTCACTCTCCTCGACATGCAAAGAAATTTCAGCGTACACCCTGGACAGGTGCCATCCATTGCAGGGCACACACACACATATACTGTACACACACTCACACACTCATTCACACACTAAGGCCAATTTGGGAATGTCAATTAACCTAACCTACATGTCTTTGGACTGTGGGAGGAAACCGGTGTACCCGGAGGAAACCCACCAAACACGATAAGAACATGCAAACTCCATGCACACAGAGACTGGAATCGAACCTGGCCGGGAATCGAACTCGGACCCTGGAGGTGCAAGGTGACAGTGCTAACAACTACACCACCGTGCTGCCTATATAAAATCTTGGTATTATAATTTCATTGATATGTTTACTTATGCCTCAAACAGTGAAATAGGAATAAAATTTACTGTACCAGAGTTTAAAGTAAAAACCATGGAAAGAGTCACTGATGGATTATCTGTATGCTCTGGGATTATGCTAGCTATTGTGCTTGAAACAGAATGGGTAGAAGATATTAGACCACTAAGAGCAGTGATATGTTCAGACACCAGCTCATCATGAGTCAGTATGAAATACTATCAGTTAGAAAGCAGACCAGATGTATTAGAAATGGAGCAAGCACTGAACAGAGTTTAAATTATGGTTGTGAATGTCATATTATTAGGAGTTCCAGCACATATTGTCGTATTATTGAAGCAGCCAATAAAAGTGCAAAGGAAGCAGCAACAAGTTATATCTATATCGAAGTACCTTACATTAAATTAGAAATGGGGACCATGATTAAACAAAGGTGGCAGAACTGTGGGAAGAAGAAAGATCTAGAGGGGGGCTATCTACAATGCAAAGGATGGTAGGAATGATGAGAAGCACTCAAGAAATAGACAAGTTGGTAATATACAGAATGATACCCCCATTCCTCTGAGCCGTATTTCGCTCCCGAATCTAGACCGATGTAAATTCCTTATGACCTCTGGGAAGCTCAGTAGTGGATAGTAATGGCCGCTTTCAGTCTCTTTTGGGCTTGCTATGAATTCCGACACATCCATCAGTGTTGATAATTGGTGCTGAGCAGCTCCTGCTGGTGTGCTCTGAGAAGGGCGCTGGTCGAACACCAGGGAATCAACCCGCAAAGCGTAAGAGCAAAATCGCAAAACAAGTGTTACATCAGTAACCGTGAAATCAAACAGCGAGATGACAATCCAAAAACGTGAAACAAAAGCTGTGGTTATACAAGGAAGCGCAAAGCCGGGAAATCAAAGCACGAAGCGACAATCCCAAAACATGAAATGATCAAGTAATCAGTAATCAGGGATTAATCAGAGGAGTTTTCTCTCACTTTGCTTAGATACACTTACACAAATTCACACGAAATGTACATGTAGCTGGACAGATGTTTTCTGTCATTCTCTCTAAAGCTGGGGTGTTGAAATTATGGGTCCCAGTTCACTTGCAATGACTGGTGTGTATCTAATGGCTCCAAGTTGTGCATATCAGTCTGTTTAGGTTCTGGTAGGATGTCTTCCACCTCTTTCTGGATTCATCTTCACACTGTCCTGTGAAAACCCTTGGGGTGGGGAAAAGGACAAATTCACATATTGAGGTTGGGTTGGCTTTTACCGAAGACAGGCCCATCTCCTAAGAGCACTGAACATACGTGGTATACAATGGACACTTCTGCCCAGCCATCTGGAATCATTTCCACAACCCTCTGCACCCAGTTAAGTGACATGCTGTAAGCATCTTTCCAAGGGATATAGCTGAACATTGGAACATTTGAGTATGACTGTTGTACCATGGTGCAAGTGTTTTATTTCTGACTTTTTTAATCTGTTGGGAGCAACAGTGTCTAATGTACTGGTAAAAATAGTGCCCAAGCTGCTAGTCACTTCATCTAGATCGTCTGCATTTAGGGGTCTGATAAGAAATTGGGACAGATCTGGCTGATTACTTGTGAATCTGTCTTTAGTAGTCGGATTCATATTTCTAACAAATCGATAATGTGTGGAGACATAGCTAATCTGTTTTACAAGTAGAGTATATATTAAGAGGTGATGATCTGTGATATCACTTTGAGGTAAGATCTCTATATTAGAGACATCTATACCATGGGATATAATTAAATTTAGTGTATGATTAAAGCGGTGAGTTGCTCCATTTATATTTTGTTTAACACCAAAGGAATTTAGTAAATCCATAAAAGCAAGTGCTAAAGCACTTGATAGCATCATCTACATGAATGTTAAAGTCTCCTACTATCAACACTTTGTCAGAGTTAACCAATAGGTCTGATAGCAAATGTCCAAACTCTTTAAGAAAATTTACATACAGATGTAGCAACTCAAAACAGCCAGGGTCGGGCAACTGGCGTGTGAATGGCTTATGGCTGGCGGATGGCTGCCATGTGGCTGCCGTGAATCCCCCCTCCTTCTCCATTATGCCAATTTGTTTTGATATATTTTTTACTTGAACCAACTACCTCAATTGGCTAAAATATGAGACAACTTTGTTTTAAATAGTCAAAAAGTTGGGCTATAAAATAAATAAATAATAATAATGATAATTATTATTATTATTACGGTCATAGAAACAAACAAACAACCACTGAACACTTAATCATATGTATCTATGCTATTTTTTTTTTTTACTTATGTGAGTCATTTTCTCAATATAAATAAATGTTTGGGTTTTAAAAACTACATCAACAGAACAAAGACAAACTTAGGAGAAGTGTAGGGGGAGAAACCTCAACAGAGAATGTACTGACTTATGTGGTGCTAATTGCTCTGTGTTCCTTGGGGGGGGGTAACTGCAGTATAGTACTTGAAATCAAAGTGCTCGCTTAAATAAGATGTGACGCTCTCTCACACACACACCACCGCAGCGCACACACTGGGGGAGGAGCGGAAACTATTAACGACATACAGGGGTTGGACAATGAAACTGAAACACTGGCCAGTTTGGTGTTTCATGGCTAATTTTGCCCAGCCTGGTGGCCGATCTTCATTGATTGCACATTCCACCAGTAAGAGCGGACAGTGAAGGTTTCATTAGCAGAGTAATAGACAAATTGTTGGTGCGCGACTTGCTGGCGAATCTGTGACCAAGACAGCACGTATTTGTGATGCATCAAGAATCTGTGTTTTTTTTTTTTTAGATCTTTTGACTCGCCGGCGCGCAAATGCGTTTGTGTTAAAGCCAACTGATAAATCCAGGAGCACACACACACACACACACACACCTCTCCATTAACAAACATAGCTACAGTGTACAGTACAAACGTAGTGTGTGGGGATTGAAAGATTTCCCACTGTGCCTCCTCATTGTTTTTCACTATCATTCTTAGTACGTTATGAAGTCCAGTGATTAAATTGGTGTGTGTGTGTGTGTGTATGTGTAAAAACCCCCCAGCCTACACGAATAACACCTTATTTACAAGACAAAAGACGGTCAGAGGTGTGAATGCACGTCTCTGCTTTCCTCTGCAGTGTATGTGTGTGTTCGTGCTTTAGGTTGTTTGGGGTGCTTTCCTAAATTCAATCTGACTGAATCTGTATAAACGCCAGGTTGGGAAAATCATGTTTGAGAAAACGACACATTCTGTATCTGCAAAGTTAAGCTTGGGAGTGAAACTCAGGGTCCCTCTGGTCACTCTGGTCACTCTGATTCATGCTTATTTCCTCACACATTTCATTCTCATTTATTTCATTGTCTTTTAATTCTGTAAAGCTGCTTTGCGATAGTAATCGCTGTTAAAAGCAATATATAAATAAATACGATATTACTAAACAAATCCTGGAGCCTGTGCGCGGTGTGTGTGTGTGAGAGAGACAGATCTCCTCTACGACGTGTGCGTTATGTGATTAATACAACTGATCAGTTTCTGTAACATGCGGTGTAAGAGCATAGGACCATAGGTTACAGTATATTAATAAAACTGAGCTATATTATATATATTTTTTTATTTATATATTTACATGTTCAAACACAACGTGATTTTTAGAGTATATAATTTGTTGTATCATCTGATTACAGCATTGGCTGATTTTGTGATTGAGACCCATGGGTTACATGGAAACATTTTTTATTAGTAGTAGTAAGCCAGGCTTTAGTAACCTAGGACAAATCATGATATAAGCCCTCTCTCCCTCACACACACACACATACACGCACACACAAACAGCACATGAAATCGCGTAAAACCAAATGAAAGTAGGGCAAATAATAAGTGTACTGTAGACATTGGCTGATTTAGTGATGGTTGAGACCCATGGGTTTAATTTACATTACAACTATTATTATTATTATTATTATTAGTAGTAGTAGTAGTAGTAATCCACAATATAAGCTCACACACAGCACGTGAAACTGCGTAAAACCAAATTAAACGGGATCGCCTTGCAATCCAGCGGCTTTAAGCATTTCACCACATGAGAAGTTGTGGGGTTCGCTGACTGTGAATGTGCGCCTCTTTGTCCACAGGTGTGAAGTTGCATCGTGTTACTATGCGTCGCTATACATTGTAACACACCATGTTCAAGAAGAAAAAAAACACTCTTAATTACCCATGACCTCTCGTAAGAATGAAATTACTATAGCCCATACTTAGCTGAGTTATTTATTTATGTTAAACAGACTGGTGCAGCATTAAAATACATTTCGGCTCACATTATAATGTTTTTATATTATTATTTTGAAAGTATATGAGAGTGGCAGTGGCCAGATGTCTTATGCATGAAAGCTCTGAGCATTAAAGCATCGTTAGGAACCGGTACTCTGTACTGTATACTGTACATCTCCAAAATGACACGCTTGATTTAATCATAAAAATGTGTGGACAATGCAAGCGCTGCAGTTAACTGAATCAGTCACTGCACCACCTGGCGGAATTATACAGCATTGCAACCATCTTATTAGAACAACGCAAAGGGGCGTTTATGGGGCGTGGCTTCGTTCACTGCGTCAGCGCGGGGGATCACGTTCCATTCACGGACCCTTCATGGAATCCTAACGGATAGTTAAGGGTCCCTTCACGGACCAGCCGGCTGTTTGAAACTGCTGCCAGGGGTTTGTACACGGTGGCCATTGCAAAATATAGCAAGGGTTTATTATGTATCTCTCTGAGTGCAACATTAATGATAAGCACTTCACATGAGTTGAACCTGGGCCTTGTTGTCTGTGTAACAGTGAGTACAAAATGTATTGGCTAATGGCAAGTCTTGGCAAGCTAATGGCGAACCTGGGCCTTGTTGTCCGAGTAACAGTGAGTACTGTATGTATACAATCTATGGGCTAATGTCAAGCATGATGTAGGTTTAATTAAATAAATTGAACTGGGGTTGATCACCCCGCCATTAAATTTTAGATCCTACAAACTTTACAGTATTCCTTTCTACCCGAGTTAAACCCAAGACTCTGCTCTTGGTTGCCTGGTTACCGATGACAACGCTCTGAGACTTCTTCTGCAGGCCTCTTTGTTGCACGAAGTTTCTTTGCGTGTCGAGGAGAGTGGAGTCTTCGATCGCTATGTGGCACAGGTCAAAGTTCAGGTGTTGGTTGAGAGCGGAGAAAGGGAGGCGTCCGCTTGCCTCCTTCAGACGGCATACATTTAACCTGTGGTTTGGTCTATCACATGAGAGGCTATCTCAGTGGAGTTTTAGTAATTTAGGTAAAGTGTATTAACATGAGTCTGGTTCATATGACTAAGATTTCATGCACATTAATGTTCACTGAATATACAGAGATTTCATTGATACCAAACATCTCATGTCTTGCATACTCATTCATACCTTTATCTATAGCAAAAGCTGTACAGGTTGATTACACTCTGTAAGTTTATGATACACATGTTGAACATAACACAAATACATCATACATTCTACATGCACACACCTATCTGATTTTATATCTGTTCTAGTGGCATACTTTAACTGATTAACATAGTACGTGTCCCTAAAGTTTTGTATGTTCTCTGTTCTGGGGCCCAGAGGAAAAATATTCTGCAGAGTCAGCAACTGCCAGGAGGTTGTGAAACTTCCTTGTTCCAGGGACTTGGGCTGCTCTACACCGTTTTGAGTGAGGATGTGAGATGCTTTTCAAGGAAGTTTTTGCAGATTTGCTCCATCTGAGTTGGGAAAGAGTAACCATTTCTTTCCTTATTTGCTGATGTTGCAAACTGTCGCTTTCTCTTCCAGCGGCCTGCCAGTCCCAAAACAGTGCAACTCAAAGCCTATAATGGCCAGCACATCCCAACAAAAGGAACTTGCAGACTAAAGGTAAAAATAAGAAACAAAATACATCACCTCATGTTTGTGGTTGTTCTAGGTGGACATGATTCTGTGTTGGGAGATGAGGCATGTGAAGACCTAGATCTTGTGAAAAGAGTATACATCATAAACAGTGGAGAAACAAAGGACAATGTGAAAAATATAGTGGCAGTTTCCATCTTTGAAGGAGTATTACCCTTCACCTACAAAATACAGTTGAAAAAAGACGCACAGCCAGTAGTCCATGCCTCAAGACGAGTTTCTGCACCTCTTTGTGAGAAACTGAGATAAGAGTTGGAAAGAATGACATCAATGGGAGTCATCGAAAAAGTGGAAGAGCCTACTGAGTGGGTCAATTCGATGGTGTGTGTGAAAAAAGCAAATGGTGATCTACACATGTGTATGGATCCAAAAGACTTAAATTCCAACATTCAAAGAGAACATTATCAAATTCCGACATGAAAAGAAATCATAAGCAAGATGGCAGGAGCCAAGTTCTTTACAAAGCTGGATGCATTTCAAGGCTTTTGCCAGTTGGAACTACATATGGACAGTGCAAGGTATTGCATATTTTTAACACACCCTTTGGCAGATTTTCTTTTTTAAGGATGCAGTTGGAATATTCTCTGCTCCCAAAGTGTGTCACAGAGCTATGGAACACATAATTAAGGGCATCGAGGGTGTGCGTGTTTATGTGGATGACATTGTAGTGTGGGTCTCCACAACAGAACAGCACAACGAAAGGCTCTTGGATGTCCCAGAGCGAGTACAGAAATACGAGATGAAATCGAATAAGGACAAATGCCAGTTTTATACCAAACTTGTCTTCAAAAGCAGTACACTTGAGAGAACTGTTATGTGGGAAAAGTGAGTTCAAGTGGACAGCCAATCATGAACAAGAACGGGGAAGACTAAAAACTCTCCTCACCTCAGAGCTGGTTCATCAAAAAAACAAAGATATCGACAGATGCATCCAAAGATGGACTGGGTGCTGTTCTATTGCAGGCAGAAGGAGAAACTTGGAGGCCAGTTGCATATGAAAAGAATTTAAAATGCTCTGCCATTTTTTATCCTACACATAAGTGTCTTACATCATTTGAAACTGTAAAGGGTCTACTTTTATTGATGAACACTCATACACACAGCATTGTATATAGCATTCTATAGTTTAAACTATGTACTTAATTACAAATATATAAATTATATAAAATAGGTCAGCTGACAGAAAGACTTTACCTTTCTTCATGCTGCAACTGTTTGCTGTTTGAGACTGGTCCTTCTGCAGAAGTTTAACATAAAACCTTTGTTACTTTGCACTTTCCCAGTGTATGAATTACATATGAAATTGTATATCACATTTAACTGAAAATATACTGAGACTACTATATTTTAAAATTTGCTCTCTAATGTACTGTATAATTCCTGTTGTATCATTACAACGATTATTTCAAGTATATATTTTTTAAAATATGCCAAAAATAAATAGAAAAAAAAAACTTCAAATAAGTGTGCTTTGGAAATTAAACTGATCTTTCACTTAAAGTATATTTTTCTATAATATATAGTCCAAAAATGGGTAAAAGCATGATGTTAGTATATTTCATATATTAACAGGTGGTACAACTTTTTATTAGTATATTTGCAATGTACTATTGAAAAAGTGTAATATATTTGTAATGCACTAAAGTGTTTTTCCCACATTCTGGCATAAATTAGCCTAACTGTCTAGCATACCAGTAAGCCAAAATTCTTATACAGTTTGTGCATGTTGTTTTAAATATCATCAATGTTACAATGAAAATGTGTATTGATCGTTGTGCTGTTTTGTTAGATCATTGTTAGATCTTTATTTTGCAGGGGGTTCCCATGTCTTCTGGTGGTGTCATGAAAATAAATAACTCTGATGCTGAACAAGAACAAAGAAAACAGCTGACAATAGTGAATTCATTCAGAGATATAGATTTTATAAACACAAAACATATATAACATCATGAAATATTCAATTGAAAATTTTCCCCCCCAAGTTATTTATCATTTTGGTTCAACAGGTTTCTGTCAGGGTTAACCCCTAGAGGGCGCATAGAGCCCAGAGACTTTTGTGCTTTTGTTGTAGTCTTTTGTTTAAAGTAAACTTCATTTCCCAGGATGCACCTCGGTCAGGTGATGGAAACACTCACCTAAACCGAGATAGCTCATCAGTTTGATTATATATTGCTGTTTAAGTTCTGTTTCCGTTGTCTTGCATCTGTTGGAATAGTATTTGTGAAATGCTGGTTAGTTTGTTAGTTTGTATAGACTCTTGTTTGGTTTGTTCTTATGTTGAGTATGTTTGTTTATGTTTTATTTCTTTATTATTAAAAACACCTTAAAGAGTCTTTACCTCTGCGCCATTACAAGCGTGACAGTCATCGAAGGGATCACATACAGATATTACGTTCTTCTTATACAGTTGTTTTTATAGAACGAGTTACATTCCCATTAGCATTACTCCCATATACACAAATACACATATACCTATATATGCATACACATAAAAGGTTTTACAAATACCAGAGAAGGAGGGAGAGGGGGGGGGGTTCATACTTATTGCAAAAACAATTACTAGAAACTTATTTATTATCTATTCCCTTATATATGAACCATTTTGACCAATTTTTATAATACTTATCCATGTTTAGTCTTAGAGAGAAGGTGAGTTTCTCCATTTCAGACATGTCATCTACAATTGCTATCCAATCATCCTTTGTTGGTGGATGCTCTTTCAACCATTTCCTGGTTAATGCTTTTTTACTGGCAACTAATAATATTTTGAGAAGGTATGTGTCTTGTGCATTTAAATCGGTTCTAGTTTAAGCTTTTACATATTTTCTCTCTTACAACTAACTCTCTTATGCTGAATTATATAAGACTGGTATTTAGTGACAACCGTGCATAACAAAGTGCATAAAAAATACAATGCTGGGATTTTTGGTAATCCTCTATACTGTGAATGAAACATATAACATCACATTAAAATTACTTTGTGTTTGTGCATGCACATGCTGCGTATGTGTGTGCGTGTGTGTGACGCTAAAGTAAGATGAGAGGAGGATGACTCCCTGACCCTGCTGTCTTACATAGTTAACCTGCCTCGTCTCTTATTTGTGGGTGCTACTTTGTGAAAACAGAACATTACTTTATCTGGAAACTTAACAAGGAACCTGTCTAATGACACTCTGGTGCGCGCACACACTAATCTGTAAAGATTACACTGCTGTAAATTAAAAATAAAACAAATTAACCTGCACTTTACCTTTGAAAAGAATCGCGACAGAGCAGTGGTTCTGTTAGAGTGTGTGTGTGAAGGTGAGAGAAGGTAGGAGCTTTATGCACACACACATGGTCACAGTGTTATCGTAAACAGTACACACACGCATGGATGAGTGAGAGACGTGCACCGAGACTGAGAATGAGAGTCGATTACCAACTGTACAATTCCGCGAGGTGAGAGAAAAAAGAACATTGGCTCAGTGTCAGTTTTACTATTCCTTCATATGAAGTTTTCTCAATATGGGACACTGTTCAGTGGCTTCCATTGCATATGCTGTTCGTGGAGAAATTTGTGACCTTAATGATAATCATTCTATATCTAAGCTGTATTGTCTGCCTTTAATTTTAGAGTCATTAAAACAAACAAGAACAACAAAAGTCACACACTCTAAGACTTAATTCAGTCACCCTTTGCTTTTCAGAATGTTTGAGAATAAATCACTCTTTTACAATATGAGTCCTGGAATATGGCTGTGCCAACAGGAAATAGAACCTGACTGGTGCTGGGTGCATAACTTATTGCGCTTGCTTTCATAGCCTTATGCAACCAGTACTCTGCCCTAGGGTCAATCTAAACACATCAGCCCACAAAACCTATTTTTTAATTGCTCTAAAGTCCAATCTTTATTCTCCCAAGCAAATTTAACCTTTTCTTTTTTATTAAGAAATGCAATTACTTTATATGCTGGCAGGATTTCCCAGAGGAAAAAATCTTTCATACTGAAACTGGCACTGAGAATTAACTGTACTAAAACTATTTAAATCTAACAAACATTCTAAATCCCACCTTTAGGTTTTTAAGTAATTATAGGTGAGATCAAATTCCTGCAACCATTCATAATGCAGAAGGCAGGACTGCCTAAAATCATGAAAGACTGTGTGGGAGATTTTTCTCCTACACTAGTTACAGTTGCCTTAATTACAAATGTTACACAAAAACTTTAACTTTAAAAAGAAACAAAGAAAAGACTCCGGACTCCTTGTAGATCTGGATGAAGTAAGGCAGGATTTATTGCAGCAATAAAACTAAGTGAGCCAGCTCGGCAATGCCTAGGATGTAGTCCCATGCATGTCCAAAATCTGACTGAAGTCTACTGTGACATGGACACTTCTTTTATACAGTTTTCAAGGGGAGGAGCGCTCACCTAGCCCCCTCCTCTGTAAATTTTTTTCTTATTTCTTATCAAATTATTAACCCATTATAATCCAACTTTTTCCCATATTGTCACCCATTGTAATTACATTTTCTCTTATCTTGTTTGCTTACATCATATACCTCGTCATCTGACTCCATATCTTTTCCCCATTATAGTCTATTTTTCTTTCAAATAATTTTCCATTATCTTTACACTAAGTTTGTTTATTATTAAAAAATATAGGGGCGGCGCTTATTTTACTATATATTCTTAGTTCTTCCTGGTTACTCTACAGTTCTCGACAGACAGGCCATGGGTACTCATTTTAATAATTTGTCTTATTTTCCTAATTTGTTGTATTTACGTATTTTATTTTATTGTTATAGCTAAGCGCAACTGCCCAAGTCCTGAATACATCCCTTTGGACGATTCGGACAGCCAGGACAGTCCAGAGCACAACTCCTTCGAGGATTACACTCCTACTGAACCTGTTGCGGACCGAGCCTCAGTGAGTTTTTGCCAAAATGAGTCTGATGGATCATTGACACAATTTCTTCATAAGAACGGTCTTACTTATGTCAGGAAGGATGACTCCGGGCCTGGTCCTTCTAAGAGACCACGTCCGGAAGCACTTTTTACTTTGTTTCAGGCCTGTGCGACCAGAGTCTAGTACCCCAGCCCAGTCTCTCTTAAGGCCTGTTGGTCTAAGAAGTGTCAGTACTCAGACTGATTTTAAAGTGTCTGTTGGTACCCAAACTGACTTTCCTGACGCGCCTACACCACTTTTGAATCGTGGTATTTCTGTTTTTATTCCTCACACTGATCTTCCCATCAGTGTAGTTCTGGGTCAGAGAAGGCTTGATATTTAATTTCTTATGCCTTTTGTTATTTGATGCTTACCCAGGCCCCCTATTGTACTGTACTTTTATATGTTGGGCCTTATACTTTGTATTTTTATTTTATTCACTATGTAGGTGCACATGCCCTTTTATTTTGTGCCTACTCTTATTAAACGTATTATTCATTAAGCTGAGTGTGTGTCTTTTGGTGATTTGTCTGTGTCCCTTTACATTTGACATGTCTGCACATGTATCCAGCCCCTGTTACATCACAGTTAAGATCACCCCATGTCTGAGGAGATTACCTCATGTCTGGGGCTATTGGCATTACATAATGTCTAGGGCTACATGATATCAGCTGACATTACATCATGTCTAGGGACATCAGGTACTTTTGGATGCTCAGGGTCCAAAGATTACATCATCTCTAGGGTCTGTTTGGTACACACTGTCCACTAAGCATCTCACATCCAAGATGGCTACCTGTCTAGAGTTTGTTTGAGTTCATGCTGCATGTTCTTGCTACTGTGACATCACACTGTCCTTAGCTCACCTCTGTCTCCTTACCTTACCTCTATGTTCTTTTACTAAGATTAATAGTTTCTATCATATTGTTGCATGCACAAGTATATTCAATCAAAATATGCTCACATATTTCCCCCTCTGTGACTTTTAAGTCACATAAAGAAAAATAAAGCAAAGGAAATAGAAAATAATGCTTACACATTATACCAACTTAATACTTAAGTTATAAGCCTTACATGTTACTACAGAGAAAGAAATGAACAGAAAAAAAGGAAATAAATCCTACATAATGAACCTAATTACGAAAAGAAACCTTACTTAACCTTAAACTATGCATGCAAAAATTACTAAATCAAATTTAAACCATTAACTTAAAGGAAACTTATTAAGTCAATGAACTAAATCTTAAAACTCACATATTACACCCTCACCAAACATCAGTATAAGAGAGATAAGCAAAAGATGAGTAAACTTAGCATAAACGAGTATATGTATATAAAGTATAATATACGAGTATATACGAGTATAATAAGCATGCAATTGGTTAAATACGAAGAGTCCAGAGGTGGGCGAAAAAACCTTCCGTATAGCCAATTTAGAAGGAAAAATTCCCACCTTGCCAGCTTTTTTGTGCTCGACAGTGCATTCACCACCAGGACTCGACTTCTGTACAATACATATATAACAAAGACATTTGAAACCATTAAAACCATTTAAGCACTCCGTTAGGGTCCCTGTAAATCAAGGAGAGCGTGTCGAGACTTTCAGTCCCTTCTTCAGTCCATGCCTTGCGATCCTCTTCAGTAAATTCGATTACGTGCAGGTCCTTACAGCTCATCAGCTGTGATAGCGGAATTCGGTTTAACCTGCCCGTCTCCTGACGTAAGAAGTCTAGCCAGACTTCAGCAGCGATCGGAAGAGCTTCCAGCGCACGTTGCAAAGTGGTTGGTGTATCTGTCCATAAAATGTCATCATTACTTTAGTTATGGTCTTATCTGCTGCCATGTATACATCGTCAAATTCAATTACCCCACAGATATCATATCCAACCCAATTCTCTTCAATGTAATAAAAATAATAATAAAATAAATTTAAAAAGGTATAAAAAAAAAAAAAATGGGGAAAGAAGCACTGACTAAGGAGCTGCTGTAAACGACTGCTGCTCTCATTGCGCCAAGGAGGTATGTTACTTCTTTTTCTTATGTCATGAGCTAGGTGTTACTCTTGGCTGATGTAGTTTGCCATGGGCTTACAAAGGGTAGGGATAAGTGCAGAGGGTTTGATTAACCCTCATATTATGTTCAAAAAAAAAATCACATTGGTTATGTTGCGGGTCATTTTGATTAAACTCTCAAAAAACTGGGTTTAAACAACAGCAACTTTATTTTCTATTAGATAAACATTTTAAATACTGACATACAACACAATTTGAAATTCCAGGACAATTTTTGTAACAACTATTTTGTTTAGTTTTAGATTTTCAGTGTTCAAAATTTTCAATGTTGTCCACATGATGGACAAAATGTAACTGTGTGCTTTCTGCAGATGTCATTCTTGCATTTCACACAAGATGTGCTTGTTTTACTGTCCTTTCCGGAGGGACAGACCTGGCATCTCTTCCGTTTCTGTACACCTGTATCCACTGGATCCATTGCAGATTGTATGGATGACTTGACTTTTTCAATTACAGCTGCAGCTGCTGGTGATCGAGCTGGCCTGGCTCGCGTCTGAATCTTGGGAGTGACAAGGCTTTTGCCCAGTTCTTCAAGGAAAAGCCAACGTCGGTAGAATTTGCCAGCATTCCATTGATGATGGATTTCAGTCCACAGGACATAGGCATTGTAAGCAGACACATCCACAATGTTGTAGAAAATAACCAAGGGCCAACGGGCTGTCTTGCGCTGGCAGCTGTATGTTGCTGTGACTTTGTCCAGATTGTCAACTCCTCCTTTGGTCGAGTTGTAGTCCAGGATCATCTGTGGCTTCTTGTCTTCTCTTGTGGTCAGAGATGCATCTGTGTGCATTGTGCTCATGACAAGAACATTCTTGTTTTTCTTTGGGCAGTATGAAACAACTGTTGCTTTCTCAGAGAAAACAAATATTGAGGAATGCAGAGATCTTCCCTGCATCTTCAAAATTTCACTGGGAAGTTCTGGCTTATTTCTTCTTATTGTTCCCCACATAGTCAGCTTTCTCTTCTGAATTTCATTTGCAAGGCGGTAGGATGTAAAGAAGTTGTCACAAGTGATGTTGTGATCTTGCAGCCCTTCACTCATCTCCAATACCACACGGATCCCCTGATTCTTCTCAGATGCTCCTCCAGGTAGCTTTCCAGTGTATACTTGCATATTCCATGCATAGCTAGATTTTGCATCACAAGCTGCCCATATTTTGATGCCATACTTGGACGGCTTGCTGGGCATATACTGCCGGAAAGGACAGCCGCCCCTGAATGGAACAAGGCGTTCATCTACAGTAACATGGAGGCCAGGGTTGTACATCAAAGGAAGGATTTCAACCCATTTATCCTATACATCCCTGATTGCAGCCAGTTTCTCTTTCACGTCGACCAGCTCTGGTGTCACGATTGTCAAATCGGATCACACGAGATATCATGTCAAACGTTTCCAGAGACATTGTTGCACGAAAGATTGGCCTTCCATTCTCTTCATTCCACAGACTTGAGGTTGCTTCTCCCTTTGACCTGTATACTCCAGCTAACACCAGAATTCCAATATAAACATGCAAGTCAGTCTGATCCAGTGGCTTCCATTTCTCTTGAAATACACGCCTCCCCTCCAAGTTACTCATGTCAAGTATAATTCTCTCTATTGGTGGGGAAATGAAGAGCTGAAACGCGGATTGAATATCATCAACTCATATGACGGCAAATCTTGTAGGACCAGGAGTCATTTTGATGACATTGGAAGATGACAGTCTGCCTTGGCTTGATGTTGGTGATGTTGACCATTTTATATTACCATCTTTAGATGTCCATGTTCCCTCTGTGGATGATGATTGCTGCAGTCCTTGGTTTTCATTTGATGTAGAGACAGCAGCAGACACCTCCTCTGAATCCTTCTCATCGTAGGAAAATTGGCAGTCAGGATCATCAATAACATTCACCATTGGTGAAGTGATGAATGGTTTGAGCTGGGAGGTGTGAAATACCGGATGGATCCGGAGCACCACAGGCAGCTGGAGCCAGTAGGTGACAGGATTGATACGGAGGGTGATGCGGTATGGACCGATGAACCTGGGTGATAGCTTTTTGGATTCCGTGTGAAGGTGAAGGTTTCTGGTTGAAAGCCATACTTTGTCACCTCCATTGTATAATCGTCCCGGCGGGTGTCGACTGCGATGTTGAGTGGCGTAGCGGTTGTTGGCCTGTTGGATGGCGGCGTTTGCTTGGTTCCACAGCCGTCGACACCGGCGAACCAACTGTTGGGCTGACTGCACCTCAACCTCCGGTTCTTGATGATTGAACATCGAAGGTTGGAAACCGTGGCATACCTCAAATGGACTGAGATTGGTGGCTGAAGAGACAAGGAGATTGTGAAATAACTCAGCCCATAGGAGGTAGCGGGCCCAGGAGCGCTGGCGATTGGCAACAAAGCATCTCAGGTAGCGCTCCAGTTGTTGGTTGGTCCGCTCCGTCTGACCGTTAGTCTGGGGATGATAACCAGAGGATAGACTACAGGTGGAATTGATCAGACGGCAGAAGGCCTTCCAGAACCGGGCAGTGAACTGGGGCCCCCTGTCCGAGACGATGTCTTTTGGGAACCCATGCAGTCGGACTACGTGTTCTAAAATCAGCTCTGCTGTTTTTTTGGCTGACGGGAGTCCAGTGAGGGCCACCAGGTGCACGGCTTTGGAGAACCGGTCGACGATGGTTAAGATGGTGTTTTTCTCTTCGGAGGCCGGCAGGCCCGTGATGAAGTCGACGGCAATGTGCGTCCAGGGTCGATGGGGAACGGGGAGTGGTTGTAGTTCCCCCGGTGTCGGTTGGTTGGTATTCTTAGACCTGGCGCACACTGGGCATGCCTGGACGTACTCTTCGACGTCACTCGCCATAGATGGCCACCAGAAGGCACGTCTGATGAATTGGAGGGTGCGGTTGGTGCCAGGGTGTCCAGATAATGGCGAGGAATGACCCCATCGCAACACCTCGGTCTTTACAGTGTTCGGCACGTTGAGTCGCCCAGGCGGCACACCTGCCAGTGCGGTCTCCATCGCCTGTGCACGGCGAACCCTCGTTTCCAGTTCCCAGTGAAGTGGTGCAATGATCTTGGTGGGTGTGATGACAGGCGCGGGGTCCGCCCGGGGAACGTCCTCTACGTGTTGTCGGGAGAGGGCGTCAGCTTTGGTGTTCTTGGACCCCAGGCGGTAGAATAGGTGGAAGTTGTAATGTTAGAAAAATAGTGCCCACCGCGCCTCTCTCGGGTTGAGCTGTTTTAAGTTGCGGATGGTGATCAGGTTCTGATGGTCGGTCCAGACGATGAACGGCTCTCTGGCGCCCTGGAGCCAGTGTCGCCATTCCTCCAAAGCCCACTTTATGGCCAGCAGCTCGCGGTCCCCTACCCTGTATCGCTGCTGAGTGGGGTCAAAGTTTTTGGAAAAGAAACTACAGGGATGTAGCCTCTGGTCTGGACCTCGTTGAGAGAGAACAGCCCCGGCGCCCACATCCGAAGCGTCCACCTCCACAACGAATGGTTTACTTGCGTCTGGGTGCAGTAGAATTGGGGCGTTGGTGAACCGGTGGCATAGGTCATGAAAGGCGGTGAAGGCGGCAGGGTTGAGGCTGAAGTGATGAGAAGAGGGTCGAGTCAGAGCGGTTAAAGGGGCGGCAACCGTACTGCAGTCCCGGATAAAGCGACGATAGAAGTTCGCAAACCCGAGAAACCGTTGAAGTTGCTTGAGGGTCTTGGGTAGGGGCCAGTGATGCACAACTTCCAGTTTCTGCGGGTCCATGGCCACACCCTGGGGCGAGATGACAAAACCCAGGAACGTGGTGGAGCGCTCGTGAAAGGCGCATTTTTCCAACTTACAGTACAGTTGGTGGGCGAGTAATTCTCTTAAGGACCGCTCTGACATGCTGGGTGTGTTCCTCGGCAGTGCGTGAGAAAAATAAAGTACATCGTCTAGGTAAACGAACACCCACCGCCCTAACATGTCCCTAAGGACATCATTGATGAACTGTTGGAAGGCGGCGGGTGCGTTGCAGAGTCCGAATGGGATGACCCTGCTCTCGTAGTGTCCAGTAGGGGTGATGAAAGCCATCTTCCATTCATTGCCCTCTCTGATGCGCACCAAGTTGTAGGCGCTCCGGAGGTCCAACCTTGTGAAAATGGTGGCACCAGAGAGGGCGTCCAGGGCTGAGTTGGTAAGAGGCAAAGGGTGTCTGTTCTTAATGGTGATGTTATTAAGCCCCCGATAATCGACACAGGGACGTAAGTCGCCCCCTTTCTTCTTCACAAAGAAGAACCCCGCCTTGGCAGGCGAGGAGGAGGGCCGGATGGTGCCGTGGCGAAGGGCGTCAGAAACATATCTCTCCATCGCCTGCGTCTCATCGGCGGAGAGGGAGTAAAGATGGCCGCGGGGGGAGGCTGAGCCCGGCTGAAGTTCAATTGTCAGGTCATAAGGGGCGATGTGGAGGAAGGTGTGTGGCTCGTCTCTTGCAGAATACTTCAGTCAGGTCTCGGTAGATGACGGGGATGGCATTGGTGTCGACATCGGGTGCCTCAGACTCCGTAGAACACGTCCCAGCCGGGCCCCGCTGGCAGAGTTCGGTGCAGGTCGGCCCCCACTGCAGGATCCGGTTCTGCGTCCAGGAGATGAGGGGGTCATGTTGGAGCAGCCAGGGGTATCCGAGGATGATGGGTGGCGATGAAATGGAGGTGAGGTGGAACTGGATCCGTTCGTGATGTTGGCCGATGGCAAGGGTGAGCGGCTGAGTCTGAATGGTGATGGGGCTGGAGGAAAGGGGCCGACCGTCGACAGATGTGATACGAACGGGCTGGGATAATGCCTCAAGTTCCACTCCTAGTTCTTTGGCAAACGAAGAGTCAATAAAGTTACCTGCGGCACCGGAATCGATGAACGCAGTACTTCCGACCCGTTTGTGGCCAAACCAGAGGTGTACTTGGACCGTGAGACGGGAATTATTGGGTGTCGTGACGGAGAGGTGGAGGGGGCCCGGTGAACTGCCCCGTTTGCTCACCGGGCCTGAGCGTTTCCCGGGCGAAGTGGACAGAGGGCCCTGTGGTGCACCGCTGACCCACAGTAGGCGCAAAGCCCTTTTCTGAAGTGTCGTTCCCGTTCTGCAGCAGTCAAGGAGGCACGTCCTAGTTGCATGGGTTCCCCAGCTCCGGTGTTAACCACGGCAGGAGGTGGAGGTCCGACAGGTGCCATGGCGGTGGTGGTGAAGGAGGGACGAATCTCAGGAACCGGGGCGTGAGGGTATGAAGGTGATGTAGTGGGTGGCAGGGTCCGAGGGGCTGGCCTCGGACGAGAGAACAGGCGCTGGTCAATGCGAAGGGCGAGCTGAATCAGTCCTTCCAGCGTGGCGGGAAGGCCAGAGGGCTCCGTGAGGCCAGTCCCTCGTAGTAGGCCGTGCGGAGGGCGGCGTCTCCCCAGGTGGTTTGCACGGGTAGAGTACGAAAGTCCGCTATGTAGCGACTTACGGACGACCTTCCCTGCCACAGATGATATAATTTGGTGTCGGTCTCCACCTCAGCAGCAGGATGTTCAAATGTTAGTTTCAGTTGATGGGTGAACTCTTCGTATGAGTAGGCCGTGTCTGAATCTGATCTGAGGACCGCCGTGGCCCACTCAACTGCCTGCCCGGATAGCGACGAAACGAGAAGCGCAACACGCAGTCGGTCTGTGGAGTATTTGGTGGACTTAAACTCAAACACAAGATCCAATGCAGTTAGAAAGACACTGCACTTCCCATCTGTGCCATCCCACTTATCCGGTAGAGCTATGAAAACATCAGAAGGGGGGTGGGGTGGCGGTGCCGCAGCCACTGCGATGGGCGTGGCAACAACCGAGTGAGCAGCCGCCCCATGGAGGGTCGCGTTCTCCTGCCGTAGCTCCGCCACCACGCGGCGCAAAGCTGCAACGTCTTGGAGGTCCTTTTGGAGAGACACGACTTCTCCACGGAGCTTATTGATCAGTTCGGCATGCTGGTCAACCACATCACAGAGGAGAGCAAACTCCACTGGGTTTACTGCTTTTGGCATTCTGTCACAAGCTATCGTAGGGTAAGCACAGAAGCCTTGGCAGTTAGCCCGTGTAGCGTGGATGGTAAACCCAAACGCGAGTAGGCAGGATAACCACGCAATTTATCTAAGAACTCTCTTACACGATGAGCTAGGATCTACACAAATAAATCCGCGTTCTAGCAACACACACTCAATCAAAGAAGCAACCCAAATAGGTGAGTACTCACAGAATAGTCGGCGAAGCGTCAGACAAGGCATGGGCGAACTCAATGACTGAGCAATGTGAAGCGCCATTTTGTCTCCTTTTATGCTTCCTGAAAACCCGACCGTATTGCTTCTGGGTCCTAGTGCCGGTCGTGTTACGAGTGTGCATGACACAGCATGGAGAAAGGTGATCTCTTTCTCTCAGCTGTCCCATTTTATACACGGACATCTCTGCTAACATAATCAACGCCCCATACATGAAGTTCCTACATTCAAACTGTTTATCTGACCCAGACCAGATGTCCATACCTTATCATTTATTCAGGGACAATTACAATCAGGTTGTTTCTGTTTTATTCTCGGCCTTGTGTTTCTAAGCTTCGGCAAACAAGTTTAAAGCTTCTATAGTCTACGTAGCACAATTACAAATTAATACATAATTAAAATGTGATATTTCCATTACAATTTCCCCCTTTTGTCACTCTATGACAACCTAAACATTTTAATTTTACAATTCAAGACTATACTAATAAAGTCGTGTATTAGGTAATTTTCATCAGGCATTGTCTCTCCAACCTGAGTTTTAAAACAACATCATCACTAGCACTCTAATGCACACAGAGGACACTACAGCTGTTTTTATGGGGGAAAAACCCCTGACACAAAAGCATCTTTGAAAAATTTACCAATCTACTTAAATATATATATACTTCACATTTCTCTAAAGCTCTACATTATGTCTTCTTCCATATCAGGATCTAAGTCACAATCAGGATAATAGTCACCTAAATTTTGAAACTCATCAGAAGTCGGGTCATCCCAGTCATCAGTTGAGTCCAGTTTCTGAGTCCAGTTTCAGTCGTTTTATGTTCTTGTCAGTCCATCTTAACATTTGATATTTTACTGTTCAGAACTAGCTCTTGTATACATACAGGGTGTTATACAGAGGCCTAACTATAATCCCAATTGGTAGAACACTATAAACCAGCCAATAACCCCAGCCTCCCCACAACTGTGTTAACCATGAGATCCAAGTCTCTACTTGCGGAGGTGTTTGCAAAGCATTCTTCGTGTGGTATATGATGTTGCTGATATTTTGATGATTATCAGGTATATAGAAACAACAAGAGGTGTTTAAAACCTTACACTCTCCACCTCTTTTGGCTAGTAAAATGTCCAAAGCCTGAATATTCTGAATCGTGATCTGTCTAACCTGCTTAAGTTCATCATTTACTAATTGCAGGGCATTTACGGTGTTATTTTTTTGTGTCAGTAACATGTATGCTAAACCATTTACCTTGTTTAGGGCTACTGTTGTCCCTCTGCCGAGGTAGGAACTAGTCCATGGGTTTGCTAAAGTGTAACCTTGAAATTTAACAGGGACATCCCTATTCTCTTCTATTCGCTGACATCCGCGGCTCCCACAGATCTTCTGTGTGTACTGACACACTAGGGTTTACATATGCAGGATAACATGAGCCTTTCCAATTGAAATACTTTGCATATGCGATTGACCCACACACCCACATTACAGTATTTGTAGACAATAACTATATGAATGGGCAACTACCATCATTTGGAAAATAATTACCATCTATACTACATTTAGGTGACCTACCCTTTGAACAAGTGGTTATAGGAACGTAAGTAGTACACTCAGACCATCCTAAGTCAGGTTCCCTTTTTCTCTTTTGATCTTGAACAGCACAAGTGTCTCCTTTTTGCCAAGGGACCACATAGGTGGAATTGTCTTCATATTTCTTAACAGGCAGTGGGGTACAATAACTCCCTATATCATCAAAACGTAGGTTAATGGTATAATTACACCCAGGGACTGCGTTTGGCCTCCCTGTTTGTTTTTAGTATGCCGATATCTGCATGATAGCCATGGTGGTTAAGACATGTTGTCTGCATTTGCTTCTGCTGCTGTGACATTATTAAGGGGCAGTGCTACCCAGCTCGAGGACATGGCATGGCATATCCAACACGAGCCATTGTGTATGTCTGTCATATTATCAGCAATGTCTAATGATAGAGTGCATCCCCAATTCCCAGCACATCTCCTAAGATTAGTGTTATGCCTTTTTATCATGCTGTCTCCTCTCCTTATTCTAGTTAAATGTATGTGGCTTGAGTTTGCTAAATAAACTTTACCATAGCGGTTTCTCCATGGGTCTTCAATAACGAGGCACATCAGGGTTAAAACTATTACTATTATCATTTCTAAAATTACCCAGGTTACTTTGGGGTGTTTTTGAAATTGACTTTTCATTTTTTAAATAACAGTCCAGTCCAGCCAATTCAATGTCTGTAATGTGAATAATCTCAGTCACTGGTATTTTCTGTCCTCTAAAACAGTCTTCTATTCTGTCATTAGTTACAACACTTACTTTTAACTTTTAGTTGCTGCTTCTTTTACATGTCACCATACAGGTATGTTACTACTGCTACAATGACACCTTACAATTTCCTCATGTGTTGGCTTCAAATATAACTATGAGCTTGTGATGAATTTGAGTGGAGAGTCATGGTTCTGCGATGTTTCCGTCACTCTAGTTGGTTCTTCTGACCCATGCACTTTTTTTCTGTTACACAACCTAACTATAACACTTAACGAGACAGCTCCATGAATCCACATGAATGAACATAAACATAACACAACTAGAGCCTTCTTTAATCAGAGACCTTAATAATGCTCGACCCAGTTTCTCAGAACAACCAGCTATTTATAGAATGTCTAATGAGCTACCTCGGTTCAGGTGAGCACTCTCATCACCTGACTGAAGTGCCTTCTGGGAAACTGAATCTACAAACAAATCTGCATACAAAACTAAGAAGCAAAGTAATTAGGCACACAGTGCCCTCTAGGGTAGAACCCTTACAGTTTACTTTGTTACTCCTTTGAGATTTGTTACTGCTGGCACCATTTGTTTGATAAAATGTGTATGTATAGGATCTAGTAAACAAGTTGATGATTTTGCATGTGAGATAAGTGAAAAAGTCAAAAATATTTGTAAAACATTTTATATGGTTAATTTATAGTCTGGACCCTTAATCCTGAGTGATGACAACATCATGGTGAAAAGGGAAGTGCAAGAATTGCTCACTGTACAAGCCTTTGAAGGTAGTGCAATAATTCAGGTTGCTCCAATTTCAGAATTTACGGTGGCACTCCTAGGTCTGGGCTAAACATTTTTATATGGTCATCTGACTCCCTGATTGGAATTTATAATTTGCCCATGTAATGGAAAAATCACATTTTAATATTTATTAATTTGTAATTGTGCCACGTAGACTACAGATGCTTTAAACTTGCTGAAGCTTAGAAAAACAAGGCCGAGAATAGAACAGAAACAACCTGATTGTAATTGTCCCTGAATAAATGATAAGGTATGGACATCTAGTCTGGGTCAGATAAAGAGTTGTGAATTTGAATGTTGATTATGTTAGCAGAGATGTTTGAGTATAAAATAGGGCAGCTGAAAGAAAGCCTTTACCTTTCTCCATGCTGCAATCGTTGTTTGCTGTATGAGACTGGTCCTTCTGCAGCTTAAAATAAAACCTTTGTGACTTTGCTCTTACCCAGGGTATGAATTGCTTGTCTTTATAATATTTACAGAATTTCCACCACACTGCCTATATATTCCAGTCGAACCCGTAGCACTCCGCCTGTTCACTGTTGTGCAATGTCTGTTTGTCTCTGTGTGTGCATGTTCTTTAACATGCGTTGTCTCATTCATCTCTTCCCCCCCAGAACTAAGCAGTGTCTGTCACGAGCAACCAAAGGATAAACTGAAAAGCCTTCGCAGTTAGCCCGTGTAGCGTGGATGGTAAACCCAAACGCGGAAGCAGCACGAATAGGCAGGATAACCATGTGATTAGTCTAAGAACTCTCTTACACAAAGAGCAAGGATCTACACAAATAAACCCGCGTTCTAGCAACACACACTCAATCAAAGAAGCAACCAGAATCGGTGAGTACTCACAGAATAGTCGGCGTAGCGTCAGCAAAGGCATGGGCGAACTCAATGACTGAGCAATGTGAAGCGCCATTTTGTCTCCTTTTATGCTTCCTGGAAACCCGACCGTACTACTTCCAGGTCCTAGTGCCGGTCGTGTTATGAGTGTGCATGACAGTACCCCCCTGTCCAGGACCGACTCTCGACGGTCCTGGGGTGGAGGATACCCGACGACGGTAGTCCCGGATGAGTTCGGGGTCTAAGACGAACCGAGCCGGAATCCAAGATCGCTCCTCGGGACCGTAACCTTCCCAATCGACGAGGTACTGGAGCCCTCTGCCCCGAGGACGTGAATCAAGGATCCGGCGAACGGTGTAGGCGGGACCACCCTCAATGATACGGGGAGGAGGAGCAGGGTGGGTGGGGGGAACCATGGGTGACGTCGTGAAGGGTTTGAGTTGTGACGTATGGAATACCGGATGGATCCGGAGCGCCGCAGGCAGCTGGAGCCGGTAGGTGACAGGGTTGATGCAGAGGGTGACGCGGTAGGGGCCGATGAACCTTGGTGATAATTTCTTTGATTCTGTATGGAGGTGCAGGTTCTTTGTGGACAGCCACACTTTGTCACCTACGTGGTACAATCGTCCCGGAGGGTGTCGACGGCGATGTTGCATGGTGTAACGGGTGTTAGCACGTTGGATTGCTTCCTTGGCTAGAATCCACGACCGTCGACACCTGCGGACCAACTGTTGGGCCGCGGGTATCTCAACCTCCGGTTCTTGATGTTCGAACATCAGAGGTTGGAAACCCTGGCATACCTCAAAGGGACTTAACTTGGTGGCAGAGGAAACATGGAGGTTATGGGAAAGTTCAGCCCAGATGAGGTAGCGGGCCCAGGAGCGCTGACGGTTGGCGACGAAGCATCTCAGGTAGCGCTCCAGTTGTTGGTTGGTCCGTTCCGTCTGACCATTAGTCTGAGGATGGTAACCTGATGAGAGACTGCAGGTGGAATTGATCAGACGGCAGAAGGCCTTCCAGAACCGTGCAGTGAACTGGGGCCCCCTGTCCGAGACGATGTCCTTGGGGAACCCATGCAGACGGACTACGTGCTCTAAAATCAGCTCGGCTGTCCTTTTAGCTGACGGGAGTCCGGCGAGGGCCACCAGGTGCACAGCTTTAGAGAACCGATCCACAATGGTCAAGATGGCATTTTTCCCTTCGGAGACCGGCAGGCCCGTGATGAAGTCGATGGCAATGTGTGTCCAGGGCCGACGGGGAACAGGAAGCGGTTGGAGTTCCCCGGGTGTTGGTTGATTGGTGTCCTTGGCCCTGGCACACACTGGGCACGCCTGAACGAACTCGTCGATGTCCTTGGCCATAGATGGCCACCAGAAGGCACGCTGCACGTATTGTAGGGTGCGCTGCGTGCCTGGGTGCCCTGATAGAGGGGTGGAATGTCCCCATTGGATGACCTCAGTCCGGGTGTTCTTGGGGACATAGAGTCGTCCAGGCGGCACACCTGCCGGTTCGTTCTCTGCGGCTTGTGCTTGGCGAACCCTCGTCTCCAGTTCCCAGCGTAGTGGGGCGATGATCTTGGAGGAGGGAAGAACAGGCGCGGGGTCCGCCCGGGGGGCGTCTTCCTCGTGCTGTCGGGAGAGGGCGTCAGCCTTGGTGTTCTTCGACCCCGGGCGGTATGATAGGTGGAAATCATAATTTTCAAAGAACAGAGCCCACCGCGCCTGCCTTGGATTTAGCTGTTTGAGATTCCGGATGGTGATGAGATTCTGGTGGTCGGTCCAGACGATAAACGGCTCCCTGGCGCCCTGGAGCCAGTGTCGCCATTCCTCCAATGCCCACTTTATGGCCAGCAGCTCGCGGTCCCCTACCCCGTATCGCTGCTGAGTGGGGTCAAATATTTTGGAGAAGAAACTACAAGGGTGTAGCTTCTGGTCTGGACCTCGTTGGGAGAGAACAGCCCCGGCGCCCACATCCGAAGCATCCACCTCCACAACGAACGGTTTGTTTGCATCTGGATGGAGAAGAATCGGGGCGGTGGTGAATCGACGGCAGAGCTCGTGGAAGGCAGAGATGGCGGTAGAGTTGAGTTGGAAGTGATGAGATGATGGCCGAGTCAGAGCGGTTAATGGTGCTGCAACCGTACTGTAGTCCCGGATAAAGCGACGATAGAAGTTCGCAAACCCGAGAAACCGTTGAAGTTGTCTGAGAGTCTTGGGTAGGGGCCAATGACGTACAACTTCTAGCTTCTGTGGGTCCATGGCCACACCCTGGGACGAGATGACAAAGCCCAGGAACGTGGTGGAGCGCTCGTGAAAAGCGCACTTCTCCAACTTACAGTACAGCTGGTGAGCGAGCAGTCTCTTAAGAACCGCTCTGACGTGTTGAACATGTTCTTCAACGGAACGAGAGTAGATAAGGATATCATCCAGGTAGACAAATACCCATCGGCCCAACATGTCACGGAGAACGTCATTGATGAAACGTTGGAAAGCTGCTGGTGCATTACAGAGACCAAATGGAATGACTAAACTCTCGTAATGTCCAGTGGGGGTGATGAATGCCGTCTTCCACTCATCGCCCTCTCTGATACGCACCAAGTTGTAGGCGCTCCGGAGGTCCAACTTTGTAAAAATGGTGGCACCAGAGAGGGCGTCCAGGGCAGAGTTGGTAAGAGGCAATGGGTGTCGGTTTTTTATGGTGATGTTGTTGAGCCCCCGATAGTCGACACAAGGACGTAGTTCGCCGAATTTCTTCTTTACAAAGAAGAATCCCGCGGCGGCGGGCGAGGAGGAGGGTCGTATGGTGCCTTGGCGGAGAGCTGAGGATACATACTCCTCCATCGCCCGCGTCTCAGTGGTGGAGAGAGAGTACAGGTGGCCGCGGGGGGGAACAGAACCTGGCTGAAGTTCAATGGCCAGGTCGTAGGGCCGATGAGGAGGTAGGTGAGTGGCACGTCTTTTGCAGAAGACTTCAGCCAGGTCCCGATAAGCCTCAGGGATAGCGTTGGTGTCGACATCAGGGGCCTCAGACTCCCTAGAGCACGTCCCAGCTGGTGCCCGCAGGCAGAGTTCGAGACAGGTCGGCCCCCATTGGAGGATCCGGTTCTGAGACCATGAGATGAGAGGGTCATGCTGCAGAAGCCAGGGGTGTCCGAGGATGATGGGTGGAGAGGAGATGGAGGTGAGGTGAAATCGGACTGTTTCCTGGTGTTGGTCGATGACGAGGGTTATGGGTCGAGTCTGGGCGATGATGGGGCTGGAGGAAAGGGGCCGACCGTCGACAGATGTAATCCGAACTGGCTGGGATAACGCTTCAGTCTCCAACCCCAATCTTTTGGCATATGAAGAGTCAATAAAGTTTCCAGCGGCACCGGAGTCGATGAACGCAGAACTTTTGACTCGTTTGTGGCCAAATTGGAGGTGTACCTGAACCGTGAGACGAGAGACGCTGGGCGTGGTGGCGGAGAGATGGAGGGAGCCCGGTGAACTGCTTCCATGGTTCACCGGGCCTGGGCGTTTCCCGGGCGAAGAGGGCAGATGGCTCTATGGTGCGCTCCTGACCCACAATAGGCACAAAGTCTCTCCCTGAAGCGTCGTTCTCGCTCAGCAGCGTTCAAGGAGGCGCGTCCTAATTGCATGGGTTCCCCGGCTCCGGTGTCAACCACGGCGGGAGGTGGAGATCCGGTGGGTGCCATAGCGGTGGTGGTGAAGGCTGGTGGTCGGGATGTGGCGTGTGAAAAAGGTGGCGTGATGGGCGGCAGGGTCCGGGGGGCTGGCCTCGGACGGGAGAGCAGGCGCTGGTCAATCCGGAGAGCGAGCTGAATCAGTCCCTCCAGTGTGGTCGGAATCTCCCGTCCGGCGAGTTCATCTTTTATGCGTGAAGCCAGTCCCTCGTAGTAGGCCGTCCGGAGGGCGGCGTCTCCCCAGGTGGTCTGCACGGCGAGAGTACGGAAATCCGCGGTGTAGCGACTCACGGACGACCCTCCCTGCCGCAGATGGTACAATTTCATATCGGTCTCCACCTCAGCAGCAGGATGTTCAAATGTTAGCTTTAGTTGACGGGTGAATTCTCCATATGAATAAGCAGTGTCTGAATCTGATCGGAGAACCGCCGTGGCCCACTCAGCTGCCTGCCCGGATAGCAACGAGACGAGAAGCGCAACGCGCAGTCGGTCTGTGGAGTATCTGGTGGAATTGAACTCAAACACAAGATCCAATGCGGTTAGAAAAACGCTGCATTTCCCATCTGTGCCATCCCACTTATCCGGTAAAGCTATGAAAACATCAGAAGAGGAGGGGTGCGGCGCTGCAGCCGCTGCGACGGGCGTGGCAACAGCCGACTGAGCAGCCACCCCGCGGAGGGTCGCGTTCTCCTGCCGTAACTCCGCCACCTCGCGGCGCAAGGCCGCGACGTCTTGGAGGTCCCTTTGGAGAGACGCGACTTCACCACAGAGCTTATTGATCAGTTTGGCATGTTGGTCAACCACATCACAGAGGCGAGCAAACTCCGCTGGGTTTACTGCTTTTGGCTCAGTCATTCTGTCACGAGCAACCAAAGGATAAACTGAAAAGCCTTAGCAGTTAGCCCGTGTAGCGTGGATGGTAAACCCAAACGCGGAAGCAGCACGAATAGGCAGGATAACCACGCGATTAGTCTAAGAACTCTCTTACACAAAGAGCAAGGATCTACACAAATAAACCCGCGTTCTAGCAACACACACTCAATCAAAGAAGCAACCAGAATCGGTGAGTACTCACAGAATAGTCGGCGTAGCGTCAGCAAAGGCATGGGCGAACTCAATGACTGAGCAATGTGAAGCGCCATTTTGTCTCCTTTTATGCTTCCTGGAAACCCGACCGTACTACTTCCAGGTCCTAGTGCCGGTCGTGTTACGAGTGTGCATGACAGTGTCTGCAGATGTGGTTCGTTTTAAGGTGCACGTGTCGTCGCCTGACACCAGGTATTCTGGACTACGAACCTCTTTATGTTTGTTTAGATCCTTTTTGTTTGCCCACCTGCAGACACAGTCTGGGGAGATTTATGTACAAAGATCATTCTTTGGTTAAACTTGAACTTGAGTGAAAAGAGGAATAAGAATAAAACATTTTAAAAGAATGGAATCTGCTTCTGCGTCTGCTTCTTCCAGGGGCGACATGACAATAGAAGTACCTTACAGTAAATTAGAAATGGGAACCATGATTAAACAAATATGGCAAAATTGTGGGAAAACGAAAGACCTAGAAGAATGTTGTCCACAATGCAAAGCAAGGAAGGAATGATGAGAAGCGCTCACAAAATAGACAAGTCGGTAATATGTACCCCCATTCCTCTGAGCCGTATTTTGCTCCCGAATCTAGACCGATGCACATTCCTTATGACCTCTGGAGATGTCAGTAGTGGACAGTAATGGCTGCTTACAGTTTCCTGTGGGCTTGCTATGATTTCTGACATGTCCATCACTGTAGTTAATGCCGCAATAATGCCTTATCAATTCATAAGCATCATTATTGGGTCATAATAGATTTTTAAGCACTAGTATGCAGTCATTAATTGTTTTTATGGTCTCCTTATGTGATTTTTTATTCCTAAAATATGTGTGACAAAAGTTGCAGTGGCCACTCCAACTTTTCAGAAAAACTTGGAGTGGGATATAAAAAATAAGTGCATAGTTTTGCATGAATATCTGAACCTGAGTCAATCAACACCTGCACCAGATCCATTGTCTGCAAATAATGAATACAGGGAGGAGCCAGCATTGGTCTGGGAGTCTTCTTGGAGTCGTGCCCTCTAGTGCACCCAGCTGAAATAGAGGGCTCCTCCTTTTGCTGGACAGTACTCAAGATGGTGACCAGATTTCCCACAGTAAAAACAGGCCCCCTACACTTGGCAGCACCATCGCTACTCAGGGGAGATGCGAGTTCTGTCCAGTTGGGGGGTCATGTTGAATTTCCCTCCTTGTGCCAGAGTGTTAGAGCCATTGGAGCTGGGTCATGACATCAGCCAAATATTCTGTGGATTGATGAGACAAAGGTTAAATATTTTGAAGATGTGCATCCCTTTATATTTGGTGCTTCAGAAAAACAACATTATATCAGCAGTCAAACATGGTTGTGGTAATGTGATGGTCTGGGCCTGCTTTGTAACTTCAGAACCTGGAATACTTGCCAGAAACTCCTAAAGGAGAATGTCTGGCCATCCGTTTGTGACCTCAAGTTCAAGAGCACTAGGTTCAGGGAGCATGACAATTATCTGGAAACACATAAACAATAAAATACAAAACTAAGATTTTAAAGTGTCCGACTTGGAGTCCAGACTTAAATTTAAGTGAGATTCTTAAATAGGCAGGTCATGCTCGACAACCCTCCAATTAAACAATTGACTGAATGAGAACATTTTTGTATACAAATGTGGGTCAAAATTCCTCCACAGCGATGAGAAAGTCTCATTGTCAGTTATTGCAAATATTTGACTGCACTGCTCGGGTTATATTGGTGTAATATTTAAATTTATTTGATGATTTATGGTGGGCAAAAAAAAAAAAAATCAGGAAAGGAACTATTACCTTTTGTAAAATATGTGTCCTCATATGTTTAAAAAAATATATATTAAAATATATTAAAATATACACACAGTATATTTTAAAATATATTCAGTATATTAATGATTTCCAATTCATCACTTTAATATAAATTGTATATTTTATATAAAATATATATATATTTTCTTTTCTTTTGCTGATTCCCAAAAGAAGAGACAAAAAAATAAATAAATACATAATTAAGAGATTAATGATTTTCTACAATGGCAGGTGTGTTGTAATTACATCACATTTTGAGCCATCACATGATAAAGTATGGTTTGACATCTCTATAAATAATGGATACACACACATGTAATCAACAGGACCACACAGTATACATTGGGGTAAATAGAAGGTAACAGTAAGTTAAACTTTGAACCTTAACTTTAAATTTGATCCTTATTCATTTTGATGGTAAAGCTTTAGCATTGAAAATGTTGTGCAAATTTTCCTTTAATACTTATTCTATTCTATTAATACTAATGGCTGTCATTTCAGGTTGGAAAGAACATAAGCAGTTTAATAATACTTCATCATGGGTGTATTTAACACCAGTTTACTAAAAAATGCATCATTTGTGCATCCAGAGTACTTTTTCATCATTGGATTTTCTGGATTACCTTTTAGCCAATACTACTTTGTTTTTTTAATTTTTCTCTGTATTACATCTATGTGTGGAAACTCAATTGTACTTTACATAATATTAGCTGACAAAAGTCTACATATTCCAAAATACATGGGGATCTTCAACTTAGCTCTTTCAGAATTTGGGGAAGCAAATGCATTGACCCCTTACCTTTTTAAGACTTTTCTTTTTAATTCCCAGTACATATCCTATGATGCTTGTCTGACCAACATGTTTTTTACTTATTTCTTTGCATGTGGACAGTATTTAACGCTTGTTGTCATGGCATATGATCGCTTTATTGCCATTTGCTTACCTCTGAGATATCATGCTATTGTAAACAACTCCTTCATGGTAGTAACTTTAACAGCAATATGGATAATCAATTTTATTATAGTTGCCACAATGGTGGGTTTGATTACACGACTTTCATTTTGTAAAACTAATGAGATAAATAGCTTTTTTTGTGACCATGCACCAATGCATACAATAGCTTGTAATGACAACAGCTTGAATTACTTAATAGGAAGCATTGCTATTACAGTGTACCTCTATGTACCTTTGATTGTCATAATCTTGTCATATGTAGGCATTCTACTGGCCTTAATTAAGATTACAACTTGGGATGGTCGTCTTAAGGCATTTAAAACATGCGTATCTCATCTCTTGGTAGTAGCTGTATTTTTCATTCCTACATCAATTGCAAATCTTGCAGATGCAATGTACCCTCTTCCTCCTAATGTTAGGATAATTAATATTTCCCTATCATTAATAATTCCACCAATGTTAAATCCCATCATTTATGTTTTAAACACAAAGGAATTCAGAAAGTTCATTATTAAAATGTTAAAAAAGGAAAAATCAGTTTCCCAGTTGCAGACTTTAGCAATGTAAAACTGAACATTTTTATTCTTTCAATAGTCTTTAAGTGTCATGTCTGCAAAGAACCAATGTGTCCAAATTTCGTTCTAGTTAATTAGGAGTCACACCTGGAGCAACTCTCATTCAAATCATTTTGTGTAGTAATTGTTTTGTACAAAAACACATCCACAAACACTAAGCTTAAATAAAGAGCCACATAAATGTCTCATGAGAGTAGTAAATAAAAGTACAGTATTGTGTTTTTCTCAGCTATGGAATGAGCCTTCTGCATTTGCATTCACATTCATATTCTACAATTCTGTATTGTTTTATGCAGTAGAACAACTACAGGGTGGGCCATTTATATGGATACACCTTATTAAAATGTGAATGGTTGGTGATAGTAACGTCCTGTTTGTGGTACATTAGTATATGTGAGGGGGCAAACTTTTCAAGATGGCTGATGACCATGGTGGCCATTTGGAAGTCGGCCATCTTGGGTCCAACTTTTTTTTTTTTTTTCAATAGGAAGAGGGTCACGTGACACAACAAACTTATTGGGAATTTCACAAGAAAAACAATGGTGTGCTTGGTTTTAACGTAACTTTATTCTTTCATGAGTTATTTACAAGTTTCTGACCACTTATAAATGTGCTGCCCATTGTGATGGATTGTCAATGCAACCCTCTTCTCCCACTCTTCACACACTGATAGCAACACCGCAGGAGAAATGCCAGCACAGGCTTCCAGTATCCGTAGTTTCAGGTGCTGCACATCTCGTATCTTCACACCATAGACAATTGCCTTCAGATGACCCCAAAGATAAAATTCTAAGGGGGTCAGAGCGGGAGACCTTGGGACAACAAAAGTTGGATCCAAGATGGCCGACTTCCAAATGGCCACCATGGTCACCACCCATCTTGAAAAGTTTGCCCCCTCACATATACTACTGTGCCACAAACAGGACATTAATATCACCAACCATTCCCATTTTATTAAGGTGCATCCATATAAATGGCCCACCCTGTATATTGCTTTCTTCAGTACAAAATGTTCCACAGCAAGCCCAACAGAACATATCAAATGTCAAGAACTTCTTCCAGAAATTACCAGATTTTTATTCTATCAGAAATTTTCTTACTTCAACATATAGCATTACTGGTCGAGGTATGTGTTGTGTATGTGTGCATGTTGCTGTGCTCTTTTTTGTCTGTGTGAATTATCCCCAGGGCACTCTGCTCTAAGATCCACTGCATGTTTTCTGACTCCTGCTATTCCTGCAGCTACCTCACCTTCCACATGGTCGCTTACACCCTGATAGTGATGTCATTAATCAGTGACAGTTTATACACTGGGAAGAGCTGCAAGAAAATGAGGCATCCACCTACAAGTCGAGGGGGTTAGGTTGTACGAGGGCTGCTGTTTCAGTTTGTTTTATTCACCATTTTGTGTAGCTGATGGTAACTGGAACAGCAAATTTGCAACCTGCTGGTGTTTGGCGGTTAGGCATAAACTGGTCTGTGATTGGATCTAGATGTGAACACAAATAACTGAATTGGGAGTGAAAGTGGAAGCAGAAAAGGTAGGAGAAGAAAAAAGTTATGAAAAGGATAAAATATAAAATAATATAATTATCACATTTAAAGTGCCCAGTAGCGCTGATACAAGCCTTAAAGAAAAAGGGGGATGTAGAAATGGCCAAGGTAGTGCAAGATACTAGTCTTTTTTTATAAAATGTAGAAATAAGCAAAAAAAAGATACAGCCATGCAACTAGGAACCTTATGTAAGAACATAATAGATGAAGATTTAAACAAACCAAAACAAAATATTAGCACGGTTGAGGCATTGAGAACCATTTTGTTTTAAAAAATAGAACAGGCCCACGATATTATGTTGAGGAATGGTTTGCTTATTTAAACCAGATAATTGTCATGTCTGCTGCATGAGGAGGCAGAAGCAGATGCAGGTTGAACAAACGAAGAGTTTTATTAGAAGGCAAATAAGTGTCCAAACAAACAAACAAAACCATACAGAAATAACTTAAAAGATGAATCCCCCGGCAGGTGGGCAAACAGGGTTGAAATTCAAGGGAAATAAACAAATCAAAAGGTAACTGAAACAGAAAAAAGGCTAAGAACTTCTCAGCCTTGACTTTGAGTGGGGTCTTCCGAACTGAAAAAAACCTTGCCCTGCAGACACTGCTCAGTCCTGCGGGAGAAAACAAATAAAACAAGTTGGAGACACACAAATGACATGAAGGTGCACAACAGTGAATGAACAGGGAGCTACGGGTTCGGCTTTTATAAATAGGTAGACACACGGGTAAGACACAGGTGAACTTAATTTGGTGCTAAAGTGAAACAAGTACACATGTAGACACACTAGGGGGAGACAAAGCGACTTCTCAGTAATCCGGCAAACCAGATCTTATTCCCAGGGACTGAGGTGGCACAGGTGTGACAGTAAACAATAAAAAGCTCTGCTACTCCTTCGTCTAGCAGCCCCCAGATCACCGGCCTGAGAAGGGAAACATGAAAGACAGGGTTAATACGAATATGATTGGGGAGCTTTTAACTTAAATGACACTGGATTTATTTGGGAGAGGATGGGGAAGGGACCAATGTGTCTGGGGGTGAGCTTACAACAGGGGAGGTTAAGGTGAAGGTCCCGTGTCAAGAGAGCTATACACAATCACCTACCTGGAGCGAAGAACTTTGCCTTCGTTGTCTATCAGCACATTTTTTTTAAAACGATGAACTGCTTGGACGATCTTTGCATGCGCATCCTCCCATACTTTTTCCGCTCTCTTAAACCACTGATTCACCATGGGTACGTCAGTGGGATTGGTGTCCAAGGTACAGAGCGGTGACTGATGGCCAAGCACACACTAAAACAGCGTTAGGCCGGTTGCGGAGCGGCAGAACGAATTCTTCCCAAATTAAGCAGTCTGCCCATTCATGTTGTCGACTGCTACAGTATGCTTGGAGGTATCTCCTGAGTTCTTGGACAGTCCACTCTGCCTGCCCATTAGACTCAGAGTGATAGCCCGACGTTAGGCTAACAGTGGTCCACAACCTCTGAAAGAAAGTGTTCCAGACTCTGGCAGTAATTTGGGGACCACGATCGGAAACAATATCCTCCAGGATGCCATAGCAGTGAAACACTGTTTCGAATAGGGTTTCTGCAACCTGGAGGGCAGACGGGAGAGAGCTAAACGCGACTAGATGACATCCCTTGGAGAAATGATCTACCACCACAAGTCGCGTACCCTTTCTACACTGGCAGATCTGTTACAAAGTCCACTGTGATGTATGACCACAGTCTGCTAGGTGTTGGCAGGATCATTAATTTACCAACGGGCAAACAACGTGGACTTGTTGCACAGATAGCACAAGACAAAACTACAAGGGAAAATCCAGCGCTGGATAATAGCGGGACAAAGCATCCGGTTTCTTATTTTTATACCTGGGCGATACATGATGTTAAATTGGAAATGTGTGTACAACAGCGCCCACCGGGTTTGATGAGGGTTTAATCTATTGGCTTGTTGGATGTACTCCAGATTACGACGATCTGTTAATTCGGGGAATGGGTGTTTAGCTCCTTCCAGCCAATGCCGCCACTCCTCTAACGCCACTTTTACTGCTAGCAGTTCTCGGTTACCAATATCATAGTTACGTTCAGCAGGTGTTAATTTATGAGAAAAGAATGCGCAAGGGGGGAGATTTTCTGGTTTGCCCTGGCATTGTGACAGCACTGCTCCTATCCCTACCTCCGACGCATTGATCTCCACTATAAATAGCTTCTCTGGGTCGGGTAGTTTTAAACTTTTTTGGGTTGGGTATTTTTTTTAAATAGGCGCAGTGGTGAAAGCTTTTGAGACATTGAAACGCCTTTCACATTTCCGCTGAGAACTCGCTTAGTCGTTTTGGTTTCCCTTTTAACAGTGATGTGAGCGGTGCTGCCACCGTACTGAAGCCCCGAATAAATTGCCGATAGAAATTGGCAAACCCAAGAAAACTCTGTAGCACCTTGACTTACTTGGGTTCCAGCCATTGTTGCACCGCCGCGAACTTGGTTGCCTCCATCTCGACCCCCTGTGGCATGCAAGGAATGCAATCTCCCACTTGTGAAACTCGCATTTCTCCGCCTTCGCATAGAGCCTGTGTTTGCGCAGTCGATGAAGGACGGCAGATACATCATGGACGTGCTCAGAATATGACCGCGAGTATATTAGGATATCATCCAAGTATACTATAACAAAAGGGTTAAACATATCCCGGAACACATCATTCATGAACCCCTGAAATACCGCAGGTGCGTTTACCAATCCATATGCCATTATATTATATTGGTAGTGTTCCGATGTAGTGCTAAACACAGTCTTCCATTCATCGCTCTTTGCACATGCAGAGATTGAGTTTTGCGAAGAGGGAAGCACCTTGGAGTTGGTCAATAGCAGCTGGCTCCAGCGGCAGTGGGTACTTATAACTTGCTGTATTACTCTGTTGAGGCCGCAGTAATCAATGCAGGGTCATAACCCCCTTCCTTTTCTCTCGATAAAAAAGAAACCTGCCGAAGCGGGAGATGTGGACCTGCTGATGAGGCCTTCCTGGTCAAAGCCGATGGTTTACATAATTTGGCGCATCTAAGGGCCCAGGATATGATGCGTGAGTTAGCCCAATCAAAATTGGAATTGTGGGAGCTGAGTCAGGATAGACCCAGCACGACAGACTGATCTAACCGAGGAAGCACAAAAAATTTTAACTACTCGGTGCGACCAAGAAAAGTTAACCACCGGGGCGCTGACATTAATTCAAGAGGGGATTTTTTTATTTCCGACCATCCAGAGCCTTAACTGACATCAGACATGGAAACTTTGACACAGGAACTCGCAGCGAGGAAATGACAGAAGACAAGATTAAATTTCCAGCTGACCCGGAATCTACAAGAGGACAAAAAACCAAGGTATGATTATTATATGATATTTGTGCTTTTAAACAGAAAGGATGCTTTTAAACCATGAGGGGTGTGACTACACCCACAACCATCTCTGATTGGAACAAGCGGCTGTGGGACAGACCTTCACCATGAGATTAAAAACCTAAGGTCTGAGCAGCCTCCGCACGTTTTGAATGTCGTGCCGTCTGAAGGAAGCAAGCGGACGTCTCTCTTGCTCCGCTCTCAACCAACGCCTGAACTTTCATTTCTGACCTGCGCCACTCAGCGATCGAAGACTCCACTCTCCTCGACATGCAAAGAAATTTCAGCGTACACCCTGGACAGGTGCCGTCCATTGCAGGGCACACACACACACACATACTGTACGCACTCTCACCCACTCACTCACACACTAAGGCCAATTTCGGAATGTCAATTAACCTAACCTACATGTCTTTGGACTGTGGGAGGAAACCGGAGTACCCGGAGGAAACCCAGCAAGCACGACAAGAACATGCAAACTCCATGCACACAGAGGCTGGAATCGAACCTGGCTGGGAATTGAACTCGGACCGTGGAGGTGCAAAGTGACAGTGCTAACTACACCACCGTGCTGCCTATATAAAATCTTGGTATTATAATTTCATTGATGTTTACTTATGCCTCAAACAGTGAAATAGTAATTAAACTCTGGTACAGTAAATTTTAAGTAAAAACCATGGAAAGAGTCACTGATGGATTATTTGTATGCTCTGGGAGTATGCTAGCAATTGTGCTTGAAACAGAATGGGTAGAAGATATTAGACCACTAAGAGCAGTGGTATGTTCAGACACCAGCTCATCATGAGTCAGTATGAAATCAGTTAGAAAGCAGACCAGATGTATTAGAAATGGAGCAAGCTGAGCCGTATTTCACTCCCGAATCTAGACCGATGTAAATTTCCTTTTGACCTCTGGAACTTCAGTAGTGGATAGTAATGGCTGCTTTCAGTCTCTTTTGGGCTTGCTATGAATTCCGACACATCCATTAGTGTTGATAATGCCTTATCAATTCATAAGCATCATAATTGAGTCATTATAGATTTGTAAGCACTTTTATGCAGTCATTAATGTTTTTTCTCATCTCCTTATGTAATTTTTATTCCTAAAATATGTGTGGAATAGCTGCCAACTTTTCAGAAAACGCCTGCACCAGGTCCATTGTCCGTGAATACGGAAGTCACGAAGGAGGCAGCATTGGTCTGGGAGTCTTCTTATAATGACGCCCTCTAGTGCACCCAGCTGAACTAGAGGGCTCCTCCTTTTGCTGGACAGTACTTAAGCTGGTGGCCAGATTTTCTACAGTAAAACCAGACCCCCTCCACTTGGCAGCACCATCGCTATTTAGAGGAGATACGAGTTCTGTCCAGTTGTGGAGTCATGTTGAAGTCATGACATCAGCGATGGTTTGCTTGGTGCTGAGCAGCTCCTGCTGGTGTGCTCCGAGAAGGGCGCTGGTCGAACACCAGGGAATCAATGCGGAAAGCGTAAGAGCCAAATCGCAAAACAAGAGTTGTAGTCAAAAGGGGAAGTGTTAGATCAGTAACCGTGAAATCAAACAGCGAGATGACAATCCAAAAACGTGAAACAAAAGCTGTGGTTATACAAGGAAGTGCAAAGCCGGGAAATCAAAGCACAAAGTGACAATCCCAAAACATGAAATGATCAAGTAATCAGTAATCATTTGGAGTTTTCTCTCACTTTGCTTATATACCCTTACACGAATTCACACGAAATGTATATGTAGCTGGACAAGATGTTTCCTGTCATTCTCTCTAAAGCTGGGGTGTTGAAATTATGGGTCCCAGCTCACTTGCAATGACTGGTGTGTATCTAATGGCTCCAAGTTGTGAATATCAGTCTGCTTAGGTTCTGGTAGGATGTCTTTCACCTCTTTGTGGAGTCATCTTCACACTATCCTGTGAAAACCCTTGGGGTGGGGAAAAGGACAAATTCACATATTAGGAGGTCTTTCAACCTATATTTCAAACGGCTTGGGTTGGCTTTTACCGAAGACAGGCCCATCTCCTAAGAGCACTGAACACACGTGGTATATAATGGACACTTCTGCCCAGCCATCTGGAATCATTTCAACAACCCTCTGCACCTTAGCCACCCAGTTAAGTGACATTTTGTAAGCATCTTTCCGAGGGCTATAGCTGAACATTGGGTCAGTGGTTAGGACCCAGTCCCTTTGCATCCCAAAATTTAGCACCCAAGGATCAACATCCTTCCACTTAGACTGGCATGCTTTTGACACTAATGTCCCTTAATTACAGTAAGGACACCCCTAATGTGTTATTAGTTAAAAGTAATAATGAAGAGTAAAGAAAAAAAATTGGCCTTTTGAGTGACATGTGGTATGAATGAGAGTAATTGAGAATGAACCTCTTTTCTGACATTATATTACAGCCACAGAGAAACAAATGCTTAAGCAATTCTGTTAGATTATGTGGTAAAGTACAGTATAAAAGAACTGCATATATTACAGAACCTACAGTCATAAGACCTGGCCAGACAGAAAAGCACGTTGTTGATTTAGCCGAGGTGATAAGTATATACAGCTCTTCTTGTCCTATACTTGTAAAGCACTGGAAATCTAGATGTGAGGCTTTAGACTAAAACTGGATCATGAGATGCTATTAGAGGTTGAACATCTGTTATTTTTTTCCTGATTCTATCGATTTTTTTCATTGAAGAAGTCCGTAAAGTCTTCACTTCTAAACTGTGATTGGATACTCTCTGCAGGCATCTTAGGTTTTGTTAGGCGAGCCACTGTACTAAATAAGGACCTTGGATTGTTTTGGTTTCTTGCTATCAGTTGGCTCAAATGCTCCGTCCTAGCAGCTTTTAGAGCCTGTCTATAGCTGCACATACTATCTTTATACGCGATTCTAAAAACTTCTGATTTAGTTTTTCTCCATTTTTGATCGAGATTACAGGTTGCTCTCTTTACGGCGCGAGTATGACTGTTGTACCATGGTGCAAGTGTTTTATTTCTGACTTTTTTAATCTGATGGGAGCAACAGTATCTAATGTACTGGTAAAAATAGTGCCCATGCTGCTAGTCACTTCATCTAGATCGTCTGCATTTAGGGGTCTGATAAGAAATTGGGACAGATCTGGCAGATTACTTGTGAATCTGTCTTTAGTAGTCGGATTCATATTTCTAACAAATCGATAATGTGTGGAGACACAGCTAATCTGTTTTACAAGTAGAGTATATACTAAGAGGTGATGATCTGTGATATTATAACTTTGAGGTAAGATCTCTACATTAGAGACATCTATACCATGGGATGTAATTAAATTTAGTGTATGATTAAAGCGGTGAGTTGCTCCATTTATATTTTGTTTAACCCCAAAGGAATTTAGTAAATCCATAAAAGCAAGTGCTAAAGCACTTGATAGCATCATCTACATGAATGTTAAAGTCTCCTACTATCAGCACTTTGTCAGAGTTAACCAATAGGTCTGATAGTAAATGTCCAAACTCTTTAAGGAAATTTACATATGACGCCAGGGGTCTGTACACGGTGGCCATTGCAAAATATAGCAAGGGTTTATTATGTATCTCTCTGAGTGCAACATTAATGATAAGCACTTTAAATGAGTTGAACCTGGGCCTTGTTGTCTGTGTAACAGTGAGTACTATATGTATAAAATGTATGGGCTAATGGCAAGCCTTGGCAAGCTAATGGCGAACCTGGGCCTTGTTGTCTGAGTAACAGTGAGTACTGTATGTATACAATCTATGGGCTAATGTCAAGCCTGATGTAGGTTTAATTAAATAAATTGAACTGGGGTTGATCACCCCGCCATTAGATTTTAGATCCTACAAACTTTACAGTATTCCTTTCTACCCGAGTTAAACCCAAGACTCTGCTCTTGGTTGCCTGGTTACCGATGACGACGCTCTGAGACTTCTTCTGCAGGCCTCTTTGTTGCACGAAGTTTCTTTGCGTGTCGAGGAGAGTGGAGTCTTCGATCGCTATGTGGCGCAGGTCAAAGTTCAGGTGTTGGTTGAGAGCGGAGAAAGGGAGGCGTCCGCTTGCCTCCTTCAGACGGCATACATTTAACCTGTGGTTTGGTCTATCACATGAGAGGCCATCTCAGTGGAGTTTTAGTAATTTAGGTAAAGTGTATTAACATGAGTCTGGTTCATATGACTAAGATTTCATGCACATTAACGTTCACTGAATATACAGAGATTTCATTGATACCAAACATCTCATGTCTTGCATACTCATTCATACCTTTATCTATAGCAAAAGCTGTACAGGTTGATTACACTCTGTAAGTTTATGATACACATGTTGAACATAACACAAATACATCATACATTCTACATGCACACACATATCTGATTTTATATCTGTTCTAGTGGCATACTTTAACTGATTAACCTAGTACGTGTCCCTAAAGTTTTGTATGTTCTCTGTTCTGGGGCCCAGAGGAAATGCATTCTGGAGAGTCAGCAACTGCCAGGAGGTTGTGAAACTTCCTTGTTCCAGGGACTTGGGCTGCTCTACACCGTTTTGAGTGAGGATGTGAGATGCTTTTTAAGGAAGTTTTTGCAGATTTGCTCCATCTGAGTTGGGAAAGAGTAACCATTTCTTTCCTTATTTGCTGACGACGCTTTATTTGCCTTATTTGCAAACTGTGGCTTTCTCTTCCAGCGGCCCTCTTTGAGGTGGCCTGCCAGTCCCTACAAATAAGTCGAAAAACAGTGCAACTCAAAGCCTATAATGGCCAGCACATCCCAACAAAAGGAACATGCAGACTAAAGGTAAAAATAAGAAACAAAATACATCACCTCATGTTTGTGGTTGTTCTAGGTGGACATGATTCTATGTTGGGAGACAAGGCATGTGAAGACCTAGATCTTGTGTAAAGAGTATACATCATAAACAGTGGAGAAACAAAGGACAATGTGAAAAATATAGTGGCAGTTTCCATCTTTGAAGGAGTATTACCCTTCACCTACAAAATACAGTTGAAAAAAGACGCACAGCCAGTAGTCCATGCCCCAAGACGAGTTTCTGCACCTCTTTGTGAGAAACTGAGATAAGAGTTGGAAAGAATGACATCAATGGGAGTCATTAAGTAGAAGTCATTCAAAAAGTAGAAGAGCCTACTGAATGGGTCAATTCGATGGTGTGTGTGAAAAAAGCAAATGGTGGTCTACACATGTGTATGGATCCAAAAGACTTAAATTCCAACATTCAAAGAGAACATTATCAAATTCTGACACGAGAAGAAATCATAGGCAAGATGGCAGGAGCCAAGTTCTTTACAAAGCTGGATGCATTTCAGGGCTTTTGCCAATGGGAACTACATAAGGACAGTGCAAGGTATTGCATATTTTTAACACACCCTTTGGCAGATATTCCTTTTTAAGGATGCTGCTCCCAAAGTGTGTCACAGAGCTATGGAACACATAATTAAGGGCATCGAGGGTGTGCGTGTTCATGTGGATGACATTGTAGTGTGGGTCTCCACAATAGAACAGCACAACGAAAGGCTCTTGGATGTCGTAGAGCGAGTACAGAAATACAGGATGAAATCGAATAAGGACAAATGCCAGTTTGGACCCAAGGAAATAACATTTCTAGGTGACAAGCTGTCAGAATTTCAGAAGAGGGTGTTCAGATAAGAGTAAAGTACAAGCAATTCTCCAAATGCCCAGACCCAAAAACAGAAAAGCTGTACTAAGAGTGATGGACAGGATCAATTTCATTGAAAGGTTTATACCAAACTTGTCTTCAAAAGCAGTACACTTGAGAGAACTGTTATGTGGGAAAAGTGAGTTCAAGTGGACAGCCAATCATGAACAAGAACGGGGAAGACTAAAAACTCTCCTCACCTCAGAGCTGGTTCATCAAAAAGAACAAAGATATCGACAGATGCATCCAAAGATGGACTGGGTGCTGTTCTATTGCAGGCAGAAGGAGAAACTTGGAGGCCAGGTGCATATGAAAAGAATTTAAAATGCTCTGCCATTTTTTATCCTACACATAAGTGTCTTACATCATTTGAATCTGTAAAGGGTCTACTTTTATTGATGAACACTCACAATATCCACAGGACGTAACTTTTGTAAAATAAAGAAAATAAGCAGGGTGCGCTTTGAGTCGTGTCAGTCTCCGCGGAAAAAAAAAAAAAACACGTCGTTAAAATTAACTGAAACTCCGTGAATACTGGACACACAGACATAAGAACTCTATATATAGAAAGCTTGAAGGGTCTACTTTTAAATGATGCAAGTTACATTCTCAACAAACATTTTTACGTAATCCGTGTGAAACCAAGGAGAGGCACAGAATTTCTGTCTCACTTCATTATCCGATAATGAACTGAGTCAGGACACGCCCACACGCTATTCATGCGGAAAACAGTCCGGGTAATCTACAGGCGAGGCCACGCCCCCCGGACACCGGCTTCTTAAATTTGTGTAAATTTCCTCTTTTGGATTCCAGATTCTAAAATATACTAGAATGCAGAGCAAACTTCATCAGCATGTCCCTCTCCCAAACCACGCAGCAATGAGCATTTATTTACACCTGTCGTTTACATAAATCACTGATCAATAGCTCATCATATCAATTTATTCATATAGATGTACCTGTTTTACATTGAAATTTACAGGCTTGTTATTGAATGATTTACTCTGATAGGAGCCATAAGAACAGTGACAGCTGGCACATCTAAAATAAATACAGGATTATTATTTATAATCTAAATAAAAATGCTTTTCTAAATGTGGGCTATTGTTTTTACTTACAATATTTGCATGTTCTCAAGATGTCTAATGTATTTCCTCCAACAGGCATGCCCAAATTACCTGTTTTGTGAGTGTGTTTGTGAGAGTACGCCTTGCAATAGATTGGCACCCTGGGTGTACACCACCTTGTGCCCAGAGGCTCCAGAGGCTCCAGCGCCCCATGACCATGTACAGGAGAAGCACTATAGAAGATAAATAAATGCAAATGTGTGCATGTGTGTAACTATAAATATCATAAAACATTGAACTGCAAGTAACTTGTAAGTTCTGTGTGCATTTTTCATTTACAAACAAAATTTTTAAATAAATCCTAACTTGATAAAGAAGCAATGTCTTAATATACAAGCACTGTAGTATGTATATGTTCTTCTAGAATGGTTCTTTTCTCTTTCATACTGTAGGGTTGTGGGTAATAGTCTCCCATGCTCAGTCTCAGGATGCGTGCATCACTCGTCTAGTCAAAATCCGTGTGCATGCTGTTATGTGGTTTGGTTTGGAAAGCCGCACCACGAGATGTAATAATATTTATAAGCGCTCTAATGCAGGGGTTCTGAGGGTGGTAATGAAATAGAAACCTCCCATTTGGAGATGCTGTGGGATTATTCACTGGGAACTCAAAAGGAAACACAAAATAAAAATAAGAGATGAGACCAGACGGAGCTCTGGTAACTAAAAAATGAAACTTAAGATACTCTCTGGGCCTTCGCCCTTACTAAGGAGTTTTGTGTTTTAACGAGAGCTCACCCTTAACTGATGCATGTCACTCTCTCCCTCTTTCTCTCTCTCGTTCACCGGTGTCTTAGGAAGACAGAGGCTCTGTCTTGTACTCTATGTGCCATTTGTCTGTCTGTCTGTCTGTCTGTCTGTCTATCTTTGCTTTCTTTTCTTTTTTTGGCCCTGATACCTTACTGGTGCTACCTAAATGACCAACTACCACAAAGTGCACAGATATCAGGACCCTTACATAGACATGCTGCCAGGTGCAGCGCATACAGGCTGATTGTCTCCACGGGGTAGCAGCCTGCAGATCTGTCCGTTCTGAACTGTATGAAGTATTTTTTGTGAGACCTGTGTCATTACTGTATACTGTTTACTATAACATTGTGACCATGTGTGTATGTGCGGGCATAAAGCATTTTTTATTATTTTATCCAGTCCTAGTGTAGTGACTGTTCTTTACAAAGTGTACTGAAACAACAGCCCTTGGAAGGAGAAGGTTAAAAAGGCTAAAGCAGTGCAGGAGATAAATCTTTGGAGATAAATCTCTTAATGACAACGATTATTTCAAGTATATATATTTTTAAATATGCCAAAAATAAATAAAAAAAAAAACTTTAAATAAGTGTGCTTTGGAAATTAAACTGATCCTTCACTTAAAGTATATTTTCTATAATATATAGTCCAAAAATGGGTAAAAGCATGATGTTAGTATATTTTTATATATTAACAGGTGGTACAACTTTTCATTAGTATATTTGCAATGTACTATTGAAAAAGTGTAATATATTTGTAATACACTAAAGTGTTTTTCCCACGCTCTGGCATAATTTAGCCTAACTGTCTAGCATACCAGGAAGCCCAAATTCTTACACAGTTTGTGCGTGTTGTTTTAAATATCATCAATGTTACAATGAAAATGTGTATTGATCGTTGTGCTGTTTTGTTAGATCATTGTTAGATCTTTATTTTGCAGGGGGTTCCCATGTCTTCTGGTGGTGTCATGAAAATAAATAACTCTGATGCTGAACAAGAACAAAGAAAACAGCTGACAATAGTGAATTCATTTAGAGATATAGATTTTATAAAACACAAAACATATATAACATCATGAAATATTCAATTGAAACTTTTCCCCCTCACTCACTCACTGACTCATCATCTATACCGCTTAATCCTGTATTCAGCGTCACAGGGAGCTTGGAGCCCAGGAGACTTAGGGCACATGGCAGGGTAGACCCTGGACAGGGTGCCAATCCATCGCAAGGCACACAGACATACACTCACTACGGGCAATTTTGGGAACGTCAATTAGCCTAATCTACATGTCTTTGGACTGTGGGAGGAAACCCATCAAGCAAGGGAAGAACATGCAAACTCCATGCACACAGAGACGGGAATCGAGCCTGGCCGGGGATCGAACCCGGACACTGGCGGTCCAAGGCCTACTTTTCCCCCTAAGTTATTTATCATTTTGGTTCAACAGGTTTCTGTCAGGGTTAACCCCTAGAGGGCGCCTAGAGCCCAGAGACTCTTGTGCTTTTGTTGTAGTTTTTTTGTTTAAAGTAAACTTCATTTCCCAGGATGCACCTCGGTCAGGTGATGGAAACACTCACCTAAACCGAGGTAGCTCATCAGTTTGATTATATATTGCTGTTTAAGTTCTGTTTCCGTTGTCTTGCATCTGTTGGAATAGTACTTGTGAAATGCTGGTTAGTTTGTTAGTTTGTATAGACTCTTGTTTGGTTTGTTCTTATGTTGAGTTTCTAGTTTAAGCTTTTACATATTTTCTCTCTTACAACTAACTCTCTTATGCTGAATTATATAAGACTGGTATTTACTGACAACCGTGCATAACAAAGTGCATAAAAAATACAATGCTGGGATTTTTGGTAATCCTCTATACTGTGAATGAAACATATAACATCACATTAAAATTACTTTCAAAAACATTTTCAAAAAGGATATTGGCAAACAATATCCTTGCATGCAACCAACTATTAATACAATGTTCTAGTTATTTACATACAAAGAAATAATGGAAACTCCAATGATTCATTCCACAACCAAAAATATTCATAGTGCGTGTGTATGTGAGAGGGGGGCTTTGTCAGACTCTGATGTTGGATGAGAAGGCCTTACTTGCAGTCTCTGCTCTAATTCATCCCAAAGGTCGGGACTCTCAGATAAGAAAAGTACTTTTTCATTTCAACCACCAACATCTTTACTGCTCTAGAGTCAAGAGGTGTGCGTTACATGAACGCATCTGATGCTTTGCATTGCGCATGGTGATGTAAGGCTTGGATGCAGCTGCTTAGCTGCTGTTTGGAGGTCTGTAGCTATTGCTGGTACAGAAAGTTGGTGACCTCTGTGCACTATGCTGACTTCGCTCTGTGATTTTACATGGCCTACCACTTCATGGCTGTGTTGATGTCATTCTCAATCTATTCCACTTTGTTGTAAATTTCACGACTGGGTTTATTGCACAGGTAGCATCCTATCACGTTGCCACGCTGGATTTCACTGAGCTCCTCAATTCTTTCCCAAATGTTTACAGAAGCTGTCTGCATGACTCGGTGCTTGATTTTATACAGGTGTAACCATGTAACCAAATAAATATATAAAAATAATTAATACAAAATATGAAGTAAAAATAAAACAAATTCACCTGCAAAAAAAAGTTTTGCCTTTTTTTAAAGTGTTTTTGTGCATGTGTGGTGTATGTGTTTGTGTTTGTGCATGCACATGCTGCGTATGTGTGTGCATGTGTGTGACGCTAAAGTAAAATGAGACGAGGAATGACTCCCTGACCCTCCTGTCTTACATAGTTAACCTCCCTCCTCTCTTATTTGTGGGTGCTACTTTGTGAAAACAGAACATTTACTTTATCTGGAAACTTAACAAGGAACCTGTCTAATGACACTAATCTATAAAGACTACACTGCTGTAAATTAAAAATAAAACAAATTAACCTGCACTTTACCTTTGTGCAGAATCACGACAGAGCAGTGGTTCTGTTAGAGTGTGTGTGTGTGAAGGTGAGAGAAGGTAGGAGCTTTATGCACACACACATGGTCACAGTGTTATCGTAAACAGTACACACACGCATGGATGAGTGAGAGACGTGCACCGAGACCGAGAATGAGAGTCGATTAGCTACTGTACAATTTCGCAACGTGAGAGAGAAAAGAACATTGGCTCAGTGTCAGTTTTACTATTCCTTCATATGAAGTTTTCTCAATATGGGACACTGATCAGTGGCTTCCATTGCATATGCTGTTGGTGGAGAAATTTGTGACCTTAATGATAATCATTCTATATCTAAGCTGTATTGTCTGCCTTCAATTTTAGAGTCATTAAAACAAACAAGAACAACAAAAGTCACACACTCTAAGACTTAATTCAGTCACCCTTTGCTTTTCAGAATGTTTGAGAATAAATCACTCTTTTACAATATCTGGAATATGGAGTCCTGGAATATGGCTGTGCCAACAGGAAATAGAGCCTGACTGGTGCTGAGTGCATAACGTATTGCGCTTGCTTTCATACCCTTATGCAACCAGTACTCTGCCCTAGGGTCAATCTAAACACATCAGCCCACAAAACCTATTTTTAATGGCTCTAAAGTCCAATCTTTATTCTCCCAAGCAAATTTAACCTTTCTTTTTTTATTAAGAAATGCAATTACTGTATATGCTGGCAGGATTTCCCAGGGGAAAAATCTTTCATACCGATACTGGCACTGAGAATTAACTGTACTAAAACTATTTAAATCTAACAACCATTCTAAATCCCACCTTTAGGTTTTTAAGTAATTATAGGTGAGATCAAATTCCTGCAACCATTCATAATGCAGAAGGCAGGACTGCCTAAAATCATGAAAGACTGTGTGGGAGATTTTTCTCCTACACTAGTTACAGTTGCCTTAATTACAAATGTTACACAAAAACTTTAACTTTAAAAAGAACCAAAGAAAAGACTCCGGACTCCTTGTAGATCTGGATGAAGTAAGGCAGGATTTATTGCAGCAATAAAACCAAGTGAGCCAGCTCGGCAATGCCTAGGATGTAGTCCCATGCATGTCCAAAATCTGACTGAAGTCTACTGTGACATGGGCACTTCTTTTATACAGTTTGCAAGGGGAGGACCGCTCACCTAGCCCCCTCCTCTGTACATTTTTTTCTAACCCATTATAATCCAACTTTTTCCCATATTGTCACCCATTGTAATTAAATTTTCTCTTATCTTGTTTGCTTACGTCATATACCTCGTCATCTGACTCCATATCTTTTCCCCATTATAGTCTATTTTTCTTTCAAATAATTTTCCATTATCTTTACACTAAGTTTGTTTATTATTGAAAAATATAGGGGCGGCGCTTATTTTACTATATATTCTTAGTTCTTCCTGGTTACTCTACAGTTCTCGACAGACACGCCATGGGTACTCATTTTAATTATTTGTCTTATTTTCCTAATTTGTTGTATTTACATATTTTATTTTATTGTTATAGCCAAGCGCAACTGCCCAAGTCCTGAATACATCCCTTTGGACGATTCGGACAGCCAGGACAATCCAGAGCACAACTCCTTCGAGGATTACACTCCTACTGAACCTGTTGCGGACCAAGCCTCAGTGAGTTTTTGCCAAAATGAGTCTGATGGATAATTGACACAATTTCTTCATAAGAACGGTCTTACTTATGTCAGGAAGGATGACTCCGGGCCTGGTCCTTCTAAGAGACCATGTCCGGAGGCACATAGCTCTCCTTTACTTTCTTTCAGGCCTGTGCGACCAGAGTCTAGTACTTCAGCCCAGTCTCTCTTAAGGCCTGTTGGTCTAGGAGGTGTCAGTACTCAGACTGATTTTAAAGTGTCTGTTGGTACCCAAACTGACTTTCCTGAAGCGCCTACACCACTTTTGAATCGTGGTATTTCTTTTTTTATTCCTCACACTGATCTTCCCATCAGTGTAGTTCTGGGTCAGAGAAGGCATGATATTTAATTTCTTATGCCTTTTGTTATTTGATGCTTACCCAGGCCCCCTTTTGTACTGTACTTTTATATGTTGGGCCTTATACCTTGTATTTTTATTTTATTCACTATGTAGGTGCACATGCCCTTTTATTTTGTGCCTACTCTTATTAAAATTATTATTCATTAAGCTGAGTGTGTGTCTTTTGGTGATTTGTCTGTGTCCCTTTAAATTTGACATGTCTGCAGATGTATCCAGCCCCTGTTACATCACAGTTAATATCACCCCATGTCTGAGGAGATTACCTCATGTCTGGGGCTATTGGCATTACATAATGTCTAGGGCTACATGATATCAGCTGACATTACATCATGTCTAGGGACATCAGGTACTTTTGGATGCTCACGGTCCAAAGATTACATCATCTCTAGGGTCTGTTTGGTACACACTGTCCACTAAGCATCTCACATCCAAGATGGCTACCTGTCTTGAGTTCGTTTGAGTTCATGCTGCATGTTCTTGCTACTGTGACATCACACTGTCCTTAGCTCACCTCTTTCTCCTTACCTTACCTCTATGTTCTTTTACTAAGATTAATAGTTTCTATCATATTGTTGCATGCACAAGTATATTCAATCAAAATATGCTCACATATTTCCCCCTCTGTGACTTTTAAGTCACATAAAGAAAAATAAAGCAAAGGAAATAGAAAATAATGCTTACACATTATACCAACTTAATACTTAAGTTATAAGCCTTACATGTTACTACAGAGAAAGAAATGAACAGAAAAAAAGGAAATAAACTCTACATAATGAACCTTATTACGAAAAGAAACCTTACTTAACCTTAAACTATGCATGCAAAAATTACTAAATCAAATTTAAACCATTAACTCAAAGGAAACTTACTAAGTCAATGAACTGAATCTTAAAACTCACATATTACCCCCTCACCAAACATCAGTCTAAGAGAGATAAGCAAAAGATGAGTAAACTTAGCATAAACGAGTATATGAGAGTATAATAAGCATGCAATTGGTTAAATACGAAGAGTCCAGAGGTGGGCGAAAAAACCTCACGTATAGCCAATTTAGAAGGAAAAATTCCCACCTTGCCAGCTTTTTTGTGCTTGACAGTGCATTCACCACCAGGACTCGACTTCTGTAAAATACATATATAACAAAGACATTTGAAACCATTAAAACCATTTAAGCACTTCGTTAGGGTCCCTGTAAATCAAGGAGAGCGTGTCGAGACTTTCAGTCCCTTCTTCAGTCCATGCCTTGCGATCCTCTTCAGTAAATTCTATTACGTGCAGGTCCTTACAGCTCATCAGCTGTGATAGCGGAATTCGGTTTAACCTGCCCATCTCCTGATGTAAGAAGTCTAGCCAGACTTCAGCAGCGATCGGAAGAGCTTCCAGCGCACGTTGCAAAGTGGTTGGTGTATCTGTCCATAAAATGTCATCATTACTTTAGTTATGGTCTTATCTGCTGCCATGTATACATCGTCAAATTCAATTACCCCACAGATATCATATCCAACCCAATTCTCTTCGATCCCAATACCTCTATAGAGGCCTAGCTTCAGATGTCTTCCAAGCTGATATGAAGTTGTTACCAGACGAAGTCCTCTGCTTATGTCCAGGTCGAACGTTTCCTGTCTCATTGACTTGATCCATTTGAAGTCTCTTGTCAAGACGTTGGCCATCGCAATGAACTTCTTAGTCCCCATCGGACAGTGTGAGAACCAGTCAACCAGATCGTGTCTCAGGTCTGCCTATCTTCTCGTTGGGGTCTGTTCCAGAACCTCCCTCCATGCATCACGGCAGACTGTACAGGAAACTATCCATCGTGTTTCGGGTACCAGTTCCATCCTGCATACATATAACAGCGACAGGACAAAAATACAACGAAAACACACAAAACACATTTCTTCTGCTAATACTACTTTTTCTCAGTTTCTTCAAAGCATTAAGTGTGTTTGATTAACATACTATGCTAAATAATCTCAGTAGACATGTGATTAATAAATATACAGTCATTTTGTCCATTATGTAGCAGCGCTAATCATTTGTGTTCACTTCATTTCCACGTAAATGGAGTCTGCCTCCCAGTCTTCATCTGGTGGTGTTCATTTGTGATATTCCACAGTCATTGTATATTGTCCCACCATTCTTTGAATGCTTGCTCTCGCCAGGGGGATAACGCAACATGACAATATGAGCAGAGTTCCTAATACTATCAAAATAATTGTCCCTAGTTTCACAAGTAGTCCATACCAAGTTGAAGGATTCAGCCAATCAAACCAGGAAGTCCATGCATTATTCCTCTGTACGTCTTGAATGATTTTAACATTTTCATCTCTCATGTCCCTCATGGCTCTTAAAAGCTTAGTTATGTTACCATCTGGGCCTATGTGTCTTGGAATGTATGTACAACATTCTTCTCCAATTAAGGCACATACTCCTCATTGTGTGGTAAGGTTTGTCTAACTGTAGTTCCACCACAGTACCAGAATATGTCTACCAGCGGTATTGTACCAGCGCTTAAATATGGTTGTTGTACTTTTACTATCTCACTGCATGTCAGACTGTCTGTTTTATTGTCGCATATCTGGTGCATTTCTATGAAAAATCCTGCTGCCGGCTGTGTTTCATTGCAACTTGGTGATAGATCTCCTATTTCAATGCTTCCATTTGAGTATGTGCATAAAGGATAGCGTTGCTGTGTAGGTGTTATTTCTCTTTGTACTGCATCTAATGTTTCTACAGGTTGATATGAACATTTGCCTATGTTTTGCATCCATTCAGGACCATAATGTATAGCAGCTGAATATAAAAGACAGCTAATACAGTTGTTCACTGTATGTTGGATTTTCTATACATTCTCTTGTTCCATGTGTTATCATCACACGTGGGGGTCTATTACTTCTATCATGACACACAATGCAGTCTCGCGTGGTTACGGACTCAGCTGTAAATTTTAACCATTGGAAAAACATGTCATTTTTCCATGTCGGGTCAGATTCTGCTTTGTTTTTAGGTGATTTCTTTGTTATCTGTGGAGTTATTGTTACATATGTTGCTGATTCAGCATCTGATATTCTGGGTTGGTCTGTTATTTTTGCATGACATCCTTCCCAACCTGGTATTGAGAAACATACTCCCCTTATTTCGCCCTCTACTGAATTCTTGAATTTGCACCAACCGTTGGATCTTGGTACAGCCTCTATGAGTCCATCTAATGCTGTCATCTGTGCTTTGCGCCAGTATGCCTTTTCTCTCATTTCTACGTAAATGCACACTCTTTCTTCTGGGGGTTGTGTATTATCTACCTCTATTTGGTATGTTTCTTCCCAAAATCCTGTTCTTTCCCTACTGTCCAATCCAGCTACTATTCTAGCTCTAGTTATGGTAGCTAATGCACAACGTATTTGTCTTTTTTCGACAGTCCACTTCGGTTTGTTTCTGTCGTTCTTAGTAGCACCACTGTTAATTAGACCAATCATGAAAAGGATTCCTATACCCATAGATATCCTTCGTTTCAGGAGGCAATAAGAGGGTGGTTTCTCCATTTGGATCACAACGGTGACACATGGGACTATGGCCAAATAACCTACACAATATATTTCTTGGGGGTTTTTCCGTTGGGTATGTTCTTTCAACTGTAGTTGGTTTAAGTAATTTACTCACTATCTGAGCCAGCGTTAACTTCTAACTAATTTAATCACTATCCGAGTATTGTACAACTCTAGGTGTGGGATCTTCTTCTGACTGTCTACGCGCTGTTTCATATCTGGCACGTCTGTGCTCTCACTGTCTAACTTGGGCTCTTGTTCTAAGAGACGGTCCTCCTTGTTCTGCTTCTGCTTCTTCTTCTTCAAGCTCTGCTTCCCAATCTTGTATATCTTCTTTGTGCCACTCCGGCCAGTACCCTTGTTCTCCTTCTTGTTCTTCTACCCACGGTAACCCTTCAGTGTACCCATAAGGATCTGGTGCTTGTTGCCTGGGCCTTGTGTCACTCTCTTGGGAACCTGATTGCAAACCTGAATGTCCTGCTCGTGGAGACTCTTCAGCGTCTTCCTGAGGTTCCCTGTCCCTTACCTGGTCTGGGTTTGGGGCCTTGCAGCAATGATTTAAATGGTACCATACATCTTCCAACAACACCACCTTGTATGGTCCTTCCCTTCTAGCTTCGTTCCACCTTCTTTTGAATACTCGAATAAACACCCAGTCCCCAGGTAGCACAGATCTTTCCTCTATGTCCTCTTCCTCAGCGTCATCAGCTGGATCAGCTACCCTCGGTCTGGTGTTGTCATATATTGTGGCTCCCTTAACCTTCACATAGTGATCAAGTTCATTCTGTAGTTGTTCAAGTGTGGGACCTTTATAGGGTCCTCGAACAAAGGATGTAAGCATAGGTCTGCCAGTAAGCATTTCGTGCGGTGTTAAATGTGTGTTGCAGTTAGTTTACGATCTCATACCCATCAAGGCTAATGGCAAAGCTTGAAACCAATTCATTCCTGTTTCTGCACATATTTTAGCCAATTTCATTTTCAGAGTACCATTTGCTCTCTTTACCATCCCCTGAGATTGGGGGTGGTACACACATCCAAACCTGTGCTTGATGTTCAACCACTGAGTCACTTTCTGTACTATCTTGTTTGTGAAGTGTTTCCCATTGTCTGAACTGATTGTGTCTGGGATTCCAAATCTTGGTATCACTTCCCTACACAGGAATTTTGCTACTGCCATTGCATCTTCCTTAGCTGTTGCTACAGCTTCTACCCATTTGCTAAATCTATCCACAATCACTAAGATGTATCGTTTTCCTTGTATTCTGGGTTCCCCCATGTCCACATAGTCGAACAGTATATGCCTAAATGGCCCATCTGGCTCTGGAATATGTCCTATTGGTCATGTGAAGTGTTTTCTAAGGTTATATCTAGAGCAAATGTCACAAAACTGTGACAAGGTTCGATGGACCATAGGTCCTAGATAAGGTGACCACCATGTCTTTTGGATTCTTCTTATTAATTCTCCTCTTGCTACATGATCATTACCATGAGCTTGCTTTATCAAGGTTATGAGAAAACTTTGTGGAGCTACAAAACGCCCATCTGCACTTCGCCACACATTAGTATCATTATCTTTTATTGCTCCTCTTGCTAACCATTTACAAATCTCTTCGCCAGATGCTGCTGCCTGCATGTCTGCTAGTGAGGATAAGTCTGGTGCTGGGGGAGCGTAAAGTACTAATCTTTCTTCAGATTCTGGACTTGAGCTTGAACTTGAGCTTGAACTTGAGCTTGAGCTTGAACTTGAGCCTGAACTTGTGTTTGAACTTGAGCTTGAGCTTGAACTTGGCCCTTCATCAGGGTTAACACTTGACTCTGGTGAACTTGGTTCATTGTCTGTTTGTGCTGCGGATTCTGGCATCATGTTTGCCTGATTAATGCTGCTTTCTTAGCTGCTTCATCTGCTGCTTCATTTCCGTCACTAACAAATGCACCATCTTTCTTATGTGCTGCGCATTTTACTATAGCTAATCTGGATGGTAGTTTGATTGCACCTAGCAAGTCTGAAATTGCTCCTCCATGTTCTACTGATGTTCCGTCTGCTCTTTTGTAACCTCAAAAGATCTCCGTCTGCTGGGGTCATCATACGATCTGCTGGATTTACTGTCTGACACCTTCCTATGGTCAATTTAGGTGCAGAGAGTATTACATCATATCCTGTTCTTCTAGCATTTGTAATTACAAATGATGGGCTAGTCAGGAGTGCATGCAATGCGTTGGTGGTGTACAGCACAACAGGATGTCCCATAGTAATTGATGAGGCTTTTTGATAAGCAAAGGCGGCAGCTGCCACACCTCGGTAACAGGGTGGCATGCCTTTTTCAATATTATCGAGTGCTGTACTATAATAAGCAATTGGTTGCTTACTAGGCCCTTGTTGTTGAGTCAGAACCCCTGTGGCAAAACCTCCACACTCCAAGACATACAAATGAAATGGCTTATTATACTCTGGACTAGCAAGTGCTGGTGCTGTACAGAGTTCTCTTTTTAGCTGTTCAAATGCTTCTAGTGCTTCAGGTGTCCATTCTAACACTGCACTATTCCTTGTTTTTAATGCAAAGTCACAAATCCAGTCTCTACTAAATCCTAACATGCCTAGAAAAGATAGCATCAAGACTCTTAACTAATCTGTTTCACATTGCTCTCGTGTTGGGCTACAAATCAGTAGGTCATCGCAGTACTGAATCATAGTACTTTCAATATTTAACGAGGCTAGATCTTGAGTTAATACTCGGTTAAATATTGACGGTTAAATGTCTGACAGTGTACCACTGTGTATCTTCTGGTATGGTAGACAACAATGTGTGTGGATCAGGCACTATAGGCAATTCTGCTTCTACAATTTGATTTATGGCATGTAAATCATGCACAAGTCTCCATTTGTCTGAGTTGGGCTTCCTGACAGGAAATATAGGAGCGTTACAAGGACTTTTAGTAGGAGTTAATACTCCAGCTTTCAATAAGCCATCTATAGTAGGTGTAATCCCTGCTACAGCTTGAGGTGTCAATGGATATTGTCTTTGGTAAGGCAATGTTGCATTTGGTCTTATTTTTATTAAGGCTTGTCCTCCAGACTTAACTAATCCTACATCTGTTGAATGTCTTGTCCATAATTTTTATGGAATTGTTTTCAGCAGTTCCTCCTCTAATGCAGATTCCTTTTCATTTATCTGCTCTACCATCTTAACTGACATTTGTGTGTGTGTGTGATGACAACGGAGTGTTACACATCTCCCTCTGAGGGTGTGTTGACAACGTCATGTTCCCATTCTTTCTATTCCTGAAAAGTTTATTTTCAAAAACTTTTGATCTTGTGAAATGTGTACAGAAGGATTAGGGGTTTGTTCCCACTTAGTCACTTCAGCCGCTTGTTTGACCATCAATCTTAGCTCTTTGGATTGTGCTTTTTCCCCACCAGTAAGGAGATGTGGGGTGCTGTATTTGGTACTTGATGCCAGTGTTCTATTTGTTCAGTCAGATGTACACTGATGGCTGCTCCTGGAGTGCCTACGATTATATCTTCTAGTATCACATCAGAGACTGTGTTCTCCATCACGTCTGACCATAGCTGTGCATATCTTGGCTTCCTTGGTCATAGTGCATGGTACAGTGCAATGGCACTGTACCATGGGCGCTCTTTTACAATCTGGTCGTTGTTGTAGGATCCATTCTTCCCATAAGTTCTGTGCATGTTGAGCTCCCTTGCCTGTGCACAACAGCCAATATACTGTATCCAAGTTATTGGGTTTTTCTGCAATCTGTAAGAACTGTCCTATTCTTACATACAGTCTTCTAGCATTACATTGAATTTTTGCTTTAAGTTTGCACAACAAATCTCTTCCCAGTAAATTAACTGGGGTAGTCGGTGAGAATAATAAAGGTGCTGCTACAGTGGTGTCTTCTAATGTTATTATTTGTGGCTCCGTAAAATGCAATACCTGTGATTGTCCCGAGAAGCCTGTGGTTTTTATCGCATTGCTTGAGAGATGGAGCTGGGAGCCTTCACGTCCTATACATGAATAAGTAGCACCTGTGTCAATCATAAATGGAATTGGTTGTGAATTATTTATAGACACCATCACATTTGGTTCTTGTTGTGGATGCAGTGTTGAGACGTACTGCATCTGCTCCCCCTCTGGGCCTCGTCAATTTCAATTTTTGGTCGGTCCCATCCAGGGACCTGCCCACTGATTTTGGGGTTGTCCTTGAGTCCATGTTCCAGCAGGTTGTCTTGGAGCAGGAGGTCCTACATTCCCTTGAGGTGCCGGTCCTGCTCCATATGGTCCTTAAGGTTGTGGTCCATTTTGCATTCCCCAAGTTATTTGTGGACAGTTTCTTCTAATATGTCCTACTCCTCCGCATTGCCAGCACTGATCCGGGCCCATTTGGCCTGGGGCATTCATTCTAAATTGCTGTCTTCTTTGTTGCTGTTGGAATGGTCCCCTTTGTCCCCTGCCTCCAATAGGCCCGGGGCCCTGTCTTTGCCACCTCATGGGTTGATTTTGTCCTTGCTGGTTTCCAGGTTGCGCATATGTTGGAGGGGCTTGGGTCACTGTTGGTTGTTGCATTTGTGGCACTGGTTGCTGCATTTACTGTGCTGGTCCAGTAGGGAGCAGTGTTGTCTGATTTTCAGGCACCATTACTGCTGCTTGGACTTTTCCTTTTTCCTTTTTCTTTGCAGCTGCAAATTCCCCTAGCCATGGGCTTACAAAGGGTAGGGATAAGTGCAGAGGGTTTGATTAACCCTCATATTATGTTCAAAAAAAAAATCACATTGGTTATGTTGCGGGTCATTTTGATTAAACTCTCAAAAAACTGGGTTTAAACAACAGCAACTTTATTTTCTATTAGATAAACATTTTAAATACTGACATACAACACAATTTGAAATTCCAGGACAATTTTTGTAACAACTATTTTGTTTAGTTTTAGATTTTCAGTGTTCAAAATTTTCAATGTTGTCCACATGATGGACAAAAATGTAACTGTGTGCTTTCTGCAGATGTCATTCTTGCATTTCACACAAGATGTGCTTGTTTTACTGTCCTTTCCGGAGGGACAGACCTGGCATCTCTTCCGTTTCTGTACACCTGTATCCACTGGATCCATTGCAGATTGTATGGATGACTTGACTTTTTCAATTACAGCTGCAGCTGCTGGTGATCGAGCTGGCCTGGCTCGCGTCTGAATCTTGGGAGTGACAAGGCTTTTGCCCAGTTCTTCAAGGAAAAGCCAACGTCGGTAGAATTTGCCAGCATTCCATTGATGATGGATTTCAGTCCACAGGACATAGGCATTGTAAGCAGACACATCCACAATGTTGTAGAAAATAACCAAGGGCCAACGGGCTGTCTTGCGCTGGCAGCTGTATGTTGCTGTGACTTTGTCCAGATTGTCAACTCCTCCTTTGGTCGAGTTGTAGTCCAGGATCATCTGTGGCTTCTTGTCTTCTCTTGTGGTCAGAGATGCATCTGTGTGCATTGTGCTCATGACAAGAACATTCTTGTTTTTCTTTGGGCAGTATGAAACAACTATTGCTTTCTCAGAGAAAACAAATATTGAGGAATGCAGAGATCTTCCCTGCATCTTCAAAATTTCACTGGGAAGTTCTGGCTTATTTCTTCTTATTGTTCCCAACATAGTCAGCTTTCTCTTCTGAATTTCATTTGCAAGGCGGTAGGATGTAAAGAAGTTGTCACAAGTGATGTTGTGACCTTGCAGCCCTTCACTCATCTCCAATACCACACAGATCCCCTGATTCTTCTCAGATGCTCCTCCAGGTAGCTTTCCAGTGTATACTTGCATATTCCATGTATAGCTATATTTTGCATCACAAGCTGCCCATATTTTGATGCCATACTTGGACGGCTTGCTGGGCATATACTGCCGGAAAGGACAGCCGCCCCTGAATGGAACAAGGCGTTCATCTACAGTAACATGGAGGCCAGGGTTGTACATCAAAGGAAGGATTTCAACCCATTTATCCCATACATCCCTGATTGCAGCCAGTTTGTCTCTTTCACGTCGACCAGCTCTGGTGTAACGATTGTCAAATCGGATCACACGAGATATCATGTCAAACGTTTCCAGAGACATTGTTGCACAAAAGATTGGCCTTCCATTCTCTTCATTCCACAGACTTGAGGTTGCTTCTCCCTTTGACCTGTATGCTCCAGCTAACACCAGAATTCCAATATAAACATGCAAGTCAGTCTGATCCAGTGGCTTCCATTTCTCTTGAAATACACGCCTCCCCTCCAAGTTACTCATGTCAAGTATAATTCTCTCTATTGGTGGGGATATGAAGAGCTGAAACACGGATTGAATATCATCAACTCATATGACGGCAAATCTTGTAGGACCAGAAGTCATTTTGATGACATTGGAAGATGACAGTCTGCCTCGGCTTGATGTTGGTGATGTTGACCATTTTATATTACCATCTTTAGATGTCCATGTTCCCTCTGTGGATGATGATTGCTGCAGTCCTTGGTTTTCATCTGATGTAGAGACAGCAGCAGACTCCTCCTCTAAATCCTTCTCATCGTAGGAAAATTGGCAGTCAGGATCATCAATAACATTGTCCTCAGGCTCTAAACAATCCTCTGTCTCTGAAATCTCTTCTTCTTCATCACTATGCCAGTTAAAAATCTCTGATAAAACTTCTGCAGTTGTAAACCTTCTGGAGCTCATTTTTGGTGTGCTTCTCAAAGAGATGACATGAGAACAGTGACAAGGACAATAGCAAGAACACTTGTCCTGTACACACACCTGGGTCTGTGGGTCTGATGTACTTTGTTTTGAATAGCCTCTGAATAAACATTCAGAGAGACATGTTTATTTTGAATCTGTCCAGTTTTTTTTACCCACATCAAAGTGTCCGGGTCAAAATGACCCACAACATCATCTTTGTATACAAACTCTGCACAGACATTCCAGGACACATCAGGGTGTAAATATTTTACACACCATTTCATGACCCCAGATGAGGAAAAGTCACAAAATTTCATGAAGATAAAAAAAGGCTAAACAGTGCTTTAGTCAACAAAAATACTGAAATGGGTCAAATTGACCCTTAACATAATATGGGGGTTAAACAAAAGAGTCTTTTATTCATTTATGAAACAAAAACAAAGAAACCTAAACAAAGAACTCAAATTTATAAACAAAAGCATAGAGCATAGCTCTTTGGCCTAACACAAAGGCTTGGGGCTTACACAGGCTCTATGGCTTAACACAGGCTCTTTGGCTTAACACAGGCTAAGAGCTACAGCACAGGCTAAGAGCTGAAACAAAGTAGACATGGAGCTTAACCTAACTAGAAACACAGAGAGACTAGAGGCGGGACGAGACAGAACTAGAGACACAGAAACTAGAGACTGAACTGGTTAGTGGTTAGTTCAGTTAGTTGCTAAACTGGTTATTGTTAAGTTGGTTGATGACCTAACCCGGTTAGTATCTAAAGAGCTTAGTGGCTAATCGGTTTAGTTACTGACCTACCAGGGGAACCAAGACACAAAAATCTAAGCACACATGAGGCTAATCCAACTTGAGGCTAAAACTTACTAGCAGCTAAGCACTCATGTGGACCAACATACAAATAATCTAAACGTACAAACAATCTAAACATACAGCTGTCCTTAACATAAAGAGAACTAAACATGCAGGGATCTAAACAGGAGGTACACAAACACTGGAGACTCACAGAACCGTACTTACATATGAGGAGATACAACTGTGGTGGAAATTCTGTAAATATTATAAAGACAAGCAATTCATACACTGGTTAAGAGCAAAGTCACAAAGGTTTTATATTAAACTTCTGCAGAAGGACCAGTCTCATACAGCAAACAATTGCAGCATGTCATGAGCTATCGTAGGGTAAGCACAGAAGCCTTAGCAGTTAGCCCGTGTAGCGTGGATGGTAAACCCAAACGCGGAAGCAACGCGAGTAGGCAGGATAACCATGCAATATTTATCACACAATTTATCTAAGAACTCTCTTACACAAAGAGCTAGGATCTACACAAATAAATCCGCGTTCTAGCAACACACACTCAATCAAAGAAGCAACCCAAATAGGTGAGTACTCACAGAATAGTCGGTGAAGCGTCAGACAAGGCATGGGCGAACTCAATGACTGAGCAATGTGAAGCGCCATTTTGTCTCCTTTTATGCTTCCTGGAAACCCGACCGTATTACTTCCGGGTCCTAGTGCCGGTCGTGTTACGAGTGTGCATGACAGTACCCCCCTGGGGTGGAGGATACCCGATGACTGTAGTCCCGGATGAGTTCGGGGTCTAGGACGAACCGAGCCGGAATCCAAGATTGCTCCTCCGGACCGTAACCTTCCCAATCCACCAGGTACTGGAGCCCTCTGCCCCGAGGACGTGAGTCAAGGATCCGGCGAACGGTGTAGGCGGGACCTCCCTCAATGATACGGGGAGGAGGAGCAGCGTGGGTGGGGGGAACCATTGGTGAAGTGATGAATGGTTTGAGCTGGGAGGTGTGAAATACCGGATGGATCCGGAGCGCCGCAGGCAGCTGCAGCTGGCAGGTGACAGGATTGATACGGAGGGTGATGCGGTATGGACCGATGAACCTGGGTGATAGCTTTTTGGATTCCGTGTGAAGGTGAAGGTTTCTGGTTGAAAGCCATACTTTGTCACCTACATTGTACAATCGTCCCGGCGGGTGTCGACGGCGATGTTGAGTGGCGTAGCGGTTGTTGGCCTGTTGGATGGCGGCGTTTGCTTGGTTCCACAGCCGTCGACACTGGCGAACCAACTGTTGGGCTGACGGCACCTCAACCTCCGGTTCTTGATGATCGAACATCGAAGGTTGGAAACCGTGGCATACCTCAAATGGACTGAGATTGGTGGCTGAAGAGACATGGAGATTGTGAGATAACTCAGCCCATAGGAGGTAGCGGGCCCAGGAGCGCTGGCGATCGGCAACAAAGCATCTCAGGTAGCGCTCCAGTTGTTGGTTGGTCCGCTCCGTCTGACCGTTAGTCTGGGGATGATAACCAGAGGATAGACTACAGGTGGAATTGATGAGATGGCAGAAGGCCTTCCAGAACCGGGCGGTGAACTGGGGCCCCCTGTCCGAGACGATGTCTTTTGGGAACCCATGCAGTCGGACTACGTGTTCTAAAATCAGCTCTGCTGTTTTTTTGGCTGACGGGAGTCCGGTGAGGGCCACCAGGTGCACGGCTTTGGAGAACCGGTCGACGATGGTTAAGATGGTGTTTTTCTCTTTGGAGGCCGGCAGGCCCGTGATGAAGTTGACGGCAATGTGCGTCCAGGGCCGATGGGGAACGGGGAGTGGTTGGAGGTCCCCCGGTGTCGGTTGGTTGGTATTCTTGGACCTGGCGCACACTGGGCATGCCTGGACGTACTCTTTGACGTCACTCACCATAGATGGCCACCAGAAGGCATGTCTGATGAATTGGAGGGTGCGCTTGGCGCCGGGGTATCCGGATAATGGCGAGGAATGACCCCATTGCAACACCTCGATCCTTACAGTGTTCGGCACGTAGAGTCGCCCAGGCGGCACACCTGCCTGTGCGGTCTCCATTGCCTGTGCACGGCGAACCCTCGTTTCCAGTTCCCAGTGAAGTGGTGCAATGATCTTGGTGGGTGTGATGACAGGCGCGGGGTCCGCCCGGGGAACGTCCTCTTCGTGTTGTCGGGAGAGGGCGTCAGCTTTGGTGTTCTTGGACCCCGGGCGGTAGGATAGGTGGAAGTTGTAATGTTCGAAAAATAGTGCCCACCGCGCCTGTCTCGGGTTGAGCTGTTTTAAGTTGCGGATGGTGCTCAGGTTCTGATGGTCGGTCCAGACGATGAACGGCTCTCTGGCACCCTGGAGCCAGTGTCGCCATTCCTCCAAAGCCCACTTTATGGCCAGCAGCTCGTGGTCCCCTACCCCGTATCGCTGCTGAGTGGGGTCAAATTTTTTGGAAAAGAAACTACAGGGATGTAGCTTCTAGTCTGGACCTCGTTGAGAGAGAACAGCCCCGGCGCCCACATCCGAAGCATCCACCTCCACAACGAATGGTTTACTTGCATCTGGGTGCAGTAGAATTGGGGCGTTGGTGAACCGGTGGCATAGGTCATGAAAGGCGGTGATGGCGGCAGGGTTGAGGCTGAAGTGATGAGAAAAGGGTCGAGTCAGAGCGGTTAAAGGGGCGGCAACCATACTGTAGTCCCAGATAAAGCGACGATAGAAGTTCGCAAACTGGCCAGTGACGCACAACTTCCAGTTCCTGCCTACTCGCGTTGCTTCCGGGTGCATGACACAGCATGGAGAAAGGTAACATAATCAACGCCCCATACATGAAGTTCCTACATTCAAACTCACAACTCTTTATCTGACCCAGACCAGATGTCCATACCTTATCATTTATTCAGGGACAATTACAATCAGGTTGTTTCTGTTTTATTCTCGGCCTTGTGTTTCTAAGCTTCGGCAAACAAGTTTAAAGCTTCTATAGTCTACGTAGCACAATTACAAATTAATACATAATTAAAATGTGATATTTCCATTACAATTTCCCCCTTTTGTCATTCTATGACAACCTAAACATTTTAATTTTACAATTCAAGACTATACTAATAAAGTCGTGTATTAGGTAATTTTCATCAGGCATTGTCTCTCCAACCTGAGTTTTAAAACAACATCATCACTAGCACTCTAATGCACACAGAGGACACTACAGCTGTTTTTATGGGGGAAAAACCCCTGACACAAAAGCATCTTTGAAAAATTTACCAATCTACTTAAATATATATATACTTCACATTTCTCTAAAGCTCTACATTATGTCTTCTTCCATATCAGGATCTAAGTCACAATCAGGATAATAGTCACCTAAATTTTGAAACTCATCAGAAGTCGGGTCATCCCAGTCATCAGTTGAGTCCAGTTTCTGAGTCCAGTTTCAGTCGTTTTATGTTCTTGTCAGTCCATCTTAACATTTGATATTTTACTGTTCAGAACTAGCTCTTGTATACATACAGGGTGTTATACAGAGGCCTAACTATAATCCCAATTGGTAGAACACTATAAACCAGCCAATAACCCCAGCCTCCCCACAACTGTGTTAACCATGAGATCCAAGTCTCTACTTGCGGAGGTGTTTGCAAAGCATTCTTCGTGTGGTATATGATGTTGCTGATATTTTGATGATTATCAGGTATATAGAAACAACAAGAGGTGTTTAAAACCTTACACTCTCCACCTCTTTTGGCTAGTAAAATGTCCAAAGCCTGAATATTCTGAATCGTGATCTGTCTAACCTGCTTAAGTTCATCATTTACTAATTGCAGGGCATTTACGGTGTTATTTTTTTGTGTCAGTAACATGTATGCTAAACCATTTACCTTGTTTAGGGCTACTGTTGTCCCTCTGCCGAGGTAGGAACTAGTCCATGGGTTTGCTAAAGTGTAACCTTGAAATTTAACAGGGACATCCCTATTCTCTTCTATTCGCTGACATCCGCGGCTCCCAAAGATCTTCTGTGTGTACTGACACACTAGGGTTTACATATGCAGGATAACATGAGCCTTTCCAATTGAAATACTTTGCATATGCGATTGACCCACACACCCACATTACAGTATTTGTAGACAATAACTATATGAATGGGCAACTACCATCATTTGGAAAATAATTACCATCTATACTACATTTAGGTGACCTACCCTTTGAACAAGTGGTTATAGGAACGTAAGTAGTACACTCAGACCATCCTAAGTCAGGTTCCCTTTTTCTCTTTTGATCTTGAACAGCACAAGTGTCTCCTTTTTGCCAAGGGACCACATAGGTGGAATTGTCTTCATATTTCTTAACAGGCAGTGGGGTACAATAACTCCCTATATCATCAAAACGTAGGTTAATGGTATAATTACACCCAGGGACTGCGTTTGGCCTCCCTGTTTGTTTTTAGTATGCCGATATCTGCATGATAGCCATGGTGGTTAAGACATGTTGTCTGCATTTGCTTCTGCTGCTGTGACATTATTAAGGGGCAGTGCTACCCAGCTCGAGGACATGGCATGGCATATCCAACACGAGCCATTGTGTATGTCTGTCATATTATCAGCAATGTCTAATGATAGAGTGCATCCCCAATTCCCAGCACATCTCCTAAGATTAGTGTTATGCCTTTTTATCATGCTGTCTCCTCTCCTTATTCTAGTTAAATGTATGTGGCTTGAGTTTGCTAAATAAACTTTACCATAGCGGTTTCTCCATGGGTCTTCAATAACGAGGCACATCAGGGTTAAAACTATTACTATTATCATTTCTAAAATTACCCAGGTTACTTTGGGGTGTTTTTGAAATTGATTTTTCATTTTTTAAATAACAGTCCAGTCCAGCCAATTCAATGTCTGTAATGTGAATAATCTCAGTCACTGGTATTTTCTGTCCTTTAAAACAGTCTTCTATTCTGTCATTAGTTACCACACTTACTTTTAACTTTTAGTTGCTGCTTCTTTTACATGTCACCATACAGGTATGTTACTACTGCTACAATGACACCTTACAATTTCCTCATGTGTTGGCTTCAAATATAACTATGAGCTTGTGATGAATTTGAGTGGAGAGTCATGGTTCTGCGATGTTTCCGTCACTCTAGTTGGTTCTTCTGACCCATGCACTTTTTTTCTGTTACACAACCTAACTATAACACTTAACGAGACAGCTCCATGAATCCACATGAATGAACATAAACATAACACAACTAGAGCCTTCTTTAATCAGAGACCTTAATAATGCTCGACCCAGTTTCTCAGAACAACCAGCTATTTATAGAATGTCTAATGAGCTACCTCGGTTCAGGTGAGCACTCTCATCACCTGACTGAAGTGCCTTCTGGGAAACTGAGTCTACAAACAAAACTGCATACAAAACTACGAAGGAAAGTAATCAGGCACACAGTGCCCTCTAGGGTAGAACCCTTACAGTTTACTTTGTTACTGCTTTGAGATTTGTTACTGCTGGCACCATTTGTTTGATAAAATGTGTATGTATAGGATCTAGTAAACAAGTTGATGATTTTCCATGTGAGATAAGTGAAAAAGTCAAAAATATTTGTAAAATATTTTATATGGTTAATTTATAGTCTGGACCCTTAATCCTGAGTGATGTGAACATCATGGTGAAAAGGGAAGTGCAAGAATTGCTCACTGTACAAGCCTTTTCAGGTTGCTCCAATTTCAGAATTTACGGTGGCACTCCTAGGTCTGGGCTAAACATTTTTATATGGTCATCTGACTCCCTGATTGGAATTTATAATTTGCCCATGTAATGGAAAAATCACATTTTAATATTTATTAATTTGTGATTGTGCCACGTAGACTATAGATGCTTTAAACTTGCTGAAGCTTAGAAAAACAAGGCCGAGAATAGAACAGAAACAACCTGATTGTAATTGTCCCTGAATAAATGATAAGGTATGGACATCTGGTCTGGGTCAGATAGAGTTGTGAATTTGAATGTTGATTATGTTAGCAGAGATGTTTGAGTATAAAATAGGGCAGCTGAGAGAAATCCTTTACCTTTCTCCATGCTGCAATCGTTGTTTGCTGTATGAGACTGGTCCTTCTGCAGAAGCTTAAAATAAAACCTTTGTGACTTTGCTCTTACCCAGTGTATGAATTGCTTGTCTTTATAATATTTACAAAATTTCCACCACACTGCCTATATATTCCAGTCGAACCCGTAGCACTCAGCCTGTTCACTGTTGTGCAATGTCTGTTTGTCTCTGTGTGTGCATGTTTTTTAACATGCGTTGTCTCATCAATTCCCCCCCAGAACTAAGCAGTGTCTGCAGGTGTGGTTCGTTTTAAGGTGCATGTGTCGTCGCCTGACAACAGGTCTTCTGGACTACGAACCTCTTTATGTTTGTTTAGATCCTTTTTGTTTGCCCACCTGCAGACACAGTCTGGGGAGATGTATGTACAAAGATCATTCTTTGGTTAAACTTGAACTTGAGTGAAAAGAGGAATAAGAATAAAACTTTTAAAAAGAATGGAATCTGCTTCTGCGTCCGCTTCTTCCAGGGGCGACATGACAATAGAAGTACCTTACAGTAAATTAGAAATGGGGACCATGATTAAACAAAGGTGGCAGAATTGTGGGAAAACGAAAGACCTAGAAGAATGTTGTCCACAATGCAAAGCAAGGAAGGAATGATGAGAAGCGCTCACGAAATAGACAAGTCGGTAATATGTAGAATGATACCCCCATTCCTCTGAGCCGTATTTTGCTCCCGAATCTAGACCGATGCACATTCCTTATGACCTCTGGAGACATCAGTAGTGGACAGTAATGGCTGCTTACAGTTTCCTGTGGGCTTGCTATGAATTTTGACATGTCCATCATTGTTGTTAATGCCTCAGTAATGCCTTATCAATTCATAAGCATCATTATTGGGTCATAATAGATTTTTAAGCACTAGTATGCAGTCATTAATTGTTTTTATGGTCTCCTTATGTGATTTTTTATTCCTAAAATATGTCTGGCAAAAGTTGGAGTGGCCACTCCAAGTTTTCAGAAAAACTTGGAGTGGGATATAAAAAATAAGTGCATGGTTTTGCATGAATATCTGAACCTGAGTCAATCAACACCTGCACCAGATCCATTGTCTGCAAATAAGGAATACAGGAAGGAGCCAGCATTGAACTGGGAGTCTTCTTGGAGTCGTGCCCTCTAGTGCACCCAGCTGAAATAGAGGGCTCCTCCTTTTGCTGGACAGTACTCAAGATGGTGGCCAGATTTCCCACACTAAAAACAGGCCCCCTCCACTTGGCAGCACCATCGCTACTCAGGGGAGATGCGAGTTCTGTCCAGTTGGGGGGGGTCATGTTGAATTTCCCTCCTTGTGCCAGAGTGTTAGAGCCATTGGAGTTGGGTCATGACATCAGCCAAATATTCTGTGGATTGATGAGACAAAGGTTAAATTTTTTGAAGGTGTGCATCCCTTTATATTTGGTGCTTCAGAAAAACAACATTATATCAGCAGTCAAACATGGTTGTGGTAATGTGATGGTCTGGGCCTGCTTTGCAACTTCAGAATCTGGAATACTTGCCAGAAACTCCTAAAGGAGAATGTCTGGCCATCAGTTTGTGACCTCAAGCTCAAGAGCACTAGGTTCAGGGAGCATGACAATTATCTGGAAACACATAAACAATAAAATACAAAACTAAGATTTTAAAGTGGCCGACTTGGAGTCCAGATTTAAATTCAAGTGAGATTCCTAAATAGGCAGTTCATGCTCGACAACCCTCCAATTAAACAATTGCCTGAATGAGAACATTTTTGTATACAAATGTGGGTCAAAATTCCTTCACAGCGATGAGAAAGTCTCATTGTCAGTTATTGCAAATATTTGACTGCAGTGCTCGGGTTATATTGGTGTAATATTTAAATTTATTTGATGATTTATGGTTGGCAAAAAAAAAAAATAAAAAATCAGGAAAGGAACTATTACCTTTTGTAAAATATGTGTCCTCATATGTTTAAAAAAAAAAAAAAAATTTATATATATATATATATATATATATATATATATATATATATATATACACACACACACACACACATGCACACAGTATATATTTTTAAATATATTCAGTATATTAATGATTTCCAATTCATCACTTTTAATATAAATTGTATATTTTTCATAAAATGTATATATATATTTTCTTTTGCTGATTCCCAAAAGAAGAGACAAAAAAATAAATAAATACATAATTAAGAGATTAATGATTTTCTACAATGGCAGGTATGTTGTAATTACATCACATTTTGAGCCATCACATGATAAAGTATGGTCTGACATCTCTATAAATAATGGATACACACACATGTAATCAACAGAACCACACAGTATACATTGGGGTAAATAGAAGGTAACAGTAAGTTAAACTTTGAACCTTAACTTTAAATTTGATCCTTATTCATTTTGATGGTAAAGCTTTAGCATTGAAAATGTTGTGCAGATTGTCTTTTAATACTTATTCTATTCTATTAATACTAATGGCTGTCATTTCAGGTTGGAAAGAACATAAGCAGTTTAATAATACTTCATCATGGGTGTATTTAACACCAGTTTACTAAAAAATGCATCATTTGTGCATCCAGAGTACTTTCTCATCATTGGATTTTCTGGATTACCTTTTAGCCAATACTACTTTGTTTTTTTAATTTTTCTCTGTATTACATCTATGTGTGGAAACTCAATTGTACTTTACATAATATTAGCTGACAAAAGTCTACATATTCCAAAATACATGGGGATCTTCAACTTAGCTCTTTCAGAATTTGGGGAAGCAAATGCATTAACCCCTTACCTTTTTAAGACTTTTCTTTTTAATTCCCAATACATATCCTATGATGCTTGTCTGACCAACATGTTTTTTACTTATTTCTTTGCATGTGGACAGTATTTAACGCTTGTTGTCATGGCATATGATCGCTTTATTGCCATTTGCTTACCTCTGAGATATCATGCTATTGTAAACAACTCCTTCATGGTAGTAACTTTAACAGCAATATGGATAATCAATTTTATTATAGTTGCCACAATGGTGGGTTTGATTACACGACTTTCATTTTGTAAAACTAATGAGATAAATAGCTTTTTTTGTGACCATGCACCAATGCATACAATAGCTTGTAATGACAACAGCTTGAATTACTTAATAGGAAGCATTGCTATTACAGTGTACCTCTATGTACCTTTGACTGTCATAATCTTGTCATATGTAGGCATTCTACTGGCCTTAATTAAGATTACAACTTGGGATGGTCGTCTTAAGGCATTTAAAACATGCGTATCTCATCTCTTGGTAGTAGCTGTATTTTTCATTCCTACATCAATTGCAAATCTTGCAGATGCAATGTACCCTCTTCCTCCTAATGTTAGGATAATTAATATTTCCCTATCATTAATAATTCCACCAATGTTAAATCCCATCATTTATGTTTTAAACACAAAGGAATTCAGAAAGTTCATTATTAAAATGTTAAAAAAGGAATCTTCAGTTTCCCAGTTGCAGACTTTAGCAATGTAAAACCCAACATTTTTATTCTTTTAATAGTCTTTAAGTGTCATGTCTGCAAAGAACCAATGTGTCCAAATTTCGTTCTAGTTAATTAGGAGTCACACCTGGAGCAACTCTCATTCAAATCATTTTGTGTAGTAATTGTTTTGTACAAAAACACATCCACAAACTCTAAGCTTAAATAAAGAGCCACATAAATGTCTCATGAGAGTAGTAAATAAAAGTACAGTATTGTGTTTTTCTCAGCTATGGAATGAGCCTTCTGCATTTGCATTCACATTCATATTCTACAATTCTGTATTGTTTTATGCAGTAGAACAACTACAGCATGGGCCATTTATATGGATACACCTTAATAAAATGTGAATGGTTGGTGATATTAACGTCCTGTTTGTGGCACATTAGTATATGTGAGGGGGCAAACTTTTCAAGATGGCTGATGACCATGGTGGCCATTTGGAAGTCGGCCATCTTGGGTCCAACTTTTGTTTTTTTCAATAGGAAGAGGGTCATGTGACACATCAACTTTATTGGGAATTTCACAAGAAAAACAATGGTGTGCTTGGTTTTAACGTAACTTTATTCTTTCATGAGTTATTTACAAGTTTCTGACCACTTATAAAATGTGTTCAATGTGCTGCCCATTGTGATGGATTGTCAATGCAACCCTCTTCTCCCACTCTTCACACACTGATAGCAACACCGCAGGAGAAATACCAGCACAGGCTTCCAGTATCCGTAGTTTCAGGTGCTGCACATCTCGTATCTTCACACCATAGACAATTGCCTTCAGATGACCCCAAAGATAAAAGTCTAAGGGGGTCAGATCGGGGGACCTTGGGGGCCATTCAACTGGTCTGACACTAACCCACAAGATCCCTCCAAGACTGTTGGAACAAAAAAAATTATGGTATGGTGTGGTATATGGGGTACAAAGATAGTGGGGCCATTTTTCATCAATGGAAACCTCAAGGCCACTGGATATTTGAAATTGCTACATGATGATGTGTTTCCCTCTTTATGCACTGAAGCTGGCACGTTCCCTGAGTTTTTCCAGCAAGATGGTGCACCACCACATTATGGGTGTCAGGTCCGAGCATTCCTAGATGAACAGTTTCCTGAAAAGTGGATTGGTCGTCGTGGGCCAGTTGAATGGCTCCCAAGGTCTCCCGCTCTGACCCCCTTAGAATTTTATCTTTGGGGTCATCTGAAGGCAATTGTCTATGGTGTGAAGATACGAGATGTGCAGCACCTGAAACTACGGATACTGGAAGCCTGTGCTGGCATTTCTCCTGCGGTGTTGCTATCAGTGTGTGAAGAGTGGGAGAAGAGGGTTGCATTGACAATCCATCACAATGGGCAGCACATTGAATACATTTTATAAGTGGTCAGAAACTTGTATATAACTCATGAAAGAATAAAGTTACGTTAAAACCAAGCACACCATTGTTTTTCTTGTGAAATTCCCAATAAGTTTGTTGTGTCACATGACCCTCTTCCTATTGAAAAAACAAAAGTTGGATCCAAGATGGCTGACTTCCAAATGGCCACCATGGTCACCACCCATCTTGAAAAGTTTGCCCCCTCACATATACTAATGTGCCACAAACAGGACGTTAATATCACCAACCATTCCCATTTTATTAAGGTGTGTCCATATAAATGGCCCACCCTGTATATTGCTTTCTTCAGTACAAAATGTTCCACAGCAAGCCCAACAGAACATATCAAATGTCAAGAACTTCTTCCAGAAATTACCAGATTTTTATTCTATCAGAAATTGTCTTACTTCAACATATAGCATTACTGGTCGAGGTATGTGTTGTGTATGTGTGCATGTTGCTGTGCTCTGTTGTGTCTGTGTGAATTATCCCGAGGGCACTCTGCTCTAAGATCCACTGCATGTTTTCTGACTCCTGCTATTCCTGCAGCTACCTCACCTTCCACATGGTCGCTTACACCCTGATAGTGATGTCATTAATCAGTGACCGTTTATACACTGGGAAAAGCTGCGAGAAAATGAGGCATCCACCTACAAGTCTAGGGGGTTAGGTTGTACGAGGGCTGCTGTTTCAGTTTGTTTTATTCACCATTTTGTGTAGCTGATGGTAACTGGAACAGCAAATTTGCAACCTGCTGGTGTTTGGCGGTTAGGCATAAACTGGTCTGTGATTGGATCTAGATGTGAACACAAATAACTGAATTGGGAGTGAAAGTGGAAGCAGAAAAGGTAGGAGAAGAAAATAGTTATGAAAAGGACAAAAATATAAAATAATATAATTATCACATTTAAAGTGCCCAGTAGTGCTAATACAAGCTTTAAAGAAAAAGGGGGATCTAGAAATGGCCAAGGTAGTGCAAGATACTGATCTTTTTTTATAAAATGTAGAAATAAGCAACAAAAAGATACAGCCATGCAACTAGGAACCTTATGTAAGAACATAATAGATGAAGATTTAAACAAACCAAAACAAAATATTAGCGCGGTTGAGGCATTGAGACCAAAAAAAAAAAAAACTTTTTAAATAGAACAGGCCCACGATATTATGTTGAGGAACGGTTTGCTTATTTAAACCAGATCATTGTCATGTCTGCTGCATGAGGAGGCAGAAGCAGATGCAGGGTGAACAAATGAAGAGTTTTATTAGAAGGCAAACAAGTGTCCAAACAAACAAACAAAACCATACAAAAATAATTTAAAAGATGAATCCCCCGGCAGGTGGGCAAACAGGGTCGAAATTCAAGGGAAATAAACAAATCAAAAGGTAACTGAAACAGAAAAAAGGCTAAGAACTTTGCCTTGACTTTGACCTTGACTGGGGTCTTCCAAACTGAAAATAACCCAGCCCTGCAGACACTGCTCAGTCCTGCAGGAGAAAACGAATAAAACAAGTTGGAGACACACAAATTACATGAAGGTGCACAACAGTGAATGAACAGGGAGCTACGGGTTCAGCTTTTATAAATAGGTAGACGCACGGGGAAGACACAGGTGAACTTAATTTGGTGCTAAAGTGAAACAAGTACACATGTAGACACACTAGGGGGAGACAAAATGACTTCTCAGTAATTCGGCAAACCAGATCTTATTCCCCGGGACTGAGGTGGCATAGGTGTGACAATAAACAGTAAAAAGCTCTGCTACTCCTTCGTCTAGCAGCCCCCGGATCACCAGCCTGAGAAGGGAAACATAAAAGACAGGGTTAATGCGAATATGATTGGGGAGCTTTAACTTAAATGACACTGGATTTATTTGGGAGAGGATGGGGAAGGGACCAATGTATCTGGGGGTGAGCTTACAACAGGGGAGGTTAAGGTGAAGGTCCCGTGTCAAGAGAGCTATACACAATCACCTACCTGGAGCGAAGAACTTTGCCTTCGTTGTCTATCAGCACTTTTTTTTTAAACGATGAACTGCTTGGAAGATCTTTTCATGCGCATCCTCCCATACTTTTTCCGCTCTCTTAAACCACTGATTCACCATGGGTACGTCAGTGGGATTGGTGTCCCAGGTACAGAGCAGTGGCTGATGGCCAAGCACACACTAAAACAGTGTTAGACCGGTTGCGGAGCGGCATAACTAATTCTTCCCAAATTAAACAGTCTGCCCATTCATGTTGTCGACTGCTACAGTATGCTCGGAGGTATCTCCTGAGTTCTTGGACAGTCCACTCTGCCTGCCCATTAGACTCGGAGTGATAGCCTGATGTTAGGCTAACAATGGTCCCCAACCTCTGAAAGAAAGTCTTCCAGACTCTGGCGGTAATTTGGGGACCACGATCGGAAACAATATCCTCCAGGATGCCATAGCAGTGAAACACTGTTTCGAATAGGGTTTCTGCAACCTGGAGGGCTGACGGGAGAGAGCTAAATGCGACTAGATGACATCCCTTGGAGAAATGATCTACCACCACAAGTCGTGTACCCTTTCTACACTGGCAGATCTGTTACAAAGTCCACTGTGATGTATGACCATAGTCTGCTAGGTGTTGGCAGGATCATTAATTTACCAACGGGCAAACAACGAGGACTTGTTGCACAGATAGCACAAGACAAAACTACAAGGGAAAATCCAGCGCAGGATAATAGCGGGACAAAGCATCCGGTTTCTTATTTTTATAGCGATACATGATGTTAAATTGGAAATGTGTGAACAACAGCGCCCACCGGGTCTGATGTGGGTTTAATCTATTGGCTTGTTGGATGTACTCCAGATTACGATGATCTGTTAATTCGGGGAATGGGTGTTTAGCTCCTTCCAGCCAATGCCACCACTCCTCTAACGCCACTTTTACTGCTAGCAGTTCTCGGTTACCAATATCATAGTTACGTTCAGCAGGTGTTAATTTATGAAAAAAGAATGCGCAAGGGTGGAGATTTTCTGGGTTGCCCTGGCATTGTGACAGCACTGCTCCTATCCCTACCTCCGACGCATTGATCTCCACTATAAATAGCTTCTCTGGGTCGGGTAGTTTTCAAATTTTTTCGGTTGGGTATTTTTTTAAAATAGGCGCAGTGGTGAAAGCTGTTTTGAAATAGGCGCAGTGGTGAAAGCTGTTTTTCACATTTCCGCTGAGAACTCGTTTAGTCGTTTTGGTTTCCTTTTTAACAGTGATGTGAGCGGTGCTGCCACCGTACTGAAGCCCCGAATAAATTGCCGATAGAAATTGGCAAACCCAAGAAAACTCTGTAGCACCTTGACTTACTTGGGTTCCAGCCATTGTTGCACCGCCGCGAACTTGGTTGCCTCCATCTCGACCCCCTGTGACCCAATGCGATAGCCAAGGAATGCAATCTCCCACTTGTGAAACTCGCATTTTTCCGCCTTCGCATAGAGCCTGTGTTTGCGCAGTCGATGAAGGACGGCAGATACATGATGGACGTGCTCAGAATATGACCGCGAGTATATTAGGATATCATCCAAGTATACTATAAAAAATGGTTAAGCATATCCCGGAACACATCATTCATGAACCCCTGAAATACCGCAGGTGCGGTTACCAATCCATATGCCATTATATTATATTGGTAGTGTTCCGATGTAGTGCTAAACACAGTCTTCCATTCATCGCTCTTCGCACACGCAGAGATTGAATTTTGCAAAGAGGGAAGCACCTTGGAGTTGGTCAATAGCAGCTGGCTCCAGCGGCAGTGGGTACTTATATCTTACTGTATTACTCTGTTGAGGCCGAAGTAATCAATGCAGGGTCATAACCCCCTTCCTTTTCTCTCGATAAAAAAGAAACCTGCCGAAGCAGGAAACGTGGACCTGCTGATGAGCCCTTGCTGGTCAAAGCCGATGGTTTACATAATTTGGCGCATCTAAGGGCCCAGGATATGATGCGTGAGTTAGCCCAATCAAAATTGGAATTGTGGGAGCTGAGTCAGGGTAGACCCAGCACGACAGACTGATCTAACCGAGGAAGCACAAAAAACTTTAACTCCTCGGTGCGACCAAGAAAGGTTAACCACCGGGGCGCTGACATTAATTCAAGAGAGATTTTTTTATTTCCGACCATCCAGAGCCTTAACTGACATCAGACATGGAAACTTTGACACAGGAACTCACAGCGAGGAAATGACAGGAGACAAGAATAAATTTCCAGCTGACCCGGAATCTATAAGAGGACAAAAAAACAAGGTGTGATTATTATATGATATTTGTGCTTTTAAACAGAAAGGGTGCTTTTAAACCATGAGGGGTGTGACTACACCCACAACCATCTCTGATTGGAACAAGTGGCTGTGGGACAGACCTTCACCATGAGATTAAAAACCTCAGGTCTGAGCAGCCTCGGCACGTTTTGAAGTAAGCAAGCGGACGTCTCTCTTGCTCCGCTCTCAACCAACGCCTGAACTTTAATTTCTGACCTGCGCCACTCAGCGATCGAAGACTCCACTCTCCTCGACATGCAAAGAAATTTTAGCGTACAGCCTGGACAGGTGCCATCCATTGCAGGGCACACACACAGACATACTGTATGCACACTCACACACTCACTCACACACTAAGGCCACACAGAGGCTGGAATCGAACCTGGCTGGGAATCGAAATCGGACCCTGGAGGTGCAAAGTGACAGTGCTAACAACTACACCACCGTGCTGCCTATATAAAATCTTGGTATTATAATTTCATTGATATGTTTACTTATGCCTCAAACAGTGAAATAGGAATAAAATTTACTGTACCAGACTTTAAAGTAAAAAACATGGAAAGAGTCACTGATGGATTATCTGTATGCTCTGGGATTATGCTAGCAATTGTGCTTGAAACAGAATGGGTAGAAGATATTAGACCACTAAGAGCAGTGGTATGTTCAGACACCAGCTCATCATGAATCAGTTAGAAAGCAGACCAGATGTATTAGAAATGGAGCAAGCTGAGCCATATTTCGCTCCCGAATCTAGACCGATGTAAATTCCTTATGACCTCTGGGAACCTCAGTAGTGGATAGTAATGGCTGCTTTCAGTCTCTTTTGGGCTTGCTATGAATTCCGACACATCCATCAGTGTTGATAATGCCTTATCAATTCATAAGCATCATAATTGAGTCATTATAGATTTGTAAGCACTTTTATGCAGTCATTAATGTTTTTTCTCATCTCCTTATGTAATTTGTATTCCTAAAATATGTGTGGAATTTCTGCCAACTTTTCAGAAAACGCCTGCACCAGGTCCATTGTCCGTGAATACGGAAGTCACGAATGAGCCAGGCATTGGTCTGGGAGTCTTCTTATAGTCACGCCCTCTAGTGCACCCAGCTGAACTAGAGGGCTCCTCCTTTTGCTGGACAGTACTTAAGCTGGTGGCCAGATTTTCTACAGTAAAACCAGACCCCCTCCACTTGGCAGCACCATCGCTATTTAGAGGAGATACAAGTCCTGTCCAGTTGTGGAGTCATGTTGAAGTCATGACATCAGCGATGGTTTGCTTGGTGCTGAGCAGCTCCTGCTGGTGTGCTCCGAGAAGGGCGCTGGTCGAACACCAGGGAATCAACCCGCAAAGCGTAAGAGCCAAATCGCAAAACAAGAGTTGTAGTCAAAAGGGGAAGTGTTAGATCAGTAACCGTGAAATCAAACAGCGAGATGACAATCCAAAAACGTGAAACAAAAGCTGTGGTTATACAAGGAAGCGCAAAGTCAGGAAATCAAAGCACGAAGTGACAATCCCAAAACATGAAATGATCAAGTAATCAGTAATCATTTGGAGTTTTCTCTCACTTTGCTTATATACCCTTACACGAATTCACACAAAATGTATATGTAGTTGGACAAGATGTTTCCTGTCATTCTCTCTAAAGCTGGGGTGTTGAAATTATGGGTCCCAGCTCACTTGCAATGACTGGTGTGTATCTAATGGCTCCAAGTTGTGAATATCAGTCTGCTTAGGTTCTGGTAGGATGTCTTTCACCTCTTTGTGGAGTCATCTTCACACTGTCCTGTGAAAACCCTTGGGGTGGGGAAAAGGACAAATTCACATATTAGGAGGTCTTTCAACCTATATTTCAAATGGCTTGGGTTTGCTTTTACCGAAGACAGGCCCATCTCCTAAGAGCACTGAACACACGTGGTATACAATGGATACTTCTGCCCAGCCATCTGGAATCATTTCCACAACCCTCTGCACCTTAGCCACCCAGTTAAGTGACATGCTGTAAGCATCTTTCCGAGGGCTATAGCTGAACATTGGGTCAGTGGTTAGGACACAGGCCCTTTGCATCCCAAAATTTAGCACCCAAGGATCAACGTCCTTCCACTTAGACTGGCATGCTTTTGACACTAATGTCCCTTAATTACAGTAAGGACACCCCTAATGTATTATTAGTTAAAAGTAATAATGAAGAGTAAAGAAAAAAAAAATTGGCCTTTTGAGTGACATGTGGTATGAATGAGAGTAATTGAGAATGAACCTCTTATCTGACATTATATTACAGCCACAGAGAAACAAATGCTTAAGCAATTCTGTTAGATTATGTGGTAAAGTACAGTATAAAAGAACTGCATATATTACAGAACCTACAGTCATAAGACCTGGCCAGACAGAAAAGCACGTTGTTGATTTAGCCGAGGTGATAAGTATATACAGCTCTTCTTGTCCTATACTTGTAAAGCACTGGAAATCTAGATGTGAGGCTTTAGACTAAAACTGGATCATGAGATGCTATTAGAGGTTGAACATCTGTTATTTTTTTCCTGATTCTATCGATTTTTTTCATTGAAGAAGTCCGTAAAGTCTTCACTTCTAAACTGTGATTGGATACTCTCTGCAGGCATCTTAGGTTTTGTTAGGCGAGCCACTGTACTAAATAAGGACCTTGGATTGTTTTGGTTTCTTGCTATCAGTTGGCTCAAATGCTCCGTCCTAGCAGCTTTTAGAGCCTGTCTATAGCTGCACATACTATCTTTATACGCGATTCTAAAAACTTCTGATTTAGTTTTTCTCCATTTTTGATCGAGATTACAGGTTGCTCTCTTTAGGGCGCGAGTATGACTGTTGTACCATGGTGCAAGTGTTTTATTTCTGACTTTTTTAATCTGATGGGAGCAACAGTATCTAATGTACTGGTAAAAATAGTGCCCATGCTGCTAGTCACTTCATCTAGATCGTCTGCATTTAGGGGTCTGATAAGAAATTGGGACAGATCTGGCAGATTACTTGTGAATCTGTCTTTAGTAGTCGGATTCATATTTCTAACAAATCGATAATGTGTGGAGACACAGCTAATCTGTTTTACAAGTAGAGTATATACTAAGAGGTGATGATCTGTGATATTATAACTTTGAGGTAAGATCTCTACATTAGAGACATCTATACCATGGGATGTAATTAAATTTAGTGTATGATTAAAGCGGTGAGTTGCTCCATTTATATTTTGTTTAACCCCAAAGGAATTTAGTAAATCCATAAAAGCAAGTGCTAAAGCACTTGATAGCATCATCTACATGAATGTTAAAGTCTCCTACTATCAGCACTTTGTCAGAGTTAACCAATAGGTCTGATAGTAAATGTCCAAACTCTTTAAGGAAATTTACATATGACGCCAGGGGTCTGTACACGGTGGCCATTGCAAAATATAGCAAGGGTTTATTATGTATCTCTCTGAGTGCAACATTAATGATAAGCACTTTAAATGAGTTGAACCTGGGCCTTGTTGTCTGTGTAACAGTGAGTACTATATGTATAAAATGTATGGGCTAATGGCAAGCCTTGGCAAGCTAATGGCGAACCTGGGCCTTGTTGTCTGAGTAACAGTGAGTACTGTATGTATACAATCTATGGGCTAATGTCAAGCCTGATGTAGGTTTAATTAAATAAATTGAACTGGGGTTGATCACCCCGCCATTAAATTTTAGATCCTACAAACTTTACAGTATTCCTTTCTACCCGAGTTAAACCCAAGACTCTGCTCTTGGTTGCCTGGTTACCGATGACGACGCTCTGAGACTTCTTCTGCAGGCCTCTTTGTTGCACGAAGTTTCTTTGCATGTCAAGGAGAGTGGAGTCTTCGATCGCTAGGTGGCGCAGGTCAAAGTTCAGGTGTTGGTTGAGAGCGGAGAAAGGGAGGCGTCCGCTTGCCTCCTTCAGACGGCATACATTTAACCTATGGTTTGGTCTATCACATGAGAGGCCATCTCAGTGGAGTTTTAGTAATTTAGGTAAAGTGTATTAACATGAGTCTGGTTTATATGACTAAGATTTCATGCACATTAACGTTCACTGAATATACAGAGATTTCATTGATACCAAACATCTCATGTCTTGCATACTCATTCATACCTTTATCTATAGCAAAAGCTGTACAGGTTGATTACACTCTGTAAGTTTATGATACACATGTTGAACATAACACAAATACATCATACATTCTACATGCACACACATATCTGATTTTATATCTGTTCTAGTGGAATACTTTAACTGATTAACATAGTACGTGTCCCTAAAGTTTTGTATGTTCTCTGTTCTGGGGCCCAGAGGAAATGCATTCTGGAGAGTCAGCAACTGCCAGGAGGTTGTGAAACTTCCTTGTTCCAGGGACTTGGGCTGCTCTACACCGTTTTGAGTGAGGATGTGAGATGCTTTTCAAGAAAGTTTTTAGAGATTTGCTCCATCTGAGTTGGGAAAGAGTAACCATTTCTTTCCTTATTTGCTGACGACGCTTTATTTGCCTTATTTGCCTTATTTGCAAACTGTGACTTTCTCTTCCAGTGGCCCTCTTTGAGGTGGCCTGCCAGTCCCTACAAATAAGTCCCAAAACAGTGCAACTCAAAGCCTATAATGGCCAGCACATCCCAACAAAAGGAACATGCAGACTAAAGGTAAAAATAAGAAACAAAATACATCACCTCATGTTTGTGGTTGTTCTAGGTGGACATGATTTTGTGTTGGGAGACAAGGCATGTGAAGACCTAGATCTTGAGTAAAGAGTATACATCATAAACAGTGGAGAAACAAAGGACAATGTGAAAAATATAGTGGCAGTTTCCATCTTTGAAGGAGTATTACTCTTCACCTACAAAATACAGTTGAAAAAAGACGCACAGCCAGTAGTCCATGCCCCAAGACGAGTTTCTGCACCTCTTTGTGAGAAACTGAGATAAGAGTTGGAAAGAATGACATCAATGGGAGTCATCGAAAAAGTGGAAGAGCCTACTGAGTGGGTCAATTCGATGGTGTGTGTGAAAAAGGCTCTAGGATGTCCTAGAGCGAGTACAGAAATATGGGATGAAATCGAATAAGGACAAATGCCAGTTTGGACCCAAGGAAATAACATTTCTAGGTGACAAGCTGTCAGAAGTTCAGAAGAGGGTGTTCAGATAAGAGTAAAGTACAAGCAATTCTCCAAATGCCCAGACCCAAAAACAGAAAAGCTGTACTAAGAGTGATGGGTAGGATCAATTTCATTGAAAGGTTTATACCAAACTTGTCTTCAAAAGCAGTACACTTGAGAGAACTGTTATGTGGGAAAAGTGAGTTCAAGTGGACAGCCAATCATGAACAAGAACGGGGAAGACTAAAAACTCTCCTCACCTCAGAGCTGGTTCATCAAAAAGAACAAAGATATCGACAGATGCATCCAAAGATGGACTGGGTGCTGTTCTATTGCAGGCAATATTTAAAATATTTCTATTTAAAATGCTCTGCCATTTTTGATCCTACACATAAGTGTGTTACATCGTTTGAATCTGTAAAGGGTCTACTTTTATTGATGAACACTCACAATATCCACAGGACGTAACTTTTGTAAAATGAAGAAAATTTGCGCTTTGAGCCGTGTCAGTCTCTGCGGGAAAAAAAAAACACGTTGTTAAAATGAACTGAAACTCCGTGAATACTGGACACACAGACATAAGAACTCTATCTATAGAAAGCTTCAAGGGTCTACTTTTAAATGATACAAGTTACATTCTCAACAAACATTCTAAGTTTACGTAATCCGTGTGAAACCAAGGAGAGGCACAGAATTTCTGTCTCACTTCATTATCCGATAATGAACTGAGTCAGGACACGCCCACACGCTATTCACGCGGAAAACAGTCCGGGTAATCTACAGGCGAGGCCACGCCCCCCGGACACCGGCTTCTTAAATTTGTGTAAATTTCCTCTTTTGGATGCCAGATTCTAAAATATACTAGAATGCAGACCAAACATCATCAGCATGTCCCTCTCCCAAACCACGCAGCAATGAGCATTTATTTACATCTGAACTGAGTTGTTTACATAAATCACTGATCAATAGCTCATCATATCAGTTTATTCATACAGATGTACCTGTTTTACATTGAAATTTACAGGCTTGTTATTGAATGATTTACTCTGATAGGAGCCGTAAGAACAGTGACAGCTGGCACATCTAAAATAAATACAGGATTATTATTTATAATCTAAATAAAAATGCTTTTCTAAATGTGGGCTATTGTTTTTACTTACAATATTTTTTTTTATTTAATTTAAATGAGGTTGGGGCTCTGTGATGTTTTTTCGTCATTGTGTTTCGTCTTGCTGTGTTTTATAGCGCGGAGAGAAGCTCAGGATCATTAACGCCGATAGCTCACCAGCCATGCCTAATTAGGCGGCCCCACTCCTTCGCACACCTGCAGATGTCCAGATATAAAATGAACGTGGATGGATCAACATTTTGTGTTACAGAGATAGATGCTAGCAGGATTTTGCTGTGGTAATAGCACATAAAATTTTTTAAGTGTAAATGTAATACTCACAATAACAAATTAGATTCTATTTCAGAAAAATAGATGCAGTAGCGAAGGCTGTGGCCAAACTTTCCCTTTCCTATAACCATAACGTGTGTGTCTGATGTTCTCACCTCCACAGGTAACCTTGACGAGCTGCAGAGTACAGCCACTCCAGAAGAGCAAACACTCTGGAGAAAAGCGAGATGCGTTTTTACACAAGGGGTTTGGTAGGACCCCAATCACAAGCCATGTCTACAAAAAACGCTATTTCCTTTTTATGCTAAGTTGACACATGGGTAAGGACCATGTGTCCAAAAGGGGAATGAGAGATAGTATATGCATTTGTATTACTAATAATATACTGTACTGTAGATAAACAAATTAAGATGAAGCCAGAGCACACAAAAAGTAAAAGGACATTGTGAAAATGAAATGTTGTGTTATTATGCAAAACTCTCTGCAGTTTTATCTTAAGTACAGGCCCGCTGAAAGTGCTCCTAACACCACAAGCAGAAGTCAAGGTAGTGAGATTTGGGTACAAACGCCAGCCACCCCAAACATGTTCTAGAACCTAAGAGAAAACAGAGGTCAACAAGGTTGAGCAGTGAAGTGCTAGTAACCTCTCCTGTAAACCCAGACAGACGCTCACCTGCATGCAAAGTGCATGGGTCAAAAGAACCAACTAAAGTGACAGGAACAACGCAGAGCCACGACTCTCCACTCAAATTCATCTCAACAATAAGCACACTACAACGAAACCGTAAGGTGTCAAAGTAGCAGTAGTACCGTGTAATATATGGTGACATGTAAAGTAGTAGCAACTCGAGTTAAAAGTAAGTGTTGTAACTAATGACAGGATAGAAGACTGTTTTAGAGGACAGAGAATATCAGTGACTGAGATTAGTCACACTACAGACATTGAATTAGTTGGACGGGACCCTTGGTTAAAAATGAGAAATCAACAAACAGCACCCCAAAGCAATCTGGGTAATTTTTAGAAATTATACTAGTGAGTGGGCTTGAGCTGGCTCATGGGCTGGTGCTTACCTGACTGATGATGTGGTGCTGATGGAGACTCTGGAACACTCTCCTGCATTTTCGTTGTTGAGATTCTTGTTCCCCTAAGGTGGCATGCTTCTGAAAAGAACCCAGATACAGACCTTTTCCAAAAAATATATTGGTCTTTATTTATAGAATATAATTAACTGATGTCTCTAAAATTACATGTTCTGGTAACTACTGTTAAACACTGAACACTCTATAATAAAACTACTTGTTTTCAAAAACTGATCATGAAGTAACATTAGCTTACTATTTAAAAAAAAAGTAAAAGCTGACTTAATGTCAAACCATACTGCTTAACTTAGGGCATACCTAATAATAATACTGTAACTAGGCGACTGAATTTTACCATTAGAAACAAACAAACAAACAATCAAACAAAAACTCACCAGTGTTAGTTACCTAGATATGCTAACCCACATGCTAAACCTCCCACAGGTAGCATTTTAATTCCTTGCAATTTAAGAACAAAAGTAAGCTTTTTAAAATTCAGCTAAGTATACCACAGGTTGTTTTTTTGATTGTTTTACCACAGACTATGTGGTTTTAACTTACATTTTGACTCCTAATTCCTTTTACATTTGGCACGAAAAAGTGAAACCCACTTTTACCATCTGCTTTGTCTTGATTGTTCTTCATTTTTATCCACGGCAGGCGAAGTAGGTGGTGCGCTACCACCACCAAAAGGTCTGGATGATTGATGGATAAAGTGTTTTTTGCTGACTTGACACTGAGGCCTGGCGATGCCCTGAACATTTCTCTAACACACTGGCCACTTAAACATTTGCAGGCTTCGAGTATGTATGGGAGAAATTGTGGGAAATTATGTAGTTTAGGTTGGCCATGAAGTTTTTTTTTTTACATTTAGTCATAAATGTATAATCGAAAATAAGATTGGCCTTAAATGATAAGTGTATACAGAAATCACTGAACACAAACATTATCTCTTTGCTTCACTTCTTGACTAAAAAAAAAATCTGTATATTGTATTTTAGTTCTTTATTGGTAATGACATTTGTACAGAATTGTTATGACCTCTACCTAGGGGTATAATGTGCATAACAAAATAAGGCCTCTCACCACCTTCCCACTCCCAAGTAAAGGTAGCCACAAAGGTAGGACAAAGCAAATGTAGCCTTCATTTAGACTCAGAATTGAGCAATGCCCAAAACAACAAACAAAAATACTCTACCGCGCCCTAGGCTTGCCTAGTCAAAAATCTAATAGAAAATAAAATAGAAAATCGTCTAACCTAACTTCCTAAACAAAAAACAGGAGAAACATACAGAGGTAAAAATAAAATGGGCTTCTCAGGAGTGAGAAGAGGCTACAAAGTGCTCAATATATACAGTGATTATTTTCTACTAGTTTACAACACAACTTTCCAAATTGCTACTCAATTTTTTTAACATGGGTATCCCAGCTTGTCCAATCAGATTGCTTCAATCTATTTGAATAGGCCAGTCATAGGAGATCGCCTATAACTACACCCACCCACCCACCCACCCACCCACACTCTCACACAACACATAACAAAATCTCTCTCTCGCTCTCTCCTTCTCTCTCTCTCTCTCTCTCTCTCTCTCTCTCTCTATATATATATATATATATATATAACTCTTTGTCATAATAAGAATGCAAAGTAAGGTTGACATTTGCCAGTTTAATTTCAATAAATTCATTAAGATTCATTAATCAACTAGGGACATCTGGGTGTACTGTACTGTACAGTATAATAAAATAACTGGTGGTTGGATTTTTTAAAATAAAGAAGCTAGATTTTGAAATAAAACATTTATCTATTACAAAGCAAAATAGTAGTTACCAACGTACATACCTACATATCTTCATTTTAGAGATCCAACCTACTAACCTCCTCCCTCTCCATCTACCCGTATGTGAAGATTAAGATGAAGTATAAAAAAAAAAATACTAAACAGTCTTTAGTGTAGATGGCACTCTTTGTCAGAGAATCATAGCCTTTAAACTCCAAAGCATTTTTAGCTATTCTTTGCATTGTGTTTTAATAAATATATTGTATATGAGTCGGGATTGGGCAATATAGAGTGACATTTTTTCATCAGAATATATTCCTCAATATAACGAACTCAATTTTATTTCATTTTAACTAACTATACACACATGACTAAACTAAAATTTTAAAAAGGTTTATATCAGAACAGATAAAAAAAACAAATTAACAGCTTACATTTACAGTACACTTTATGTGTGGGAAACACTGCTTTTGGAAAACAAAATATCTGAGTCGCACACGGGACAAATATGAACGATCTCTGAGATTTTAAGGTAATAAGCCACATTTGAGACAACTTTGAGAAGATGCAGAAAACGACTAAAATCTCATTCAAGTCTCAAAGATGCCCCCCACCCCCACCTCCCCCTCCAGCTGTTAGCATTTTTTGCCATATTCTCATTAGCCATAGAGGACCTAAAAGCAAATTAATTAATTAATTGTGGCTTTTGAACTTATCACCTTCTTGTGTTCCATTTGATACTCCAGATCCCTAACCAATAGACCACCACTCATCCTGAACATCAGTGGTTGAACAACTGCTAGTTGAACAAAGCCCTATGCACACAAAAGTTGTGTGCGTTTGCTACTCATGGATGGGTGAAATGCAGACAGTGTGTATGACACTAGCCACTAAAACACTATACTTTCACTAGTAGATAAAAATTTGCTTGTTATTTATTAGCTAAGATAATGCAGTTAGTTACGTTAAAATAAAACATCTGAACAGGTCCGATTAAATTCTGTTGTACCTGGTTCTCTATCCATGCCAGAGTAAGAGTTAAAAAAAAACATTTTGTCTTTTTTACCCACTTTATTACTCAAATCAGTTCCCTTTCAAAAGCTACACTCAATGCTGCGTGAAAACACTAGGGGAACATCTCTTTGTTGCCCGGTTGTGAAGCCTGTGCATGTCAAACCCGCCGAATACCTTCGGCTTATAACCTGTGACAGGCATGACGTCACCGAATAAGGTGCACCTGCAGGTTATAAATAGGAGTGAACCGGAAACATCCTCAGATCTTTTTGTCTTCAGGACCGCTTTGTGTTTGCGTGTGCATGTACAAGCCGTAGCGAAAGCAAAATAAAATAACAGCTTTAACTCACTGATATGGCAGAGTTGCTTAAGAGATGCGTGCCTCCGTGCGATAGATCTCTTTCGGAGGGCGATCTTCACGAATTTTGTCTTGACTGCTTGGGGGAGGAACACGCTCGCCTCGGGCTTCAGGGAGAATGTGAGTACTGTGATCTTCTCCCTATTAAGGTGCTTCACGCGCGGCTCGCTTTCTTTAAAGAGAAACCGCGAGCCGCGGCGCATTCCTGGGGCTCGCGTGCTGATCTGGCAGACGCGCATGAGACGGAATTTCCGATTTCCCTCTCGCTCTCTCCGGATCAGGAAGTTTTAGCTTCCGCTTCGCAAGCGCGCTCCGGCGCTTCTTGTGATGGAGCGGAAGAATCTTCCTCTCTCGCTTCCATGGAGGTAGCCTCCTCACAATGCTCCTCCAGTGCTCACAGAGCTTATGAGGAATTATTAGAGGTTGTGACGCGTGCGGTCGAGCGATTGCATATCGACTGGCCGCAGAAGCGAGATTCCCCTAAGCATTCAAGACTAGACGACAGGTTTCTGTCAGGTGGCCGGGGGGAGGAGCCTCAACGCCTCTCTCTCCCCTTCTTTGGTGACCTCCATGATGAGTTAACCCTTTCATGGAGCAGACCATATTCATCGCGTGTTTTTGTACCATCGACTTCGATTTATTCGAATATCGTTGATGCAAAAGCACGCGGTTATATGATGATGCCTCAGATAGAAGAGACGCTTGCGGGCTATCACTCTCCTGGGACATCATCCTCCCTGAAAAAGTCTACTCTCCCCTCCAAACCGTGCAGACTGACATCTGCTTTGGTGGGTAAAGCTTTTCAGGCAGCAGGACAGGCTGGCGCTTCACTGCACACCATGGCGGTTTTGCAGGCTTACCAGGCTGACCTGCTGAAGGACCTGAGCACTGGCGGGGTCATTGATGACAAGGCGTTTGCAGAGCTGCACAGAGCCACAGACCTGTCTCTCCGTGCAACCAAGCAGACGGCCCGTGCTGTGGGCCGTTCCATGGCTGCCATGGTATCCACGGAGAGGCATCTGTGGCTGAACTTCTCAGGCATCAAGGATAAGGATCGTGCTGTCCTCCTTGATGCCCCCGTCTCGCCTTCCGGCCTCTTTGGTGACGCCGTTAATTCCATCGCTACTAGGTTTCGGGAGGCGAAACTATATGAACAGGCTTTTGGGAGGTTCCTTCCCCGCCGTGCTCAAGAATCGGGACCGTCGGCCACCCGGCCCCGGCCAGGTCTGGCCCCTATCAGGCGTGAGGTCCAGAAGGAGAGCGTGACCAGCTGCACACCCCCTCGTAAGGACTGGGGTGGGGCTCGCCGCCCTTCTCAGAAATCTGCCTCAAAAAGGCTGGATCTGAGGAGCTTCCTGTCTTCCAAGAAGAAGCCCTGAGATTCGTGCGCCTGGGGCCGTGGGGGTGTTCCCCCCCAGGGAGGGGCACCTCTATTTTCATCACAAAACAGGGCCCCCTCCCTGGAGGCCGGTGTTCAATCCCCTCCACTACTGGTGCCAGTCTCCAAAGAAGAGTTGGGTGTTCGGGTATCTCCTGCCATGCTTCAGGATACCCGACACTTAACACCCCCCCATCCAGCCGAAGTGTCAAAGCTCATGCCCCTTTCGGAGAAGCTGGCAGCGTGGAAACTACTGCCAGGCATATCTCCCTGGGTACAAAAGACTGTAGGCAGAGGCTACAGGATTCAGTTTGCACATTGTCCTCCGCGTTTCAACGGCGTGGTCTCCACTTCCGTGAAACCGGACTGTGCACATCTGCTGGCCCAGGAGTTAAGGACTCTGCTAGGCAAAGGGGCCATAGAACATGTTCCCCTTCCAGACAGAGAGTCGGGCTACTACAGTCGGTACTTTTTGGTGCCAAAGAGAGGGGGGGGGGTTGCGTCCAATCTTGGATCTTCGCGGCTTGAAACGCTATCTCAGGAAATCCAGATTTAAAATGTTGACTGTCAAAATGATTGTTTCTCAAATTCAACTAGAGGATTGGTTTGTGACAATCGATCTCAAGGACGCACATTTCCATATAGAAATATTGCCACAGCACAGGAAGTTCCTGAGGTCCGCCTTTGGGGGCGAAGCTTACCAGTATCGGCTCCTTCCATTTGGCCTAGCTCTGTCACCCCGCACATATACAAAATGCATGGATGCAGCTCTGGCTCCTTTACGACTCCAGGGCATCCGTATTTTGAATTATATAGATGACTGGCTGATTCTGGCCCAGTCTCAGGAGCTAGCGCTTCGACATCGGGATGTCGTCCTAGCCCATCTTCATTCTTTAGGATTGAGACTCAACGCCACAAAAAGCGTTCTCCTTCCTGTTCAGAGGATAACATATTTGGGTGTCACATGGGATTCGGTCACAATGCGGGCACAGTTGTCTCCTGCTCGTGTCGAATCCATTCTCAACACCCTAAAGGAAATCAAGCTAGGCCAGAAGGTCACTGTGCATCATTTTCAGAAATGTTTAGGCCTCATGGCGGCTGCGTCCACGGTGATACCTTTGGGCCTTCTGCACATGAGAGCGTTTCAGCTGTGGCTGAGAGCCAGGGGGTTTCATTCAGGGGCCAACCCCCAGAGGCTAATAAGGGTTACGCGCCGGGGGTTTTGTGCCCTTTCTGTGTGGTTCAGATCCCGGTTTCTGACTTTGGGTCCCACTCTAGGTCCGTCTTGTCGTCGCAAGATGCAAACGACAGACGCTTCCCTCACGGGCTGGGGTGCGGTCTTGGATGGCCGTCCAGCACAAGGGAACTGGAGAGGTCATCTTCTCATGTGGCACATCAATTGCCTCGAAATGATGGCTCTGTTTCTGGCCCTGAAACACTTCCTCCAGCAGTTGAGGGGCTACCATGTCCTAGTGCGGGTGGACAGCACTGCGGTAGTCTCGTACATAAATCACCAGGGTGGACTGCGCTCGCGCCGCTTGAACAAGCTAGCGCACCAGGTTCTGCTTTGGGCACAGGACAAGTTCCTCTCCCTCAGGGCGATTTACATTCCAGGGCGCATGAATGTAGGAGCAGACCTGCTATCCAGACAAGCTGTAGAACAGGGGGAATGGAAGCTCCACCCCAAAGTAGTCAGTCAAATCTGGGAAAGATTTTACGTAGCAGAGGTGGACCTCTTTGCCTCACAAGAAGCAGCACAATGCCCCCTTTACTACTCTGACTCCTCCAGCTCCCTTGGGTCTGGATGCAATGGCCCACACGTGGCCCAGGTTACGCCTTTATGCATTTCCACCTATAGTTCTGCTCCCGGGAGTCCTGGCGAGGGTCCGTCAACAAGGGTTGCGCCTCTTATTGATAACGCCCCATTGGCCGACCAGAGTATGGTTCTCGGATCTAATATCTCTCCTCGACGGCTCACCCTGGGTGATTCCAGTGAGGAGGGATCTTCTGTCTCAGGCACAGGGGACAATACTTCATCCCCGGCCCGAGCTCTGGAACCTTCACGTTTGGCCCCTGAACGGGACCAACTGAGACATGCTGGGTTTTCAGCCAGCGTAATTGAAACCATTTTAAGTGCCAGGGCTCCCTCCACTAGAAGAAGTTATGCCCTCAAATGGAGTGTATTTGAAAATTGGTGCATGGCAAGACATATAGACCCAGTTCACTGCCAAATTGTTTCAGTGCTGGAGTTTCTGCAAGAAAAGTTGTCCTCGGGCTTATGCCCTAGTACACTCAGAACGTACGTAGCCGCTATTTCGGCTTGTCACGCTCTGAATGACGGGGTTTCTGTGGGCAAGCACCATTTAGTTGCCCGTTTTATTCGTGGAGCTAAACGGTTGAGGCCGCCCACTAGAGCGATGGTCCCTTCATGGGACTTAACTATCGTACTTGAAGGCCTGGCCGACACCCCTTTCGGGTCCTTGAGTCAGCATCCCAGAGCTAGGTCTGAGACCTCCTCGGCTTGTGCGCACACACAACCTGGGGGTCCAGACACTTGCAGTGCGGCGGCGTTGGTATTCTCGTTCCCATAGCGTTTTCACGCAGCATTGAGTGTAGCTTTTGAAAGGGAACATCTCGGGTTACTTGACTGTAACCCTGTTCCCTGATAAAGCGGGAACGAGATGCTGCGTTCCGATGCCGCACTGCTGGCGTGCCTGGATGTCCTTCAGACAAAATTGATCTGAGGATGTTTCCGGTTCACTCCTATTTATAACCTGCAGGTGCACCTTATTCGGTGACGTCATGCCTGGCACAGGTTATAAGCCGAAGGTATTCTGCGGTTTTGACATGCACAGGCTTCACAACCGGGCAACAAAGAGATGTTCCCATAGCGTTTTCACGCAGCATCTCGTTCCCGCTTTATCAGGGAACAGGGTTACAGTCAAGTAACCCGAGATGTTTTTCACTTCAGTTTGCCACATTACTGTGGCCCTCTCTTCAAGTCTAGTCTGAATGTAATGAAACAGTCTTTCACCCTCTCCAATGTTGCTCATGACATGCTTAATGTTATTGCACATATTGCAAACTGTCAGGTTTTTTCCTTCTTTGTCAGTACTGTGAGAGACATGCAGTGTCCATATTAGTCAGACCATATAGATATGTACATGGAAAAGCACCCATATGAATGTTTTTATTTAACTTTTGTATTAATAATAGTCTAATGAGGAGTGTGGGAGATTTTTCTCCTACACTAGTTACAGTTGCCTTAATTACAAATGTTACACAAAAACTTTAACTTTAAAAAGAACCAAAGAAAAGACTCCGGACTCCTTGTAGATCTGGATGAAGTAAGGCAGGATTTATTGCAGCAATAAAACCAAGTGAGCCAGCTTAGCAATGCCTAGGTTGTAGTCCCAAGCACCTCCAAGACCTGACTGAAGTACTGTGTCATGGGCACTTCTTTTATACAGTTTTCAAGGGGAGGAGCGCTCACCTAGCCCCCTCCCCTGTACATTTTTTCTTATTTCTTATCAAATTATTAACCCATTGTAATCCAACTTTTTCCAAGTATTGTCACCCATTGTAATTACATTTTCTCTTATCTTGTTTGCTTACGTCATATACCTCGTCATCTGACTCCATATCTTTTCCCCATTATAGTCTATTTTTCTTTCAAATAATTTTCCATTATCTTTACACTAAGTTTGTTTATTATTAAAAAATATAGGGGCGGCGCTTATTTTACTATATATTCTTAGTTCTTCCGGGTTACTCTACAGTTCTCGACAGACAGGCCATGGGTAAGCATCTCTCTCGCACTCATTTTAATTATTTGTCTTATTTTCCTAATTTGTTGTATTTACGCATTTTATTTTATTGTTATAGCTAAGCGCAACTGCCCAAGCACTGAATACATCCCTTTGGACGATTCGGACAGCCAGGACAGTCCAGAGCACAACTCCTTTGAGGATTACACTCCTACTGAACCTGTTGCTGACCGAGCCTCAGTGAGTTTTTGCCAAAATGAGTCTGATGGATCATTGACACAATTTCTTCATAAGAACGGTCTTACTTATGCCAGGAAAGATGACTCCGGGCCTGGTCCTTCTAAGAGACCACGTCCGGAGGCACATAGCTCCCCTTTACTTTCCTTCAGGCCCGTGCGACCAGAGTCTAGTACTCCAGCCCAGTCTCTCTTAAGGCCTGTTGGTCTAAGAAGTGTCAGTACTCAGACTGATTTTAAAGTGTCTGTTGGTACCCAAACTGATTTTCCTGAAGCGCCTACACCACTTTTGAATCGTGGTATTTCTGTTTTTATTCCTCACACTGATCTTCCCATCAATGTGGTTCTGGGTCAGAGAAGGCTTGATATTTAATTTCTTATGCCTTTTGTTATTTGATGCTTACCCAGGCCCCCTATTTTACTGTACTTTTATATATTGGGCCTTATACTTTGTATTTTTATTTTATTCACTATGTAGGTGCACATGCTATTTTATTTTGTGCCTACTCTTATTAAACTTATTATTCATTAAGCTGAGTGTGTGTCTTTGGTTATTTGTCTGTGTCCCTTTAAATTTGTCATGTCTGCACATGTATCCAACCCCTGTTACATCACAGTTAAGATCACCCCATGTCTGAGGAGATTACCTCATGTCTGGGGCTATTGGCATTACATAATGTCTAGGGCTAATATCAGCTGACATTACATCATGTCTAGGGACATCAGGTACATTTGGATGCTCCGGGTACAAAGATTACATCATCCCTAGGGTCTGTTTGGTACACACTGTCCCCTAAGCATCTCAAATCCAAGATGGCTACCTGTCTAGAGTTCGTTTGAGTTCATGCTGCCTGTTCTTGCTACTGTGACATCACACTGTCCTTAGCTCACCTCTGTCTCCTTACCTTACCTCTATGTTCTTTTACTAAGATTAATAGTTTCTATCACTAGATTTGCATGCACAAGTATATTTAATTAAAATATGCTCACATATTTCCCCCTCTGTGACTTTTAAGTCACATAAAGAAAAATAAAGCAAAGGAAATAGAACTTAACTTATATGTTACTACAGAGAAATATAAACAGAAAAAATGGAAATAGACCCTACATACTGAACCTTATTACGAAAAGAAACCTTACTTAACCTTAAACTATGCATGCAAAAATTACTAAATCAAATTTTAAACCATTAACTCAAAGGAAACTTACTAAATCAATGAACTGAATCTTAAAACTCACATATTACCCCCTCACCAGACATCAGTCTAAGAGAGGTAAGCAAAAGATGAGTAAACTTAGCATAAATGAGTATATGAGAGTATAATAAGTATGCAATTGGTTAGATACGAAGAGTCCAGAGGTGGGCGAAAAAACCTTCCGTATAGCCAATTTAGAAGGAAAAATTCCCACCTTGCCAGCTTTTTTGTGCTCGACAGTGCATTCACCACCAGGACTCGACTTCTGTACAATACATATATGACAAAGACATTTGAAACCACTAAAGCCATTTAAGCACTCCGTTAGGCTCCCTGTAAATCAAGGAGAGCGTGTCAAGACTTTCAGTCCCTTCTTCAGTCCATGCCTTGCGATCCTCTTCAGTAAATTCGATTACGTGGAGGTCCTTACAGCTCATCAGCTGTGATAGTGGAATTCGGTTTATCCTGCCCGTCTCCTGACGTAAGAAGTCTAGCCAGACTTCATCAGCGTTCGGAAGAGCTTCAAGCGCACGTTGCAAAGTGGTTGGTGTATTTGTCCATAAAATGTCATCTCCCAACATCACTTTAGTTATGGTCTTTTCTGCTGCCATGTATACATCGTCAAATTCAATTACCCCACAGATATCATATCCAACCCAATTCTCTTCGATCCCAATACCTCTATAGAGGCCTAGCTTCAGATGTCTTCCAAGCTGATATGAAATCGTTACCAGACGAAGTCCTCTGCTTATGTCCAGGTCGAACGTTTCCTGTCTCATTGACTTGATCCATTTGAAGTCTCTTGTCAAGACGTTGGCCATCGCGATGAACTTCTTAGTCCCCATCGGACGGTGTGGGAACCAGTCAACCAGATCATGTCTTAGGTCTGCCCATCTTCTTGTTGGGGTCTGTTCCAGAACCTCCCTCCATGCATTACGGCAGACTGTACAGGAAACTATCCATCGTGGGTCAGGTACCGGTTCCATCCTGCATACATACGTGTATAACAGAGACAGGACAAAAATACAACAAAAACAGACAAAACATATTTCTTCTTCTAATACTACTTTTTTTTTGTTTGTTTGTTTGTTTGATTAACATACTATGCTAAATAAACTCAGTATACATGTGAGTAATAAATATACAGTCATTTTGTCCATCATGTAGCAGCGGTAATCTTTTGTGTTCACTTCATTTCCACGTAAATGGAGTCTGCCTCCCAGTCGTCATCTGGTGGTGTTTGTTCGTGATATTCCACAGTCATTGTATATTGTCCCACCATTCTTTGAATGCTTGCTTTCGCCAGGGGGATAACGCAACATGACAATATGAGCAGAGTTCCCAATACTATCAAAATAATTGTCCCTAGTTTCACAAGTAATCCATACCAATTTGAAGGATTCAGCCAATCAAACCAGGAAGTCCATGCATTATTCCTCTGTACGTCTTGAATGATTTTAACATTTTCGTCTCTCATGTCCCTCATGGCTCTTAAAAGCTTAGTTATGTTACCATCTGGGCCTGTGTGTCTTGGAATGTATGTACAACATTCTTCTCCAATTAGGGCACATACTCCTCGTTGAGGTGCCAGCATCGTGTCCAGGGCGAATCTATTCTGTGTAGTCATTAATGTATTTCTATCCAATTGTTCCTGAACCAGTCCTAAGACTCCTAAAGTGTGATTCCAAAATCTTTGTTGATTGTAATAAAGTAGGTTAATCCACCTTGCATTTTTCGAAATTTGAACCCATGGCAAGAAGATTGTCGTGAATGCTCCTCCTACCCTGTTTATAGCCTCATGCTCAGTTGGTACACCAACTGGAATACCATCCCAGGTCACTGATAGTCCTCCATCTCTATCAAACTCTTTCCATGCCGATATTTCCTTTCCAATCGTTTTCACAAACTTGTCTTCACGTTTATTCCGTCTGTGTTTCTTGCTATATAGTCCTACTACAATCAAATCTCCTTCTAATAGTACTGGAGCACAACACCCACCCCAGTTATTTGGTAAGTTTTGTCTAACTGTCGTTCCTCCACAGTACCAGAATATGTCTGCCAGCGGTGTTGTTCCAGCGCTTAAATCTGGTTGTTGTACTTTTACTATCTCACTGCATGTCTGACTATCTGTTTTATTGTCGCATATCTGGTGCATTTCTATGAAGAATCCTGCTGCTGGCTGTGTTTCATTGCAACTTGGTGATAGATCTCCCATTTCAATGCTCCCATTTGAGTAGATGCACAAAGGATAGCGTTGTTGTGTAGGTGTTATTTCTCTTTGTACAGCATCTAATGTTCCTACAGGCTGATATGAACATTTGCTTATGTTTTGCATCCATTCAGGGCCATAATGTATAGCAGCTGAATGCAAAAGACAGCTGATAGGGCACAGTTGTTCACTGTATGTTGGGTTGTCTATACATTCTCTTGTTCCATGTGTTATCACCACTCGTGGGGGCCTATTGCTTCTATCATGACACACAATGCAGTCTCGCGTGGTTACAGACTCAGCTGTAAATTTCAACCATTGGAAGAACATGTCATTCTTCCATGTCTGGTCAGATTCTGCTTGATTTTTGGGTAATTTCTTTGTTATCTGCGGAATTATTGTTACATATTTTATTGATTCAATATTCGATATATTGGGCTGGTCGGGCGCTTTTGCATAGCATCCCTTCCATCCTGCAAGTGAAACACATACTCCTCTGATTTCGCCATCTATTGAATTCTCAAATGCGCACCAACCGTTGGATCTTGGTACAGCTTCTATTAGTCCATCTAATGTTGCCATCTGTGCTTTATTCCAATATGCCTTTTTTCTCATTTCTATATAAATGCGCACTCTTTCTTCTGGGGGTTGTGTATTATCGACCTCTATTTGGTAGGTTGCTTCCCAAAATCCTGTTCTTTCCCCACTGTCCAATCCAGCTACTATTCTAGCTCTAGTTATTGTAGCTAATGCACAGCGTATTTGTCTCTCTTCATTAGTCCATTTCGGTTGGTTTCTCTCGTTCTTAGTAGCACCACTGTTAATTAGACCAATCATGAAGAGGATTCCTATACCCATAGACCTCCTTCGTTTCAGGAGGCAATAAGAGGGTGGTTTCTCCATCTGGATCACAACGGTGACACGTGGGACTATGGCCAAATAACCTACACAATATTTTTCTTGGGGGGTTTTTTGTTGGGTATGTTCTTTCAACTGTAGTTGGTTTAAATAATTTAATCACTTTCTGAGCCAGTGTTAACTTTTAACTGTTTTAATCACTATCTGAGTATTCTACAACTCTAGGTGTGGGATCTTCTTCTGACTGTCTACGCGCTGTTTCAATTCTAGCACGTCTGTGCTCTCGCTGTCTAACTTGGGCTCTTGTTCTAAGGGACGGTCCTCCTTGTTCTGCTTCTGCTTCTTCTTCTTCTAACTCTGCTTCCCAATCTTGTATATCTTCTTGAGGCCACTCCGGCCAGTACCCTTGTTCTCCTTCTTGTTCTTCTACCCACGGTAACCCTTCAGTGTACCCATAAGGATCTGGTGCTTGTTGCCTGGGCCTTGTGTCCCTCTCCTGGGAACCTGATTGCAAACCTGAAGGTCCCGCTCTGGGAGACTCTTCAGCGTCTTCCTGAGGTTCCCTGTCCCTTACCTGATCTGGGTTTGGGGCCTTGCAGCAATGATTTAAATGGTACCATACATCTTTACCTTGGACTTTTATTGCAGTTGGAGTTGCCAACACCACCTTGTATGGTCCTTCCCTTCTAGCTTCGTTCCACCTTCTTTTGAATGCTCGAATAAACACCCAGTCACCGGGTAGCACAGTTCTCTCCTCTATGTCCTCTTCCTCAGCGTCATCAGCTGGATCAGCTACCCTCGGTCTGGTGTTGTCATGTATTGTGGCTCCCTTAACCTGTTGGAAAATAACTTTGTGTATTTCAGATAAGTGCTTCACATAGTGATCAAGTTCACTTTGTAGTTGTTCAAGCGTGGGGCCTTTATAAGGCCCTCGAACAAAGGATGTAAGCATAGGTCTGCCAGTAAGCATTTCGTGTGGTGTTAAATGTGTGTTGCGGTTAGTTTGCGATCTCATGCCCATCAAGGCTAATGGCAAAGCTTGAAACCAATTCATACCTGTTTCTGCACATATTTTAGCCAATTTCATTTTTAGAGTTCCATTTGCTCTCTCTACCATCCCCTGAGATTGGGGGTGGTACACACATCCAAACCTGTGCTTGATGTTCAACCACTGAGTCACTTTCTGTACTATCTTGTTTGTGAAATGTTTCCCATTGTCTGAACTGATTGTGTCTGGGATTCCAAATCTTGGTATCACTTCCCTACACAGGAATTTTGCTACTGCCATTGCATCTTCCTTAGCTGTTGCTACAGCTTCTACCCATCTGCTAAATCTATCCACAATCACTAGGATGTATCGTTTCCCTTGTATTCTGGGTTCCCCCATGTCCACATAGTCGAACATTATATGCCTAAATGGTCCATCTGGCTCCGGAATATGTCCTATTGGTGATGTGAAGTGTTTTCTAAGATTATATCTAGAGCATATGTCACAAAACTGTGACAGAGTTCGATGAACCATAGGACCTAGATAAGGTGACCACCATGTCTTTTGGATTCTTCTTATTACTTCTCCTCTTGCTACATGATCGTTACCATGAGCTTGCTTTATCAAGGTTATGAGAAAACTTTGTGGAGCTACAAAACGCCCATCTGCACTTCGCCACACGTTAGTATCATTATCTTTTGTTGCTCCTCTTGCTAACCATTTTCGAATCTCTTCGCCTGATGCTGCTGCCTGCATGTCTGCTAGTGAGGATAAGTCTGGTGCTGGGGGTGCGTAATCTTCTGGTATAAGTACTAATCTTTCTTCAGATTCTGGACTTGAGCTCGAGCTTGAACTTGAGCTTGAGCTTGAGCCTGAACTTGTGTTTGAACTTGAGCTTGAGCTTGAACTCGAACTTGGCCCTTCATCAGGGTTAACACTTGACTCTGGTGAACTTGGTTCATTGTCTGTTTGTGCTGCGGATTCTGGCATCATGTTTGCCTGATTTACTGCTGCTTTCTTAGCTGCTTCATCTGCTGCTTCATTTCCGTCACTAACAAATGTACCATCTTTCTTATGTGCTGCACATTTTACTATAGCTAATCTGGATGGTAGTTTGATTGCACCTAGAAGGTCTGAAATTGCTTCTCCATGTACTACTGGTGTTCCGTCTGCTCTTTTGTAACCTCTTTGTGCCCATATGGGGCCATACAAATGGCATATTCCATATGCATATGCTGAGTCAGTGTAAATTGTACATGCTTTTTCTTCTGCTAGTTTACAAGCACCTGTCAAAGCGAGTAACTCAGCTAGCTGGGCTGAACAGGGTTGTGGCACATGTTCAGCTTGTACTACTTTGAAGGCTTTCCCATCTATGTCTGGCGTTACTATTGCATAGCCTGCTTTATTGCTATCCCCATCTCTAAAGCATGACCCATCTACAAAGTATATACAATCTGGGTGTGACAGAGGTTGGTTCTCTAAATCTTGACGTGTCTTCAGATGTTCTGCTGACACAAGATGACAATCGTGTGGATCTCCCTCTGCTGGGGTCATCATGCGATCTGCTGGATTTACTGTCTGACACCTTCGTATAGTCAATTCAGGTGCAGAGAGTATTACATCATATCCTGTTCTTCTAGCATTTGTAATTACAAATGATGGGCTAGTCAGGAGTGCATGCAATGCATGGGTGGTGTACATCACAACAGGATGTCCCATAGTAATTGATGAGGCTTTTTGATAAGCAAAGGCGGCAGCTGCCACACCTCGGTAGCAGGGTGGCATGCTTTTTTCAATATTATCGAGTGCTGTACTATAATAAGCAATTGGTTGCTTACTAGGCCCTTGTTGTTGCGTCAGAACCCCTGTGGCAAAACCTCCACGCTCTGAGACATACAAATGGAATGGCTTATTATACTCTGGACTAGCAAGTGCTGGTGCTGTACAGAGTTCTCTTTTTAGCTGCTCAAACGCTTCTAGTGCTTCAGGTGTCCATTCTAACACTGCACTATTCTTTGTTTGTCCAGCTACTTTTATTATTGCTCTTAAGGGTGCTGTTTTTAGTGCAAAGTCACAAATCCAGTCCCTACTAAATCCTACCATGCCTAGAAAAGATAGCATCTCCTTAACAGTTCGTGGTTTAGGAGCTTTCATTATTGCTTCTATGTGTTCAGGAGATATATTCCTAGATGTTCCTTCCAACACTCTGCCTAGATATTCTACCTTCTCTTTACAGAATTGCAACTTTTCTCTGCTAACTTTATGTCCATTCTCAGCTAGAACCGTCAAAACTCTTAACGAATCTGTTTCGCATTGCTCTTTTGTTGGGCTACAAATCAGTAGGTCATCGCAGTACTGAATCATAGTACTTTTGATATTTAATGAGGCTAGATCTTGAGTTAGTACTCGATTAAATATTGACGGACTTTCACAGTAACCCTGTGGTAAACGATTGTAAGTCAGCTGTCGTCCTTCATATGTAAAGGCAAACAAGTATTGTGATGCTGGATGTAGTGGAATGCTAAAGAATGCTGAACATAAGTCTATGACAGTGTACCACTGTGTATCTTCTGGTATGTTGGACAACAATGTGTGTGGATCAGGCACTATAGGCAATTCTGCTTCTACAATTTGATTTATAGCACGTAAATCATGCACAAGTCTCCATTTATCTGAGTTGGGATTCCTGACAGGAAATATAGGAGTGTTACAGGGACTTTTAGTCGGAGTTAATACTCCAGCTTCCAATAAGCCATCTATAGTAGGTTTAATCCCTGCTACAGCTTGAGGTGTCAATGGATATTGTCTTTGGTAAGGCAATGTTGCATTTGGTCTTATTTTTATTAAGGCTTGTCCTCCAGCCTTAACTAATCCTACATCTGTTGAATGTCTTGTCCATAATTTTTCTGGAATTGTTTTCAGCAGTTCCTCCTCTAATGCAGATTCCTTTTCATCTATCTGCCCTACCATCTTAACTGACATTTGTGTGTGCGATGATAACTGAGTGTTACACATCCCCCTCTGAGGGTGTGTTGACAACGTCATGTTCCCATCTATTTCTGTGTGTGTTGCCCTCACTCTTTCTATTCCTGAAAAATTTATTTTCAAAAACTTTTGATCTTGTGAAATATGTACAGAAGGATTAGGAGTTTGTCCCCACTTAGTCACTTCAGCCGCTTGTTTGACCATTAATCCTAGCTCTTTGGATTGTGCTTCTTCCCCCACCAGTAAGGAGATGTGGGGTGCTGTGTTCGGTACTTGATGCCAGTGTTCTATTTGTTCAGTCAGATGTACACTGATGGCTGCTCCTGGAGGACCTACAATTATATCTCCTAGTATCACATCAGAGACTGTGTTCTCCATCACGTCTGACCATAATTGTGCATATTCTTCATCTTGGCTTCCTTGGTCATAGTGCATGGTACAGTGCAATGGCAAAGTCGCTCTTTTACAATCTGGTCGTCGTTGTAGGATCCATTCTCCCCATAAGTTCTGTGCATGTTGAGCTCCCTTGCCTGTGCACAACAGCCAATATACTGTATCCAAGTTATTGGGTTTTTCTGCAATCTGTAAGAACTGTCCTATTGTTACATACAGTCCTTTAGCATTACATTGAATTTTTGCTTTAAGTTTGCACAACAAATCTCTTCCCAGTAAATTAACTGGAGTAGTCGGTGAGAATAATAAAGGTGCTGCTACAGTGGTGTCTTCTAAAGTTATTATTTGTGGCTCCGTAAAATGCAATACCTGTGATTGTCCCGAGAAGCCTGTGGTTTTTATCGTATTGCTTGAGAGAGGGAGCTGGGAGCCTTCACGTCCTATACATGAATAAGTAGCACCTGTGTCAATCATAAATGGAATTGGTTGTGAATTATTTATAGACACCATCACATTTGGTTCTTGTTGTGGATGCAGTGTTGAGACGTACTGCATCTGCTCCCCCTCTGGCTCCTCTGGGCCTCGTCAATTCCAATTTTGGGTGGGTCCCATCCAGGGACCCGCCCACTGATTTTGGGGTTGTCCTTGAATCCATGTTCCAGCAGGTTGTCTTGGACCAGGAGGTCCTGCATTCCCTTGAGGTGCTTGTCCTGCTCCATATGGTCCTTGAGGTTGTGGTCCATTTTGCACTCCCCAAGTCATTTGAGGACAGTTTCTTCTAATATGTCCTACTCCTCCGCATTGCCAGCACTGATTCGGGCCCATTTGCCCTGGGGCATTCATTCTAAATTGCTGTCTTCTTGGTTGCTGTTGGAATTGTCCCCTTTGTCCCCTGCCTCCAATAGGCCCGGGGCCCTGTCTTTGCCACCTCATGGGTTGATTTTGTCCTTGCTGGTTTCCAGGTTGCGCATATGTTGGAGGGGCTTGGGTCCCTGTTGGTTGTTGCATTTGTGGCACTGGTTGCTGCATTTGCTGTGCTGGTCCAGTAGGGGGCAGTGTTGTCTGATTTTCAGGCACCATTACTGCTGCTTGGACTTTTGCTTTTTCTTTTTCCTTTTTCTTTGCAGCTGCAAATTCCCCTAGCTGTATTTTATGTAACTGGGTTGCAATTGACTCAGCAGCTTCCTTGGCCTCTTTTTTCTTTTTCCTGTATTGTTCCACATAATGTACAATGTGTGCTTGAAATGTGTCCCATGGTAGTGTATTCAGTCCCACAACACCTTCTAGTGCTGTCTGGACTTCTTGAGGCATGCATTTTTTCAGCATCATTCGGAACAGGCTCTTACTTGTATCTGTTTGATCCCAGGAACCTCCAGTTTCCTCTCTCCACTTGGTCTGGAAATCATTGATGAACTTAACAACGTTCTCATCTTCTTTCAATATTACTGATTCCAGCTTTCCTGGATCCATTTTGGTTGGGTAAGCTTTTCGCAGAGCGTTCCAAACCTTGTTCCTGTGTGGTCCAAACGCTAGGCTATTTCCTACACTTTGTCCAGTTGCTGCTTGTAGACCAGCCTCATTCAGAATCTCTGTGGTTTTCACTTTCCCAATTGTCTGTGCCAGAATAGCCTTTGCATCTCCTATTGCCAGGAGGTGTCCAGTGGTTTTCTCTTCTAGCTGTGTTATCCATTTCTGTGCTCCATTACATAAATCTGGTAATTGGTTAGCCAGACCTGTCATATCCATAAATGACCATGGCACATAGTGATACTGATTTCCTTTTGACACAAGTGGGTAGTGTCCAGCCGCAGTATATTCTTCTGGGTCTGACATACGTGGTTCGTCATTAAAGTGTACGGGTCCAATGTCTTCTTCATCAGGCCAGGATGAGGTGACACGCCAGCTTGAGGGTTTCTTTGAACCTGTAGATTTTCTTTTCATAGCTGGTCTCATTTCAGATACAGCCTTTCTTGCTTCCTTCAGAGAGTCATTGAGACGTCTGTCGAGGTGCTTTTCCAGTCGCTTGAACGATTCATCAAGGGAATCATCACTGTAATCTTCTTCTTCTGCAATGTTGGAAATGTCATGTTGATATTCATTTCTGTACACTTGGTTCCTGCTCTTTGGGTGTAGTTGTCTGTTGTGTTTTGAAGTGCTTGCCTGTCCCTCTTCTATTCTTTTCCTTGCTTCTCTCTCAGGTTCAATGATCATGTACCCTTTTACTTTTCTCTTTACCTGATTTCTCTCCATCACTTCATTTTCTTCTGTTCCTGCTGTATCTTCGTCTGCTTCATACAGTGATGGTGTGGGTGGTTCTTTATCTATACTGTACGTTCTTTCTGGATTGTCTCTCCTCCTCCTTTCCATCATCCCTTTTTCAGGTGTGACTTGTTTGTTTGCGAACCCCTGTACTTCAGACAGAAATTGAGCATTCCGTTCTTTCAGGCTTTCCATACCTCTTTTCTTTGTTTGTGGCTCGTCAGATTCTCTCGACGCATATGGTTCTGTCGCTCTTTCTTCACTCCATTCCCTTCCATCCTCACTGCCACTTCCGGATGTTGTTGATTCTGGTGTTTCTTCCATTTGTCTGTTCATCCACTCAGTATCACATGACGTTACTTTAATTTTCCCCAATACTTGTCCTTCAAATCCAAATGTACCTTTATCTTGTTCATGCAGCTTCTGTAGTGGGTACATTCCTCCACCCTTCTGTTGCATGTGTTCCTCAGTGTATGGTGGTGGTCTCTCTAATTCTAAGCTTATTTTCTCTTTTCTTCCCTTCTGGGTTTTCTCTTTTCTGTCACTCCCTTCCAATTTCTGATCCCTCTTTCCTGATTTTGTTTCTTGTTTTTCTTCTTTAGTTTCTCCCTCCTTCTTTTTCCCTTCATTTTCAAACCATTCTACAATTTCTAGCTTTTGTTCTAATTTAATCCTTCCCTTACTGCCCTT